>CM069911.1:51360966-51727796 GCA_036172215.1 Camellia granthamiana
AACTCTCTCTTTGTGTAGAACAAACAAAACCTTTGATGTATTCTTTTTAAACCATGAGTTGAATACTCAATAAGACATCAAAGAAAACTAACAAAATATCCCCAGATATAAACCTTAAGAACCAAAAAGAAGATCTGGAGGAATTATTAATGAGTAGTCTAGTTTTGGGAGAAAAACCAACTACTTATAGAAAATCCAAAGTAATCCTGTTTTTGGAAGAAAACCAACTTCTTAAAGAACTCCAAAGAAATCCTAGTTTTGGAAGAAAACCAACTCCTTAAAGAACTCCAGAGTAATCCTAGTTTTGGAAGAAAACCAACTTCTTAGAGAAATCCAAAGTAATCCTAGTTTGACCCAACAAGCAAAATTGGAAAATCTGGAAAACTAGAAATTATTACAACCTTGGGTTTGATCCATGGAATTTGACAACAAAGGGTCCTAACAATCTCCCCCTTTGTCAAATCCCGGACAAAACCACAAAAACACTAAAACAATTTTCCAATCAAAACAAAAACAACACCACCAACTAGGAACCAGCACTTATAACCAAATCTCTTTACAAACTTATTTCTCAAGGTCATGATCTGCAAAACAACTATTAGTGCCACAATCTCCAAAACAACTATTAGTCCCACAAGAGTATATGAAAAAGCAATAAACATATGACTAGATTATCTTGAAGTATGAGATGAAAAACATGAATAGATGCAACTTGGAGATTTTAAGAACATGTAGCATGAAAACCTGAAAACTAAGACATATGCACCCGACACATGACATGAATACATGAAAAACAAATTTCTCCCCCTGTTTGTCACGAATTGACAAAGGAATCCCAAACAATAAAGAAGCCAATGCAAAGCAACATGCAAGCCAACTAATGCCAATCTCCTGTACCAAACAAAACAAAGTGTTCATGATAACAAACTCTTGCAATGATAAACCAAATTCCCCCTCACTAAAAACAATGAACAAGAAGAAAAAGACAAAAAAATAATATGGTGGAGCAGACAAGGAATTTCAGATTAGTACCTTAATACACACAAGACTATCCAAGAAGTACAATTACTTGAAAACACAATGTGCACAGCCTCTAGAAAATTCCTCATAAAAGAAAGTGATGCATTATGTGAAAAGCATAGATCCCATGATAAAAGTATGTGTGTGACTCTTGGAGTTCGACAAACACTAGATTCAAATCCTAGCAGTGATATGAAAGCTGGACCTCCAACAAGAGAATCTAAGCATAACTACGGAAAGTCAAACCACTAGGAATCAAGGGGTATTTGTTGAGTAAAAGCGGAGGCTCCCCCTCAATCAATGAATCCCTTTTTGTTATTTTTACATTTTTTTTCTTTTTTTTCTTTTGCACATTTTTTCTTTTTCTTTTTCTTTTTCTTTTTCTTTTGCACACTCATTGGCGGCTGACACGCTCAAGAGTATGGAAACCGAACCAGAGAAGCACGGATATAATAAGGATGGCCTGGTTGGTGACTCTGAGGTAGCCTTTTCCTCATGCCTGGACTACAAAGAATAGAGGGGAAAGCCACGGAGATGCAAAAAGATGGAAGGTGGTTAAGAGACTCAACATCACCCATGATATGCTAGTATAGGTCAATTCCTCTAGAAAAGCAAAAGATACAATGCCAGAAGTCCATAGAAAAAAAATAATCACTAAGGCGGAAGACTCCGATATTTGCTAATCCAAGAGTGTGTACAGAATGAGACATACTAATCAAAGAACACACTCTAAAATGAGTAATGACCACAGAAAGCACACATATATTAACATGTAATGGATATTCTCATCAATTCCAATATGCACCAAAGACTACTCAAAAATTTCAAGCTTGCAAAACCATACTAAGAAAATCTTTTTGATTTTTTTTTTTAAAATTTTTTTTTCTTAACCAAAGCAAGACAAAAAAAAAAAAAAGAACATGCACACAAATTTTGTTTTTATTTAAAAAAAACACACAGAGACCCAAAAAACTAAAACAAATAAACAAATTAACACAAGTCAAGTTTTCTCACCTAAACCGCTTTAGTATAAACAAAGTTGTGAGCATTGCGGTTTTTGGGTGGTGTCTTGACGTTATGGTTTCCTTCCCCTTCAATGAGAACCCGTCTTGACATGGTTTTCAACTTCCTATTCCTAGGTCTAGGTAAACACAACCTCTGTTCATGTTTGGTCTCAAGCAAATCAAAATACCAAGATTTATTATGACCCTTAACCTCCTTATGACCAATGAAGTGTCTCCTACCCCTTGAGATATTAGAATTTCTTCCATCTCTATGAGACACTCTCCCATGCAATTCATAACAATAAGGGCGAATATGACCATGCATACCACAATGATGACAAATAAAAACAGAGTGTACCTTCTTTTCTTTGGCCTTACCAACTCTAGGAAGTTTGAGAAGTCTATCCTTATGTTGAATTTTTTGTTCTCCCTTTCCTTGAGTTCTTGTATCACAAGATGTAGAAGCCTTCTGTTTTTGCTCTTTCTTACCACCAAAGCCAATGCCACTCTTGTCAGAACAAATTTGTTGAGACCCAATGATATTGTCCAAAGTCTTTGATCCTCTGTTCCAAAGACCAATGGTAGCCATAGCACACTTGAGTTCTTCATCTTTCTTGATCATTAGTTCTTCCAAAGCAACTTGAGACATCTCGAGAGTTTCAATCTTTTCTTCATATGTTGCATAAATTTGCTGTAGCTCATTCCTCTCTGTCTCACAAGTCAAGAGTTTTGCACAAAGAACTTGTCGATCATCAGCTATCTTGATGGCATTGATCCTAGCCTCGGAAATCTCCTCCTTAAGTTTGACATTCTCATTTTCACATGCTTTAAGTTTCTTTGTGAGTTTGTCATTTAATTTAAATAAGTTAAGAGACTCCTTATACAACTTTTCATAAGCTTGTTCAAGCTCTTCATCTTCGCTCCCCGAGGATTCATCATCAGTGATAGAATTTCCCTCACGAACTGAATCCATTATCACAAATCAAACAAGATCTCGTTCTAAAAGATTTTTTTTTTTTATAGAAAAAATAGAGCGTTCTAAAAGAAATTTAAAAAAAAAAAAAAAAAATAGAACGACCCGCTCTGATACCAATTGAAAAATCTAGAAACCTCCTAGATGTTGATTTGTGATTATGTATCAATTTTAAGCAGAATATAACAATCCCAATCAAACAATCAAAACAAAGAGACACAACGATTTTACGTGGAAAAACCACAATTGGACACCTCCAATTGTGATAAAAAAACCACGGGCAACAGCCACATGAACAATCCACTAAGAAGATTTAAAGGAATTACACAAGTATACTCTTAATTATCTAGCGAATCCACAACGCCTAATTGAACCAACCTCTATGTGCCTCTTCCAACCCCATCTTCACCACAGAATTGTCTTTCTGATGAGCCACTCCAGAATCCACCGAAGCTTCAGGCTCGAATTCTTCAGAATCCACCGAAGAACAACTCTCTCTTTGTGTAGAACAAACAAAACCTTTGATGTATTCTTTTTAAACCATGAGTTGAATACTCAATAAGACATCAAAGAAAACTAACAAAATATCCCCAGATATAAACCTTAAGAACTAAAAAGAAGATCTGGAGGAATTATTAATGAGTAGTCTAGTTTTGGGAGAAAAACCAACTACTTATAGAAAATCCAAAGTAATCCTGTTTTTGGAAGAAAACCAACTTCTTAAAGAACTCCAAAGAAATCCTAGTTTTGGAAGAAAACCAACTTCTTAAAGAACTCCAGAGTAATCCTAGTTTTGGAAGAAAACCAACTTCTTAGAGAAATCCAAAGTAATCCTAGTTTGACCCAACAAGCAAAATTGGAAAATCTGGAAAACTAGAAATTATTACAACCTTGGGTTTGATCCATGGAATTTGACAACAAAAGGTCCTAACATTGTTAATTGCTAGGTTCATTGTTTTTGAAAACTTTCTCTCAAAATTCTTGTTCTTAATTATTTTAATTCCAAGTCTCATCTATTTTGGAAGGTGCAAGGTTGGATCCGGGGTGTCACGGGTTGAGTTGGTGATTTTTCTGACTGGAAGCAGGGCTGTACGTGCGGGAGGAGAGGTCACACTCCCGCACGTTTGGTGAGGTGGGGAAATTTTGGGTTGGCTAATACATTAAATGCACGAGCGGAAGGTGGTGCGGGGATGGATGCCGCACATGCGGGAGTGAGAGTTGTTAGAAATATGGTTTTGGAAAAATTTGGAAAAAACAGAATTTTTTCTCAACTTTAGTCTAATTTTTAGGTGGGACCCATGCGCCAAAGTTGGCAGGTCTAAGTGGTAACGCGTTCTATGCCGCGTTGTGATTCACGTGGTATATTTGGTTGCTCAAAACCATTATCAGGTGAATAGGAAATTGAAGTCAAAGTGAGCTCCATGGAAATGGAGTTTTTGGTGAAAATTTCTTAAGGTTTGAAAAATTGCTTGTCCCACATTGATTTGGTGGGAAACTTTGAGTGGGTTTATGAGGCATGGGATTAGAACTTGGAGTAGGCCCCAAGGAGCACCTAAGTTTTGTAGAGAGGAAAGTTATGGGCTAGACCCATTGGACCCAAAAATCACCACACGCGCACGCCGCCGCCCTCCAGGCGGGCTGGGCCTAGGCGCGGGTGCATGGTGTGAGGTTGGGTTGGGCTTGTTCAGCCCAATACTAATCTTTTTGGGCCAAAAACTTTTGAATTTAATTTTATTTTTTGGTAAAATAAAATCTATTTGAATTCAAATTAGTTTGCACCTCTTCAAATTCTGTACAGTTAATTCGAATCTGTCCAGTTCTTTTTCTGTACAGATTTTATCTATCCGAAACAAATTCAAATCTGTGCAGCAGATTCAGTTATTTGTTCAAAATTCAAACCGAACAAGTTGAATCTATTCAAACAGTGCCAAACAGGTATTGTATCTGTTCAAAGCAGAGTTTTTACATGTTGGATTCAAATTGAAAAGCCACCAAGTCATCTATAAATAGACTAGCCCTCATTTAGATTATTCATTCATAATTTTCGTACTTCTCCTCTGCAAATAATTTCTGCATTTTGCTGCATTAAATTTCCGTGAGAAAGAGTGTATACACTTAGTGTGTTCGTTGTGCAAATAAATTGTAGTGCTGCATTTATTTGTTGTTGATCATTTTATCCGGGGAGATAGACGTCCGAAAATCTGAAAGCAACACGGAGAGAACGAATCTATCCTAAGGACACTGTAGGGATCCCGATTTTGACCCATCTCTTTGTGGTGTTTCGGGCTCGAGTTGGTATGGTTTTGAACAGTGTTACGTATCTTAGTTTCCCTGTATTCCCCTTATTTTGGTTATCAGGTTGTAGCGGTGTGTTTGGAACAGGTAATGTTTCCAAACCTTTAGATGCCAATCTAACTCGAATTGTGCCTTGCAGAGTTGTATCAGAAGTTAATTTTTTCATGTTTTGCCACTTCGCTGAGTATGTCGGGGATCGAGCTGCCTGGTCAGCTCATGAGGGTCCAGGAGGCAGCGCCCCTTGGCAAGTCTGGGGCAGTGCCTAGGTGGGGTCGAGGGGCAGCACCCCCGAAGCAAAAATGCAAAATGCATTTGAAGTTGCTTGTCCGCTTGAGTGGCCGTTTATGCGCTCGAGCATAGAATGTTTGGCTCCAGAAGTTTGACCTGTCTGCAAAAGTATTGGGAAAGCGTATTTGATGCTCGAGCGGGCTTTCCACGCTCGGGCGGACCATGTTTTATCAGTTCGTGAATCTGATATTTCAGATCACTTTTTCAGTCTTCTCTCTCTCTAAAACTCTCTAAAATTCCAGATCTGGAGCTTCTTTCTCTAGTCATCTTCTCTCTTTGATTTCTCCAAATCCATTGGGATTTAGACCTAAGTTCTTCACCAAAGTTGGTTATCATTTCGAGGGCTTTGTTGTGTGTGGTGAAGATCGAGTTTAGGCATCATTGATTTTGAGGTTTCATCTCAATTCTTCTTCAATATTTGAGTTAGGGATTTTCTTAGAGTTATATATATATTTTTACAAGATCTAGATGATTTTCGAAATCATCCTTCGATAGCTTTGAAAATTGATTGTTGATTTAAGAAGTTGAGCGATTTTGAAAGTGGGTTTGTCTCTTGTTCTTTTAAAATGATCTTATGGGTTTTGATCTTAGTTGATTGAAGAAAAGATGATTTTAGAAAGTTTTTTTTCAAAAGATTTGAGTTGTACAGTTTTGGTGAGAAAACCTAGAAATTGGGGATTTTTAAAAGAGATTGAAAATCCATGAATGATAGTGTTATATTTATTTTGTGTGTCAAAATAAATGGATGTTTGGAAAATTTCTTATTTATATTTATATAAATGATGAATTTCATGGAATATGAGAATTGTTATTCATTTTGGAAATTATTGTTCAAAACGTTGAAATAGTCTTGAAATGACTAATTGTTGAAGATACTTAAGAAGAAGGAATTGTGTTATTCCTTATATGACGAATTGGAATAAAAGTATTTATATTCATGTTGTGAAATTGGCATATCAATTCATTTGATTACATTAAATTTTGAAAGTTGATTTGAAAACTTGCATTGACAAAAGAATGTTGAGAAACAAGTTTTCATGAAATGATTTTGGGGTAAATACGTTGGTAAGTCTTGATAGGTGGTGTAGATGATATTGAATAAGTTGGCCTGAGAGTTCGGGGTGAAAGACCGAAAACCCGTGCAGATAGGTGTCGAGCCTTCCGGTTAATACCGGTAAAAATGACAATTTGGTAGTACTCGTGTAGTCTATTTGCAGGCACCGACCTAGGGATTACCAGAGTTGTATTTACCACCCCTTGAATTAAATTGTTAAGTTTTGAACGATAGACATTTCATGGCATCATTGAGCATGATGGTTTTCAAAAGACGAAGATATGATTTATTTGCAAAAAGACATAGCATGGCATGTGCATTCATTCATCTCTTCAGACTTTTACAAAATGTATATACTTTATTAAGGATTTCCTATTGGGCTTTATACTCACCCTACGGGATTTTTGTATAGGAAAAGATGTGATGATTCCGCCTAACTAAAGGCGAGGAAATATGTGTTGAAAGTACAATGCTCTCATTTTACTGTAACTCTGTTTGTAAGCCAAGGGCTGTATTTGTGTGGGTTTGAATAACCATTTTGTATAACCAGGCCTAAGCCTTGGAAACTTATAAACCCTTGGGGGTATCTATTTGTTTATGTAATTTTGATTTGAAGTGAATGTATTATCGCTTGAAGACTATTTGTATCATGTAATGTAAGTGTGGAGATTTATTTTCAGTTTTACTTTAAAGAACCATGGTTATCGTATTATCATTTGGGTATAAAAATTGGGGCGTTACGGATACAGTGTCTAACACTGGACTTGATCAGAATATTATTCAAGAAATTAATAAAGTAAATTGTTAATTTATTTTTTAGTTTATTATTTATTTAAATTAGATTTTGATTTTGTTTTTGTAACAAAATAAAAATATGTTTTTATTTATTTATTTTTATTTATTGGTTCGATTTTTACAATCAAACAATCTCTCTCCTTTCCTATTTTTCTTTTGTATTCTATTTGTAGTTTAGTACACAAACAAAATTTATTTGTTTAAATACAGTGAAAATTGTCCAACAAGAGCCGCATGTGCGGATGATAGTGCCACACGTACAAGAATGGGTACCACACGTGCGGGAGTCCGCTGAGCCCAAAAATCTGTCTTTTTCTCTCTTCTTGGGTTGAGTGTAACGAGTTGAATCAAATTGAATTTATACTTTAATCTCAGATGAGAATTTATTTTAAATTATTAAACTCCATTTATTTTGAACCCAATTGATTGAATTGTGACCCGTTAGTAACCATGTAATATTGTTGTAGTTTTATTATTATTATTTGATTACCATAAGAGAGTTGTGAATATTTGTGGTGTGTACCATTAAACGAAATATATTTTGTGGTGAGAAAATATTATTTCTACTTTTGTCATTAAAGATGTTGAAATGTACTTTTAGTTGATATATATATATAGGTGTATATGTATAGGTAGATATTTGTTTGAAACAAACCAAAAAAAAAAAAAAAAGAAGAAGAAGAAGAAGAAGGAAGGAAGGAAGGAAAACAACAAAGCAACAACCACATGGGCCTTTTTCCCTCCTTATCCATTGCATGACCTTCTCATTTTCTTTATTATTGAGCAATAGTGTGCTCTCCCTCATATCTCTCGGTTATCTCTCTCTCCCTCTGAAATTTTTTTTCTTTGGTTATTTTTATTATATAAAATCCTTGATTCATCAAAACCCGTTAGGCTTTAGACCCTAGTTCTATAGATCAAATTGTAGAGGGTTCCGAGGGCTCCGATTTAATTTGAACGAATCGAATTTTTGTCACCGGATATTTTTATTTTCTTGGAAGCTCTTGGATCGAGGTAGGAATTTTTCCTACACTTCCTTATATACTTTTACTTGATTATATGGAGCTTAGAGTTGTATATAATTTAATTAGAATTTTTGAAAATTTTGTGATTTATTTGCTTAAAAGGGAAATTTTGAGAAAAATAAAGAGTTGATGCCCAAATTGCGAAAGTGTAAACTTGGAATATGTTTTTAAGGTTATAAAAGAGCTATTTTTTAAATTTGAACAAAAACAGACTTCGATTCGATCGGTTTTGAAATTTTTATCGGTTTGCGACCAAAAGAGCATTTTTAAAGAAAATAAAGGAATTATGTTTAACTTTTGGGACTTTTGATCAAAATAGGATGTCATAGTTGAATAATGCTTGGAAAATGGGTTTAGAAAGAAAATGATATTTTCTTGGGCATTAATGGTATTATTTTGCTTAATGTATCTGTTGGAATAAAACTAACGCTGTTAGAAATGGACCTTGAGAGGTTACCGGACGTGATTGTGATATGAAAACTAGTGTAGTTGTTCATATTTAATGAGATGTGGAATGGATTGTATTTATCGAAATTTTTGGAATTTAATTGTTTAAATATCTGTTTAAAAATATCTGTTTGGGCTATCGGTGGAAGATAGCCATGATTGTTGTAGAAATGCATGAGACTTAGGTAAATTGAACCACATTTCCTCATTTGTTGAATTGGACATTGCATTACATTCATTTCATTGGAAATGTATCTGTTTTTGAGAAATTGTTGGAAATGTATTTGTTTACGAAAAGATGAATACTTAGTGAATCTGGGTAGGGGGTGTAAAACCGCGTGGTTAGGTGTCGAGCCTTCCAGTTTACTAGTAAAAATGATAGTGGTAGTACATTAGGGCCTACTTGCAGACACTCACCTAGAGATTCACAAAGCCTGTATTCATGTAATATATATGATTTAAAATGGAAATGGTTTTATATCTGTTGTTGCATCTCAGTATTACATGCTTTATAAAAAGAGAGATAAACTGTTTTATCATGAGCATGGCATAAGCATACTTCTCTTTAGTCTTGTCATTGTCCATATGTTGTGTAGTATATCTCTACTGAGTTGTGGTTCACCCTATAAGGGAAACCATTTCAGGTACAGGTGATATGCCTCCGCCAAGGCACTGACTTGGGAGGACTTGGAGCTGAGGCTCCATTTTTGTTTTATTGTTATTTGTTGAATGTAAGCCCCGGGTTGTATTTGTGTTGAGTCGAAATTCCATTTTGTGTAACCAAGAATGTTCTTGGATAAATTTGTAAGCTTCTAGGACATTTATTATCTATTTGGCTTCCATTTCATACTTGTTATAAAATGTATGCTTGGGATTGGAACTGTGGCATTGAGATGTGAACAGCATGTATTTAGCATTTGGGATTTAATGAAAATGGATGTATGGAATAGTTAGTTATATATATGTGTTTTTCTATCAGGTGAGTTTTGTTGCATAAATAGATATACCCTGCCTAATTTTCGGAGCGTTACACTAAGTGTATTCCACTTTTTACACATCTCTCTCTCTCTCTCTCTCTCTAAAAATATATTTTCCTCTCCCTTCTCTCTAAAAACCTCCACCAAACACCTTAAACTCTTGATTTCTTATCATCTATTGGAGTTTTGGTCCGACATCCTTCATTAAAGTTGGAGAACTTTTTGAGAGCTACATTGTGTGCGGTGGAGATCAGGTTTCGACACCGTTGGATTTGGGGCTTTCATCTTTTTTTCCTTCAAGAACTTGAGGTAGAGATTTTCTTAGAGTTATATATATATATTTTAAAAGATTTTGTTGATTTCATGGAACTCTCTCTCTTGTGGAATGGAAAGTTGATTTTGATTCAAGAGTATTGATGAGTTTAAAAATGGGTTCACACTTATTTTCTTAAAGTTCTTGAGAGTTGAACTACATTATTAATGAAGGGTGTGTTGGAGAGATTCTTTCAAAAAAAAAAAAAAAAAAGGGATTTTGTCTAGTTTGGTGAAAACCTAGAAATTTGGGAAATTCTTAGATAAGTATTAAAAACTTATAAAGTTTTGCTCGATGGGATGTTAAAATGAATGGATGATTGGAAATTTCTTGTTGTTTATAATGAAAATTTCATAATGAAAATTTCATGGAATGGGAAAAATGGTTGGAATTGAAATATGTTATTCACAAAGTTATGATAGTCATGAAATGATAGAGTTGATGAAAATGCATGAAATGTGGTTACATTGTTGCTCCTTGATAGAGATTGGTGAGTATGGGTTTATCTTGTGAATTTGCATTGGAAAGAGAAATGAAAATTGTGATCACAAATGGGAGAATTGGAAAAGAAAGAATATCGTGATGCATTGATGTATGTTGCATCGGTGTTTTAATTTATTTAGTTGCTAAAAATTCGGATTTTGAGATTTGAAAACATTTGCATTGAGAAAGGAATGTTGTGAAATAAGTTATCATTGAAATGTTTTGGGGTAAATATGTTGGTAAGTCCGGATAGGGGGTATAGATGATATTGAGTAAGTTGGCCTGAGTGTCTAGGATGAAAGACCGAAAACACGCGCAGAGGAGGTACCACGTGCCTTCAGGTTAGCTACCGATAAAGCGGGGGTTTGGTAGTGCTAGTTATGCCTACTTACAGACACCAACTTAGGGATCACCTGAGTCGTATTTACCGCCCCTTTGAACTTGATTTAAAATTTTAGAATTTTGTTGAAATTTTAAGATTTCATTGTGCATAATGGTTTTTCAACGGATGAAGATGATATTTTTTTTTAAGGCATGGCATGGCATGTGCATCAATCTATGAAACTTGTATAAAATGTATATGCTTTGTTAAGAATTTCCTATTGGGCGTTATGCTCACCCTATGGGATTTTGGTGCAACTAGGGCGTGGATGTGCAGGTCGAGAGCACAAAGCTCTTGTTTTGTTGTGATTATATTTTTCAAGCCAAGGGCTATACTTGTATGGGTTCGAGCAACCATTTTGTATAACCAGGCTTAAGCCTTGGAATTTATAGCTCTTGAGAGCATTTATTTATTTTTGATTGAATGTTCTACAAGCTATAGATTCATGTCCTTGGAATCGTTGAATGTATATTCGCATGTGCAACCATTTTGTAAAAACCTCATGATCATGTAATGAAAGCATTGGGGATTTATTCTGGTTTATCGTAAGGAGCAGTGGTTGATGTACTTTCATTATATATTAGTTTTGGGGAGTTACATTACCTGCTAAACAAATATCATACTAATCAATTCAAGCCTGATAAAATCTGTTTTAGCTTTGCCTAAATGTGTTTAACTAGTAATCTTTGCATGAAAAGACTATACTTGTAAAGTGAAGTCTTCTGCAAAACTAATGAAAGAAAATACTTGAGGATGAATCTATGCATTTGGATTTGTCTTCTTTCACTCTATTGAACAACATCTACTGTGGAACCTATTTAGAGTATAAGACAAGGTCAACATTGCATGTCACAACCTTCTTGAAGTACATTTAAATGAGAAAAGATGAATGCTATAGAGATAAAACACAATGAAAAATTGAAAAATAGCATACTATTAATTGGTGTAGGCAGCCAAAGCAATACGTGGCATGTTGTTGAGTCATCCAATACCTTCATGATTAATCAGATCTCAAGCACCTGAGCGAAGAGAAACGATAATTAATCTCCAAACAATTTGATGGGATATAATACACAAGGAAAAGAAGACATATATAACAAGTTGTATTGGCTTGAAAATTAGATTTCTGGTTCCATATTGAAGAATAATATAAAAATGATATTGTAAACCAGATGCACAGATCAAGAGTACCTATAAAACTCCATTAGGAGATACTAGTCTACCCAAAACTTCATCAGGAGATACTAGCCTATCAAAAACTCCATTAATTGATATATTCTCAACCCCAGCCATGGTTACAACTTAAAAAACTCAAAAGTTACATTTTCGTCAATTTTCATAAAATAAATTAAAAAGGTTTATAGCCATAATGCTCTAAGTAGCATAATTGTTTAAAGAGAATAATGTTCTTCAACATTATAGAATTTGAAACCAACAACAAAATGGACTTTTCCTCTTTGGAGTCACAAACGATGAGGTTTCGGTATCTTGAATATATGATTTTGGCAACAGAGATTGATTAAAACTTTAATTGATCACCTCTTCTGTATTTTTCTAGATGACACTAGTAATGAAAACCTAGTTGAATTATTTTACTCCTTAAAAATGCAAAAGAGCTAGAAAATAGTTGAACTATCTAAAGCATTATTGATAGTTGTTGACCACATAGACAACTATATTTGAATTGGTGCTTCTTGCTCCTATCCTTAACATTGCCAATTACTTCCTCAAGAATACAAGTTCGACGAAAAGAACAAAATACAAAAACAAATGAGAATTTGTGAATGATTATGAACAAAATACCTGCTCATGATTGCATTTCAATTTTAGCTCCTCTACCTCCATGTATACTTCCCTAGTTCCAACAAGAGCGTTTCTGATCACGAGCAACTGAGTACCAACATCATTAATCGCTATCCGATCTTTTGGTCATTCCTCTAAACAAGTAATTCCAACTTTAAGAATCAAGCACTCTTGAATTTTGTGACTATTAGTAGAGCTCTGATCTTTTGGTTTAAACAGTCTTGGATTGGCAATAATGCTTGCTACTTGTTCGGGCAAAGCAATCTTAACGAAGCTATGAAGACCCAAACTATCACAAAATATGTTATCTGTAGGTCTCTTCCCCGTGAACATCTCCAATAAAAGGATGCCATAACTATATACATCACCAAATGTTGACTCCTCATTTCCCATGCCATATTCTGCAATTCATGCATTAATATGTTAGGGACTACGATTTGCTGATATTGGTACATCCACCTATAGATGGCACAAAATAATCACAAATTCAAGTAAACTACATGCCCTAACATGAGGAAAATAAAAGAAAATATTTAATAAAATAAAAAGTTATAGTTTTGAAAGTCATTCATCCATCCATCCATTGTACTGTATATAAGAGAAATACACTGAAAACAATCAGCGAAATATTTATTATAGTGCATTGTGAGGAACAAAAGCCAAAAAACCGTCAACTCTATTTCATTGATTAAAAGAGCAGATTCATGGTTGTGTGAATCAAAAATAGATTCTATATTACAATGAAGGCACAAAGAAAACAAAGAACCTGAGAGGTATATTTACCAGCAGCAGCATAACCGACAGATCCTCTTATGCCAACAGAACTTGATTGGTTTGTTGAACAGTCATAGTTAGCTTCTGGAAGGAATCTTGCTAATCCAAAGTCACCTATGTGAGTAGTCATTTCATCGTCTAGAAGAACATTGCTCGGCTTGAGATCACAGTGAACGATTGGTTCTGAACAATGATTGTGAAGATAATCAAGTGCAGAAGCAATATCAATGGCAATATCTAACCTCTGTACAAGGTCTAAATTCCTCGATTATTTATGCACCTCATCTTCATTCTCATTTGCATGTAACCAATCCTCCAGGCTACCATTAGCCATAAACTCATAAACAAGAGCTTTGAAATTGTTACCATGATAATCAACACTTGAACATGCTGTGAGAACCTTGAGAACGTTTCGATGTTTTATGTGCCTCAAGGTCTCACACTCGATGAAGAAACTCTTGGAAGCTCCAAGGTGTTGAAGGTTTAGTACTTCAATTGCTACAACATTTTCACCTTCACCAAGAACTCCTTTGTACATAGAACCAAGACTACCCATACAAACCAAATTGGATGGAGAAAACCCATTAGTAGCTTTAAGTAGACATTGGTATGACAATTTAAAAAATGAGAGCTCTAAATATTTGAAAGAAGGTACTTTTTTAGTCTTTCTACACCAGCAAAGATATAGGAAACATATTATGAGGATTTTTAATTTCAAGCTTCAAGTAAAATTTCCCCTTTGGAGCCCCTTGAAGTCACAACTGTACAGCTGTAATTCAGGTATACCCCCACAAAGCTTGTCATTTGCCTTGATAGAAATAGATGTTACATTTTGAAATATGCCACTTTCTGGTACTGCACCCTCAAAATCATTGAATGGTAGATTTAATTTTTTTAGAAGGGAAAGTCCTCTAAATAGTTTGCGATTTTTCTAGAGAAATTATTGTGAAAAAGATTTAACTCCTCCATACCTCTCAAATTACTTAAATATGACGGAAGGAGTCCCCAGAATTTGTTGCTCTCTATATGTAGTAATCTCAATTTTAGGGAACTACCAAGAGTGCTTGGAATTTCACCAGCCAACATGTTCTTGGAAACATCAAGTTCTTCTAGATTTTTTAAAATTCCAATTTCCATTGGAAGGGAACCTGTCAAATCATTACGAGATATGTATAGATACAATAACGATGAGAGACTGAGAACTTCACTAGGTATGAAACCACTAAGATTGGTTTGAATAAGTCTTACTTCCTGTAACATTTGGCATTCCCCAGACTTGAAGGGATTCTGCCACAAAGATTATTGTTGCATAACATAAGATTTGCCAACACAGTTAAATTTCCAAAAGACAAAGGGATATCTTCGTAGATCATATTACCCGAGAGTTCCAATTTCTATAGCTTTTGAAGCTTTCCAATATCAGCAAGAATGTTACCTGTGAAATTGTTGTTTGACAAGTCAAGAATCTGCAAATTGATCAAATTCCCTGTCCCGATTGGGATGATCCCAACTATTTCATTGTTGCTCAATATTAGTTTATTAAGATGAGTGGATAAATTGCCAATTGATTCAGGCAACAATCCTCCAAAATTGTTGTTGCCCAGATCTAGAACGTACAAATTTGTCGCATTGGTCAAAGAATGGAGAAAGCTCAAGTGATCAACTTTCCTAGTTCCCAAACCATTTCCATGAAAGTTTAATAGCTGAAGATCACGTAGGTTGTCCGAAGGAGGAACTTGTCCAGTAAATTTATTACCGGCCAAGCCAAGGTGATGTAGTTTGGTGGCATTAGACATTAAAATAGGAATGGATCTAGTAAACGAGTTTATACCAACTTCAAAGACACTAAGATTGGGAATAGTAATTCCTAGGTCCTAGGGAAGGCTCCCTTGAATTTGGTTCATTACAACATTAAATTCTGTAATGGACAAGAGATTAAAGATTGAGAAAGGAATGGTACCAACCAACATGTTAACCCTCAACAGAAAAACTTCCAAGTTTTTCAATTGACCCAAATCATCAGGTATGTCACCACCATTACTATTTTCTTCTGCAACAAATTCAGTAAGAGCAGATAGATTCCCAAAAGAAAAAGGCACACTACCCATTAGATTGTTTCTCCCAATGTACAGTCTCTTTAACTTAGACAGAGAACCTAGCTCCACTCAAATTTTCCCTCCCAACCTATTGCCAGAAATTCAAGGACAACAAGATTAGGGCAAACAGATATATTGGCGGGAATTTCACCACTAATTGAATTATTGAGCAGCGACAACTTCTGCAGTCTAGGAAAACGACTGAGTTCTGGGAGAATTTTGTGATTACGACTATTGTTACTCAATGATAGTTTGTTTAGAAAGCTTAGATTTCCACTGTGAGGCGAAATGGAGCCTGTTAATTTTCGATGATCCAAGTTCAACACAATGAGCCTCTGGTTGGAGCAGCCACATTGTACACCAAACCATTGACAGAAGTAGATTGATTCATTCCATGAGTTGAGAGCACCAAATGGATCACCGGTTATTTCAAACTTAAATGCAAGCAAGGCTAGCCGGTCAGTCTCATTCCCACCACAAAACAAAGCAGATGAGAACAACAAAATGCATCAACATAAAGATATGCCATGGCACTATTGAACCCATCTGGGTAATGGAAACTCCAAATTGAGTTTGAAAGTCTGTTGTATTTTGCACTGTTTTAAAGAATTTTCAATTTGTTTTCTCACTTTGAAGAATGAATCAGTGCATCAAGTTTATTATATAGAGTTCTTTCCACTCTGCCCTTAATTTTTGTTACTTTATTTATAAAGCTTATCCCCATTTGTCAAATATGCCCTTAATTTATCTGTTCATCTGTGAATCAAACCAAACTTATTAAACATGTGTTAGGAAAAAGACATACATTTCTTATGCTTTTTTCTTCCTTTCTTCTACAGGTTAACTACTTTGTGAATTCATTGGTTCTTTTTGTTTGCAAACAAACAAAATCATGGATTAAACAAAGGTTCAATTGATAAATAAAGGCTCTAGCACTATCGATAATACATTAAATAAATAAATACATGAGTAAAATATAAGAACACCCAATAAATTTAATGAAAAAAAATCCTTACTAATAGATCGATGCAGTTAAGGGTGGACGTGGGTTAGATGGCCCTCTCAACCAGATATTTTTAATGCTTAGAAAAACATGTAATCCATAGTGCCAAAGTGCTTGGATAAGGAGTTTCATAAATAGTTATTTTAATTTTAAATTATTTAGTTACTAAATAAATTAAAGAAAGACTTACGTGTAAATCCTAATAAGTAGACTTATTGTCTAATAGATCCTATGATAATTAATGACGTTTTTCATCAAACACTATTAAAAAATGTCATTAATTGTTAATTTTTAGCGACATTTGAAAATTTTGTTATAAAAAATTGCATTAATTATAAGTTTTAGTAACAGTTTAAAAAAAATCGTTGAAAAAAAAAATCATTAATTTTTAACTTTCAACGACAGTTTGAAAAATTCATCATAGAAAAATATCACTAATTATAAGTTTTAACGACAATTTATAAAAACCATGACAAACAAAGTCACTGTTGTCAATTTTTAGCGGCATATGCAAAAAATTGTCATAAAATTTATTTTTAACAATGATTTTATTAATACTTATTTTCAATAGGACTTGATGAGAATTAAGTTAAATTATTAGTACCTATTGATAGTTTACCTAAACTTGAATGCCCATTTAGTGTTTAGTAAATTTTTTTTTACCCCTAAATTATGTCATAATTTTTACTTGTTAAGTTTGTCTAGACTAAATGATCTTGATAATTAAAAAAAAAAAATCAATTTTGTTTTAATTTTTTTTTACTAAAGACAAAAATGAGTAAAATTTATAATAATAATAAAAAATTGAAGTATTTTGTCTTTACTGATATATATATATTTAATTTGAAAGATTATCTAGTCTAAATGAACTTAAAAAATAAAATACTTTAACTAAAAATAAAAATAAAAATACTAAATGAAATAACCTAAACGTATAAACTACAGTCAATATATCAATATTTCCTCTTCCATAATTACTTGTATTCTAATCTTGTTGCTTTACTAGTAAAAAACTTTAGACTCTATTTGTCTACCTTAAGTTCACTTTTTTGTTGAATTTTTAGAATTTGGCAATAAAACGTGTATAGTAATTTAACCTAGTTTTATCGATTTTGTGTATAATCAGTAATGTTAAGAATTAAAAATTATTGCACAAAAAAATACCAAGAAAAAAAGATTTGTAAATTAAACTTTCTATTTATAGTTATGATTTACGCTCAACTTGTGATTTTTAAGATTTTTATTTTTTATCTTTTTTATTTTTAAAGATTTGAAGAAAAACTGTGTATTTGTAATTTTAAGATTATCATGTTAGGTATAACATGGCATTTGACTCCCATCATAGCATTTTGACTACTAATCAATATTTTAAGGGTGAAAAAGTACACATTTTTTAAATGTTATATATTGCATATATTTTATAATTAAAAAATAATAATATAATTTTATACTTTCTAAGTTATAATTAGGGAAAAAAAATTATTATAATTAACTACAACATGAGGTGAAGAACCAAGTTCACCAGTTTTGTATGGGTGACAAATTCCATCCACAATCTATGGAGATTGATATGTACTTGAAAGAATTGATTTGGGAAATGAAACTGAGGGGTTATGTGCCTGACACCGGCTTTGTTTTACATGACATGGATGCTGAGGAGGAGTACAACAATTGGCACACCACAGTGAATTTGCGTGTCTGCGGTGATTGCCATGCTGCTATCAAGTACATATCGGAGATAAAAAAACCCAGAAATTATTGTACTGGTAGGGAAATTTTACACTGCTTTGGCTATTTATGACATCAATTCTTTGTTTCATGTTTTGAACAATGGGATTTTTCTCATTTATTCATGTAGCATGATTTTAACTTATCTCATATATGGAAAGAGATGAATTTGTTTTATACAGACTTGTTGGAAACTTTTATTAGTACTTTTCATGTGTTTTACAATAACAGAATAATTATTTTAGTTGCTAAAACATTCCATTGTGTCAAATGTGCGGTGTGATTTGGAAAATTTATTAGTTGCCATTCGAATAACAAAGTTTCATGATTGCATGCTACATTGCCAAAATTTATTAGACTAATAACAAAGTTTTATTAGTCTAAATTCTTAGTTTGTATTGTATTTTTTCTCTCTTGTTATATGGTCCACATGACACGAACTATTGATAGCTTCTATTGAACATTAGTGTTCGGCCAAAAGGAAGAGTAATAGACTTGGAATTATCGTTGGCCATATAGTTGATTCTCATTCTTTAGAGCCGAAGTCTAAAAATTTCAAGGACGGTGAACCATTAAAATTTGATAGAAGTTTTGAGATTCAAATTTCATTAAATATTGGGATTACAGTCAAAATTCTTAACATCAATAGAAAATAGAAAATCAAGGACTAAATTGGTTTTGAAAATTCTATCTTAAATACACTCAGATGCTTCACCAATTTACATTTAGTGGCGAATCTAAAACTTGTCTTGTGGAGAAGAAAAGGTCTCACCATCCCCTATCCTAAACTACTTGTCTTACCTTTAAATTTATCTTTTAAACTGATTGTTTAGATTTTGTATATTAACAAAATTCAAAATTAACAAAACCTGTATTAGTTGAAAAATTGGGAAGTAAATCATATTTTAACTTCTCTTATTTGAAAACAGAATTTTTTGCATTGTTTCAATTCTAAAGACTTTCATATTCATTAAACTGAGTGTTATTTAATTTCTATTTAATTTAATTTTTATTTTAGTATTATTTTTTTTGCATATTGGACAAATGGTGGGTGAGAAACTAAGAATTTGTTCCAAAAATACAAATATCACTACGTACATTGAATTAAACCATATAAAAGTACCAAGAATGTACACTTTAGAATGGCCGGGCCTATCAGAGGTATCCTTAGCCTCATTATTTTCTCCAGAGGTAAGCCCCATTGTGTATTATTTTTTATTTTTTGTGGTTTAATTCGGTGTACATAGACTTATTCTATCCATCATTACACACATGTATACATATATACCTCTCTGTGTGCAGGCGTGCTCATTTACCTGGAAGTTATGATACACATTGACATTCACATGGGCTCATTGGTCAATCTCTGCCCACAGAACCTGTATAAAATTGCTCCACCTCCTTTATAAGACTTGACTTGTGATGACTTTTGTTCTCCCACCCCCAAGTTTACTCTGGTGACTCTTTATAAAGCTAGCAACAGAAGAGTGATAAAAGTAATTCATCAGAGATAATGGCTGGAATAATCATATTTTTGTTCTGCTCATTTGTTTTCAGTGTGTGTTTAGCTCAAAATATTGCCCGAACTTCTGTTGAGGTGGCTGGATCTTCTTCCTTACCTCCATCATTTGGTCCCATGTTCTACCTCAATTCAAGTTTTCCCTCAATTTGGTACAACAATGATTCTAATGGTAAAGAGTGTCGTCAGTGAAGACAGCTCAACAACCGTGAGAGCAATCTTCTCAAGAAGGGGAAGTGTTGAGTTTGTTTGTGGATTCTACTGCTTTGGCAGTTGCACCTATTACTTGCTCTTAGTTGCCATTGTTGGTGGAGGCAATCACAGTGTAGTTTGGTCAGCAAATGTAGGCCATCCTGTGAAAGAAGGCGCAACTCTACAACTTACAGTAGATGGAGAATTGGTACTACAAAATTCGGATGGAGACCACGTGTGGTCAACCAATACATTAGGCAAGTCCGTGGTGGGAATGAACATGACGGAATGGGGAAATTTGGTTCTATTTAACAACAAAGGAGCAAGTGTTTGGCAGTCTTTTGATTACCCCACGAATACATTGCTTGCTGGGCAGCGGTTATATGAGGATCAAAAACTCATTTCAAGTTCATCAAACTTATGGGCTCGTGGTTTGTAATTTGCCACATTGAAATTGGCTACCGGTTTTGCTACATACATAGGAGGCAAGGGTCAACCACAAATGTATTATCAGTTGGTGCCAGTTCAAACCTCAACCACTAACAGAGGATCATACTATGCAGAGCTTCAACAAGGAGGTTTAAAGTAAATCCCAACAATTTTCCCTCCACTGTAAGCACTGCATATATAAAACTAGGTAGTGATGGGCATTTGAAGATATTCCATTACGGTAATGCCTGTGGGTTGAGGGAGATTGTTGATACGATTACCCATGATTTAGGTGAATGTCAACATCCTCGCCACTGTGGTGAATATGGCTTATGCAGACAAGGCCAGTGTAGTTGTCCCATAGGCATTGATCGTATGGGTTGCTCTAGGATTACTTCTTTGTCTTGCCCACTTCCCTTTGACCAGAAGCACCATCTTGTCGAAGTTAGAAATGTAACCTACTTCGACCTCATCGACTCAGATGCTGCATTTCCAAATGTCAATGACATAGAGACATGCAAAGAGATGTGTCTGCTAAATTGTTCCTGTGGTGCAGTCTTTTTCAGGTACAACAATAATGTTTCAGATGGGTATTGTTATATCCCATCCACGGTATTTACAATTAGAGAAGGGCAAATCCCAAACCACAGTTTCACGTCTGCAACATTTGTCAAGGTCCAAATTCCCTAGGCAGCAAACGGACAGGTAGAAGGCACTGTGCCTGACACTTCACCTGCTTCACTTTCGAGAAATCGAAGAAATTTAAAACCAATAATAGCAGGGTCGTGTGCTGGTGCCCTTTTAATATTTGTTGTTATAATTGTTACATGCTTTGCGAAGTTGTGCCCAAGCTGCTCAGAGGACGGGGAGCTCCAGGAAGTCTAGTGAGGTTTTCATATGAACAACTATGTGTTGCAACAGAAGATTTTAAGGAGAGATTGGGAGGTGGAGCAATTGGATCTGTGTTCAAAGGGATGTTGGAAGATGGCACTCAGACTGTGGCAAAGCGTTTGGATAAATTGGGCCAAGGGATGAAGGAATTCTTTGCTGAAGTGGAGACACTTGGACACATACACCATGTTAATCTCGTGAGGTTGATTGGGTTTCGTGCAGAAAAATCTTGCAGGCTTCTAGTATACGAGTATATGTCTAATGGTTCTTTGGATAACTGGATTTTCTGGAATAACTTTACCTTGCCTCAATTGTCAAGCTCGGAAGAAGATTATACGTCACATAGGCAAAGGGCTGGCTTACCTGCATGAAGAATGCCGACAGAGAATAATTCAGCTCGATATAAAGCCACAAAACATTCTCTTGGATGAAGATTTTAATGCCAAAATCTTTGATTTTGAGTTATACAAGTTGATAAACAGAGACGAAAGCCATGTTCTGACCACAATGAGAGGAACTCCTGGATATATCGCTCCAGAGTGATGGCAAGCAAGAGTCACCATCAAAACTGATATTTATAGCTTTGGAATTGTTCTTCTTGAGATAGTTAGTGGCTGGTGAAACTTTGACAACATGCAGTCAGAATCTAGCAAACATCTGCTTCAAGTGTTGCAGGAGAAAGCTAAGTATCAACTAATTGACATTGTGGATAACATGGATGAAGGAGTCAAACAATATCATGCTGAGGAGGTGGTCAGGATGATAAAGATTGGAGCTTGGTGTTTGCAGAATGATCAGTCAAGAAGGCCTTCCATGTCTATTGTGGTTAAGGTTCTGCAGGGATTGATGGAGGTGGATACAAACATCAACTACAACTTTACATATGCAATGGCGTCTTCTTCGACAGTCAACAACCATGCTTCCACAGCACCACCAGCTTCAGTTCTTTCTAATCCCCGATGAAAGCAGAAATTAAGGTAACCAAATAACTTATGTAACTTGGTTCTTAATTTTGATTATTTGGACAAGCTGGACTAGATTACATGGCACTATTAGTCCATGATTAAATGTTCTTTGGTTACCAATCCTTTAGGATTATATGTTCTATCCCACGTCTGGAATGCTCCTGGATTAAGAAGCGATTAATAGAGTCATATCATATCCCATGTTTATTTGAAATCACTAGACATGGATTACATGGTGTAATGACTATAGTTTGAGGACATTTTTATATTTTGACCGCTAAATCTAGACCCCCGTCAATCCCCCATTTTCGTATCCCACCATCCTCGAGGGACTCAATAGTCCCTCCAATGGAGGATATACAGTTTGGGAGGACAGTTAGTCCAAAAGTCCATTTTTATATCTAAGCATGAAATTCAGTATTGGCCAGGATATATAATCTAGTCCCACACTCTTATTCCTCAGAACAAACACAACGAAAATTATAATTTCTACAGCTACAACCTGTTTGAACCATTTCAAGTCATATGAACCTATTTTAGAGTATAAAATGCGATAGCCATTACAAGTCATAGCCTTTCTAAAGTACATTTAAACGAGAAAAGTTGCTGATGTAGGACAAGTAGGGACAGCGCTGGATTTTGAAAATAGAGGTTATTTGACGACCTAAACAATGAGTAATTTAGGATCTTAAGGGTTAAATTGAAGACCAATAGGAAGAGGAAGGGATTAGGGTTGATTTGGGGGGTGATTGGATGGGATTTTGAGGTTGAAAATAACACTTTTAGAGGCTGTGAATAGTAATCCCAAAATAGTAAATTGAAAAAAAAAAAAAAAGAAAGAAAAAGATAGGTATAGGAATCACTCCTAGAATCTTTAGATATCACACCTAGGGTTTGATTGTATCACACAATCCATGAAAAAGTTTCAAAAGCTCTTGAAATTCTCTAAAATATTAACTCTATTAAATCATAAGTATTACATGGCTTTATATAGAATTAGGAGATTTTCTAAACCAACTAGAATAAAAAAAAAAGAAAAAGAAACTATTACCATATCTTTGACTTCCAAAACTAATTTAAGACCAAATAAAAAATATAAATAAAATCTAATTAAATAACTTGTCTCACAAGACAACTCATGGGCGACCCCTACAACCCATGTCAGCAAATATAAAAATTACCAAAATATCCTTGATTTAAATATTTTAGAAAATATAAAATAATCATAAATTAAGACTCTAATAATACTAGAAACATAATTATGAATGATTTCTATCAATTTTTCTTTTAAAGTATGTCAATTTCTAAATATCGCCATTTCTTTGATTTTATTCTTCCTTGAGTTTCTTATACTCTGCATCAGTTGTATGCATGCTTCAGACAAACTAAAAACATAAAAGAAGGGGGGGTGTCACACCCCAAATTCGGGCATGACCGGCCATGGCCCACAGGGACTTAGCCCAAGGCACACGTAAGCCTAAACATGAACCCAAAATCATAAAGAATAAATGTGACGATAGCCCAGAAATAAATAAATCAAAACCTAATCCAGTGACATGCCACAAGTGCAAAACAAGCCATAACCAACTTCCTAAAAAATATATATATACTAAATGGGACACAAACCGCCTACAAAATGAAATAATTCTAAATAAAACCCAACCACAATGTATGCACAAAACCCGACATAACAACCTAAAACAAAATAAATGAATGTTCTAGAGGTCCATGCAATTGCGTCCCTGCTACGCCATAAGTCCACTCTAAATCCTTTTAACACCTGAAAATGATAAACAACTAAGTCAACTGATAGCTTAATGAGTAGCAACATGGATAGTAAATACTTTTTTGAAAACAGGGTTCGATTCCAAAATAAGATATATATTACAGAAACTAGATTGACATACAGTTTTGATAAAGATAATCTGTTTCAAAAAGAAGGTTCCACAGTTCAATAATTAAAATACTTATGTCTCTCAAGAACATGATAAATGATACTTTTCACTTAAAACAGATTACAACATGAACACAAATAATTTTTTGGGTACCAAGAATAACAAGTAACATGCCACACAGTTCTCAAGGCAATAAGCCTGTTGGATTCAATATTGAACCAAGAGTCATCCACGGGGCGGCAACCCGTGCCTTTTCTCTAAGATGATCCGATTGAAGGTCACCTAGCCTAGCCTAGGTCTTTTCCTTACAATCATTGAGCACTAGAGTCATCACGGCCCAACCCGAATCTGCTCTCTAGTGGCCAAAGTCACCACACACAGTAGAATAATTTTCCTGGACTAAAATATACAAATGGTCCCCGATACTCAATACAATTCAGTTTCGCAAAACATGGTAGTTCACCATTATAAACATGAGACCATAATAAATAGTCTACAGTATGCCAAGTTTACACATGTTTCAGAAATAATTTAATTCCATTGATAATATGATAATTTATCAAAACAGTTTAGTTCTAAAACAACAATTTAATTTTCCAACAGTTCAAGGTAGGGGAACATTTATAAAAATATGTAGCATGCTACTACTCATCTGAAAAAGAAATAGTGTTATCCTCGAATAGAGTATAAAGTCCAACTAGTGCCCTAAACCAAGTATGAAAACTACATGTCACTACTAATTTAAAAATACTAAAGAATAAGAAACTAAGTAACCCCAAACTAAAGCGCATTAACACGGCTCAACCCAACTCACCGTTACTCTTAAATATTACCTAAGCTCATGTTCTTCAAGGTCTAAAATCACCCAAGACATGGGTTCAAATCAAAACTTAATTAAAAGTAACTTTAAGATAAAACAGAATTTTAAACAAGTTTTCTCAAACTATTTGCTAACTTTGAAAATTCCAAAACCCATTCCACGCTGTTCGAAAAATTCCAAAACCCTCTAGATACCAACTAATTATCCTAAGTTTCAAACTCAAAGGGTTTCACTTGATTTGCTTATCAAAATAATTATTTACAATTAATTATATCCAAACAGGTTGTTTTCTATAGCACTTCAAAGAAATTAATGGTTTTATTAGTATACACGAGCAATCAATACAAGGCCAAAAATGTAAGAAACTAGACTCGTAACCGGTTCTAATGGCTCTGATTTGATAATTTTCGGATTTATACCCAACGAGAACGACACTTTCGAAGTTACTATTTTACACCAGTTTTCTGGACAGATTTGAACGCACCAGTTAATATAGATTTTGACACTCAAAAATTATGAGAAAATTTTGATATGCAATTCAATATGTAATTAATTTACTGCAAAAATTTCAGTTCAAAATTCATTCATTTGATATGGTTTCTTGATTTTTAAAGTTTGTGATTCTGTGCAGAATTTTTGAACTAAGAATTATACCTATTCTTTACACATAAGTTTAACTCCTCAGATTTCTTAACAATATATATATATACACAAAATACATACACCTACAACCTCTCCATCAAAGAATAAATATTAATAGAATAAGGATTAAAAAAAAAACACAACCAAAAGGAAGAAGAAAGCTAGATAACACACCCAAAATTCCTTCATTGTTTGCAACCATTTGTTTCTCTTCTCTCTCTCACGACTGCGGCGGGAAAATTGTTGGAAGAGCTAGGGTTTTTCTTTTTTTTTTCTTTGTTATACATACCATAAAAGACTCTAAATAATTATCTTTTGTTTTATTTTATTTTCTCTCTCCATTAATTTAAATAAAATACAACTATTATTAGATCAAAATATACTTACTAATTTGCCCTTTATATATATATATAAAATAAATCTTGCCTATAAAATAGGGAAATTTAGCTATAACCCTTTTACCTTCCTTTCATTGTTAAAAGGACTAAGAAAAAAATTATACTTTCTAAACCCCCTCATAATTATAAAGTCTTGCATAAAGGACAAAACTTATTATTTAAATATTTTATAGGACTATTATACCCTCAACTTCTGCATATATAATCAGCTTCGTCATCAACTGTATCATAATCACCATAGTTGCATCTTCCAAGCTTCAGCAGAAGGTCGTCGACAAGCCGCCGCCATAGTCGCGTCTTCCAAGCTTCAGCAGAAGGTCCTCTCTTCATCTTCATAATCAGCAACGATGACGCTTTGAGTATGTTGAAATTGAATGAGGATGTCGTTGGAGATTCGAAAGCTAGGGTTTCGGAGCAGATGGAGATTCGGAGTGCGGTGGAGATGGCTCAATTGGAAGCGGAGAAGAAACATGATGAGGTTGTTGATGAGATGCTGTCAATGTTGAATGCGAAGGCTGAAGCTTCGAGATTGAAAGAAGTTGAAGAGGAGGTTGGGAAGGATGTGGATGAGGAACAGTAGAATATATGTATATATATATTTGTGTATGAGTGTTGTTGAACACATGTATTCTTTTTCATTGAGATGTGTGATTGTTGATCGAGTTTTAGAAGTTTTTCGTTTTAATTAAATATGTGGATTTGTTGATTAATTTGTTTTGTTTTTATTTGTTTGTTTTTTTTGAAGTTTTTTTTCTCAATTAGATATGTTAATTTGTTGATTAATTTGTTTTGTTTTTGTTTTTTTGTTTATTTTTGATTTATTTTTGTTATTTTTTATCTAATTTCATTTGACAGAATCAGAGTAAAATTTTACTCTGGTTCTATTGCTCTGTTTTTTTCATTTGACAGAACCAGAGTAAAATTTTACTTTTGTGTAGAGTCTAATATTTTACTCATTTTTCAGAGTAATGGTAGGGATCATGAAAAAAATATCATGAAAATTTTTCATCCGTTAATTAATATGTAGTATTTTATTATATTTATAATCTAAAAGTGAAAAATCTTTCATAATTATGTTAATGATATTTTTTTTATGATCCCTAGTATTAAATGTTTGTACAGAATTTTGATCTAGAGCAGTCTTAGGGTCTTTCACTGTAAATAACAAAGACTCATCAATGTGACTATATTTTTAAGATTATTGTTGTCACTTTATTCTGGTATCAAATTTTATATAAATTTTTTGTTTGTGAATCACTTTTCTATTTTTAAATAAAAGTTATCAATTAGTCTCTGCTCACACTACTATTGAGTTCTTTCATATTTTGATGTGGATAACTAAATTTTATTGTCAACAACAATTTCATGAACAATTTAATTTACATAAAATTATATTCTTAAACAAAATCATAAAAAAACAATTGGATTGAAAGAAATGGCACAAAATTCATTATTTTTTCTTTTTTCATGCTATGATTTTTTTTTTATTTTTTTTATTTTTGGTAAACAATCCAAAAAGGCCAAATTTTATTAAAATTTCATCAATATATCTATGAAAAATAATACCGTGGCGAATTTATATGTTTTTCAATGTTTAAGATAATTGATGAACTTTATACTTATGTGTTTGTTTATAAAATTAAAAAAAAAAATTTATTTAATTTGAACAGTCAAAAGAATTATTATAAAAATTTTAATAAATTAAAGTTGTTTATAATATTTTTATTCACATTTTAATGAGAAGGATAAAATCAAAATAATAATAATTTTCAAAGCAAAATAGGACTTACTAATAATTTTTTTTTTCTTTTTTAACTGGTTGTCATTGTAATTAAATAAATAAATAAATTATGCACACCTTTAAAAATGTTGGAGAAATTCTGATTGAATTCTTTAGTTCCTAAAGACTAATTGTACCAGGGGGTTACAACAAGCAACAATGCTAGAGATTCACATTTTGCACCAACAATAATGTGGCAAATGTGATGGGTCTCATATAATTAAGGGGTTGTTTGGCATGATGAATATAAGTGCACTTATTTTGATTTTTTTTTTTTGATCAGCAAGTGCACTTATTTAGATAAGTACATTTATTTGAGTCACGTCACCTCTCTATTTTTCTACACATCTTTTTGTAAAAAGTCAAAAATATACTTACTTAGATCATCCCAAATAACCCCATAACCAATTAAAAATTGACCCCTAAATGTATAACCAATTAAAAATTGACATTTGTCAGATCAAAAGGATTCTACCGATGAAAACCAAGACCTTAAAAATTGACCCCTAAATGTATAACCAATTAAAAATTGACATTTGTCAGATCAAAAGGATTCTACCGATGAAAACCAATACACTACTCATGCGTTTGTGCTAAGTGCAAATCTAAGGATTCTAGGCGTGTGCGGGTGGTGCGAAGCACCAATCGTTGCAATGTGAGTGCATGTACACTAACATCCATTTCACAATTTTATATTCAAACAAATATTCTATGTAGCACTTTATTAAGTGCACTATGTTTTTCTCTCTTTTCAATGTGGGAAAAAATTCCCAAACTTATTTCTAACTTTCCATAGAAAAATAAGAAATATTTTAAAAACACCCAAAAATTAAACTATTATTTTTTAAAATCTTCTTGAAAATTCCCCAACAAAAAATTGTGTAACATATGTTGCAGTTATAAAAATTTCAGATCATAAAATCAGATGCTTAATTATGAAATTTCCTTGTGGTTAAACTTGTGATTTTTTTTTTTTTTTTGGTCAATGAATAAGAAATTAATTACAAATATAAGAGAAAAATTAGATGGGTGAACCCAAAAGGTAACATAACAAAGTGGGAGAGAAAAGGTTGTTCTATATCATTTTCATTTTTTCTAACCTAAATTTAGTTTGGGATGATTATGTTTTGGCAAATGCATTTACAGCTCTAGGTTATGAAGTCAAGAAAACAAACAAACAGCTAGATATCTCTTAACATTTCACCATCTTATATATATATATATATTATGAATAATTTTAGGTACTCACTTTATTTATTCTGAATTTATCCTGAATGAGATTTTGTGATTGCGATTGAATTTGTGTGGTGCGAAATCCATGTATAGAATGAATCTGAACTGCAAAATAATAATTATGAATAAATTTAAAATAAATAAGAATGATTTTGTAGTTACTCATATATTATTCTCAAACTTTGTTATCTGCAATTAAGGAGGAACATATGTTCTGTCCCATTTTTTTTGGTTCCATTCTTTATTCTATGCTTAGTTAATATTACTACATCAAAATTAATAATTAGAAATTAATAAATATTGGAAGATTTTACAATAAACACCAATTATTATATGCACCCTTAATTATATATATATTTAATTATAATATTATTTTGATATATTTGATTATGCTTTACATAGTATTTAGGCCTCGTTTGACATGCGAGAGTTTTTGCTTAAAAGTCAAAAAGTTACTAGAAAAATTAAAAAGTCTATAACTTATACCAAAAAGTCAAAGATTCTTTTTTCTCTCTACTTTTTGCACATCTTTTTGTAAAAAATTAAAAAGTCATTCCAAACATATTAATTTTTTTTATCTCATATTTTAATCAAAAAGTCAAAAAATTACTAAAATATTATGTTCCCAAACGAAACTTTAGTTATGACTTTTTTCTACTTATCACTCAAAAAATATAAAATTATATATATACATATATATTTTAATTATGAGATATATATGATACATGCCCTTAATCATTCCCAATAAGAATGATACGGTTAGACAAGACAGATCCTAGACCCTCAAAGTCAAGTCATCTACATCATTGTACTTACAATTTGCCTCTCAAATTTCCAACGCAGATTAAGATGGATTTGTCCAGAAGAGGCCCCAAACTTGGGATGGCAATTTGAACCCGGCTTGACGAGACCCGGCCCCCTGATCTCAATTAGAACGTTTTTTTTTTTCCCGAAAAATATCCCCGACAGGCCGAGGATGGTATTTGAAAATGCATCCCGGATAATGTTCAAGCCGAGGATGGTGATACGTTCCCTAGCCCGTCCCCGTCCCTATTTCCCTGAACTGAAATTACTGTTATACCCCTATATATATATACGTAAACCAAACCTCAACATAAAACAACCTCACTCACACACAAAGCCTCACCGTCTCTCTCTCTCTCTCTCTCTCTCTCTCTCTCTCTCTCTAAAACCCTACCAACTAGGCATCTGAGAGATCTGTTTGAAGTAGCAATCGAGGACGACTCCGACAATGCAAGCGTGTTTGGTGGATTTCACGGTGATCTGGGCTCAAGAGGGAGTGAGAGAACTCCAATTAAGGGTCGAGTTTAGGGGGTTAGGTTAAGGTTTGGCTTGTTTCGAGGTGTGTGGTAGAGAAAAGGTTGAGAAAGATCCAGAATGAAGACGAGGACAGGCTTGCCAGAGCGTGATTTGGTCTTGGCGGCGTAGAGAGAGATAAGGACGGCTTCGAAGCCGGTGAGGGAGGGCATGGAGGTGAAGGAGGAGTAGATGCGAGAGAGGTAGATGCCAGAGAGGGAAGGAATGAAGGAGAGAATGACAAGGCGGGGATCGGTGTCGGAGGACTAGTAGGTCTCATAGAGCCACAAGCAAAGGGGGTCGTCACAGGAGCCGGAGAGAGAAGAGGAAAAGGCGGAGTAGGCAGAGAGAGAGAAGAGGAAGGAGCGGGAGGGCGGTCGGAGTCGGCGGGGGAGTTGAGAGAGGCGGCGGTAGGCTGGGCTAGGAAATTTTCGAGGGTGGGGGCGAGGGTGAGGGTGAGAGGAGAACGGGGGCGGGGGTGGTGATAAGTTCCCCGTCGGGGATCGGGGCTGGGGACAGGGGGAATTTTCACTATTAGGGATTGAGGACGGGGAGTGTGATCCCCTGTCCCGCCCTGGCCCATTGCCATCCCTACCCCAAACCCAGGAGTCCAGATCTTTTTCCTTGGATCTCTTTACTTGGCTCCTTATTTGGATAACTATTGGATTCATTTTTAGACCTAATTTTAATGATTCGAATCGTTTACATTTTAGGATTTGTCGAGCATATCATACCTATAAAAAATGAAGTTAATAGGATATCGGAAACCACATGTTTGGATCATCGAAATAAAAATCATTTATTAAAAAAATTTAATAAACAGTTTTATTTCTTAATAAAATAGTTTTTAGTTCGATGATCCGAACATGTGATTTTCAATATGTAATCGACTTGATTTTTTACAGGTATGATATACTCAACAAATCCTAAAATGTGAACGGTTCGAATCATCGAAATTAAGCCTAAAGTAGGCTCAATAACCCTCTAAGGAGCTAGTAAAGAAGATCCAAGGAAAGGATCTGGACTCCAAACGAACTGCCCATTCATGGTGCTAGTCGTGGTGGTGTTTGTGTGTGTACTTGTGCTCGTCCATCCAACCCAGCAAGCTAATTAAGACAGCTAGCGTGATTGATCATTTTAAATTAAAGTGTTCATTAAAATAATAATTAATTATAAAAAAATCACTATTATATCATTTTGATAAAAAAAATTCTGTATAAATAATATTTTCATTTAAGTTGACCTCAGTCAATAAGTTTTTAGTTGGATGGGATGTTTCATCTCATTATAGGCCAAAGAGAAAAAGGATGGCAAAACATACCATAAGTCAAGTCTTCGTCCCATAAACAATGGTCCTTGAGGTATCAATTGTTAAATCATTATATTTTTCACTCCACCTAATGGTGTAAAATGGTTTTGAACTCATTCCTCATTTTTTTCGTTTTTGTTTTTTATCACAAGTTATATATCATTAATAATTAATGATATTTCGATTATTTTTGATATTTTAGAAGTTAAAAATGTAATTGTAGCGGGTCAGTAATGATTTGAAATTTTTTTTTTATAAATATTAATAAGTGAAAGGACTGAATATGAAATGGGTTGGATCCAAGCCTTGGGTTGGACCAATCCATTAGACTCAAGTCTAGAGGAGCCGGGTAAACAAATGGGCCAGCCAATTAAGCCTAATTAAATCATCAACAATCCACCCAAGTCCCCAAGCATTTGGGCCCAACCCGTAGTGAAAAGGTCAATCCAGCTACGATACTAGGTTGGACCGAGCTGTAGGACCTGATCCTTGGACCGAACCAAAATGGGTCGAGCCCATACAAAGATATCCTACTAGGCCAGCCATCTCTACAAGCAATCTCATAGAGGGCCGAGCTGAGACACGACGGTATCGAACCAAAGAAACACACCAGAGAAACGTGGAAGCTATGAGTGCATGCATGTGCAAGTTGCCACCTCAGCTGGTCCCCTACACCTAGAATTACGGAAATGGTTAATCAAGGGAATGTTGTTTGTTATCAACATGACTACAATGAATGTATACACCCCTTGTCAACTACCAGATGGTCTCCTACCTTGAGCAATGCTAAAGGAAACTTGACAGCACCAAAACCCTATGAAACCATCTTGGGCAACAAGCCAAGAGTCCTATATAAACTACAAAGCTGAACCATACTCGCTTAAACACAACTCTCTACACTTAGAGAGTACCTTTCATCTTCTCCGATCACTTACTCCCATATTGGAGGGGTTATCCGGCCAACTCCGATCGGGCAGCTCTAACGGTGCTCATTGTTGCAGGGTCCTAATTCCTAGATAGTCCAATCAGGTGTGGAGCTTTGATCCACAATCATTTAGTGCGGTATTCGGTATGCACAATTGGTGTGGTGAATGTAGAAGGCTTCGTCTCTGAGTTCTGCACTTGATTCCGGCAATGGGGGTTGAGGACATTCCACCATCAGCATTGACTCCACAAACGGAGAAGACAAATGATAAAGGCTTGGCACTCCCAGCGGTTCTGGAAGAACAGACTGGAAACAACAATCAGATTCCCGAATCTGTTGAGCATCGACTGCCCTTCGCTGGAGGTTCTTCTCACCATTTTCTACTAAAGAAGGATTACAGAGATCGAATTGTTGATTCCATGGGAATAGAGATACAGGAACTGAAGGCACAACTCAAAAGGGTGATGGGCGACCCGACGGAGAAGAAGACTGACGTAAAGCCCTCTCGCCTACGCCAAAGGAGCCCATATCGTGAACCACCAGTGAAAAAGGCCCCTAGAAATGAATCTCGACAGCAAAGCCAACCAATCCCGGTACAAAGTGAAGCAACAAGCAACCACACCCATGGTTCACGCCGGAGAAGGACTAAGAGGCAAAAAATAGCTAGCCAGCAGACAGAGTATCCCCCTCAAGATCTCCGTACTTGGTTGGTCGGCAACAGACAAAATGAGAAATAGAGAGATCATCTTGACCGTACTGTTATTGGATCGACTCGTCTCCTCTCCATTTTCCCCAGAAATCGAAGCTATGAGACCCCCCACGAAATTCACTCCACCAAATTTCACGTCATATGATGGGAAGTCAGACCCACTAACACATATCAGCCATTATCGGCAAATGATAATCTTATGGGGCCGAGACGAGGCACTGATGTATAAAGTCTTTCCGTCCAGCTTAAGAGAATTCGAACTTCGATGGTTCGATCGTCTCCCTGCCAGATCAATTTACGATTGGAAGCAGCTCTCTAAAGAGTTATTGGCTAGATTCATCTCCAACACTAAGATCCCAAAAGAGCCAAATACCCTGTTCGGTCTCCGAAATGAACAAAAGGAAATGCTGCGTAATTATGCTAGAAGGTATTGGGAGGAGTATAGTGATCTAGAGGAAAACGTCTGCAGTGAACAGATGGTTGTAATGCCTTTTAAACACGATCTGCGTTCAGAAAGTAAGCTGAGACAATCACTTACCAAGCACCCAGCCACAGCACTGAAGGATTTGCGCGCCGGGATTGAGCAGTGCGCTCGCCTCGAAGATGATCAGATCCCTATCGAGGTAGCATCAACTGAACAAATAGCTCGGAACTAAAGAAGAGGAGACCGAGGGGAACACTGAGGACTCACAGTGAATGAAGTAGATAAGTCTAAATCCCATGAAGCAGTTGTGACTGTATTCAAGGAACCAATCTATCGTATTATCGAAAAAATCAAGAGAGAGCCATTATTTACTTAGCTGCAAAAAATGTTGGGAGATCCAGCTCAGCGCAACCAAAAGCTCAGATGCACCTATCACCAAGACAGGGGGCATATGACTCAGAATTATAGAGCATTGAAGCAACACCTGGAAGACTTGGTAGCTGCTGGGCACCTCCGAGATTACATTGATCAAGACAAAGTGGAAACCGAACAAGGGAACCCTTTACCAGAACCGAACATTGAGCATCCTCTTCAGTTGGTAATAAATGTAATTCATGGAACAACCAGCCACGAGTGCGAAGAGGCACTTCAAGAAGAAATTGCCAAAGCTGTGCAGATTCAGCAAATCATGTCAGTAGGGCCCGGGCCGAAAAAGGTACGAACAGTACCTAAACCCCCCTTATGCACTATTTCATTTACTAGGAAGGATTTAGAAGGTATTCAACACCCACATGCTGATGCACTGATTATAACTGTGGGAATTGGGAAACGATTTGATGTAAAACGAGTCATGGTAGATCAGGGTAGTGTAACAGATATATTGTATTACGACTTGTTCAGGAAGCTCAGTCTCTCTGAGCAGCACCTCACCCTAGCAGCAGCTCCACTGGTAGGCTTTAATTCACAGCCTGAATGACCACTTGGCAAGATAGTGTTACCAGTAGTGGTTGGAACAAAGACCCTATAGATAGAATTCCTGGTTATTAATACACCTTCTCCTTACAATGCCATACTTGGTCGTCCTTGGATTCATCAAATAGAAGCAGTCCCCTCAACCTACCACCAGCTCATCCACCTCCCAACGGAACACAGAGTAGAGCAGATCTCAGGGGACCAAGTTGCATCAAAACATTGCTTCATGACAGCCATGCAAGCTAAACAATTCTGCAATAAAGTACAAACAATTGAAGTAGTCGAACAGCCGGTCGTGAGGATGTCAGAGGAGCCCCATCAGAGAAGATAGTAGAGGATTTGGAAAAAGTCCTAGTAAAGGAAGATGACCCATAAAAGTATTTCCTTATTGGTACCTCGCTAGGCGCTGATGAGAAACTTCAATTACTGGATTTGTTGAGGGAAAATATGGAAGTATTCGCATGGTCAGCATATGATACTCCGGGGTTGAGTCCAGATTTTGCTTTCCATAAACTCAACATCAACCCTTCCGTTCGGCCCATTGTACAGAAAAGCTGAAGATCCTCGGTAGAGCACATCGAAGCAGTATTTGCCGAAGTAAACAAGCTCCTAGCATCAGGGCAATTCGAGAAGTTCAGTACCCACAATGGCTGTCCAACGCAGTTGCAGTAAAAAAGAAGAACGAAAGATGGAGAGTCTGCGTTGACTTACCTACCTTAACAGAGCTTATCCCAAGGATAGCTTCCCTTTGCCACGCATTGATTAACTAGTAGACTCAACTGCAGGACATAAGCGTATGAGCTTTCTGGACACTTATAGCAACTATTACCAGATACCACTGTTCGGCCCAAATCAAAAGAAAACAACATTCATTACTCCAAGGGGCACCTACTGCTATAAAGTAATGTCATTCGGCCTCAAGAATGCCGGAGCAACCTACCAGCGAATGATCACTCGAATGTTCAAGGAACAGCTCAGAAGAACTATGGAGGCTTACATAGATGACATGGTAGTGAAGAGAAAGCTTCCAACAAACCACGTTACAGACTTGAGAGACGTTTTTAATATCCTGAAAAACCATCAGCTTCGCCTTAATGCCTCAAAATGCGCTTTCGGAGTAGGAATAAGGAAATTCTTGCGGTATATGGTGACACAGAGGAATCGAGGCAAATCCAGACCAAATCAAAGCAATGCAAGAGCTCGCAGTACCAACAAAGGCTAAGGAGCTACACAAGCTGGCTAGAATGGCAGCCACCCTAAATCGGTTCATCAGCAAGTCTTTAGATCGGATGAAGCCCTTCTTTCAGCTGCTAAGGAAAAAGGCTACATTTGAATGGGGTCCTGAATGTACCGAGGCATTGCAAGGCCTCAAGAAGTATCTCAGTACACCACCTCTCCTATCCACTCCAGAACTAGGAGAAGAACTGTACCTATATTTGGCAGTCTCAGATCACGCCGTAAGCGCAATACTGATTCGTGAGGTTGAAAAGGAACAGAAGCCAGTATACTATGTTAGCAAGACTCTTCTAGATGCCGAGACACGGTACCTACCCTTGGAGAAGCTAGCTTACACACTACTTATCGCCTCAAGGAAGCTACAACATTACTTTTAGGGTCACACCATCAATGTCCTCACTGAATTCCCCCTCAGATCTGCCTTCAGTTGAGCCGATTTCTCTGGCCGGACAGCGAAATGGGTGGTTGAACTTGGTGAGTTTGACATTCGATATCAATCCAGAATAGCAATCAACGCCCAGGTGTTGGTAGATTTTGTCGCCGAATTCACTGCCACCCAGAGCACCAAACACTAAAACTCCAGCTCGGTAGAGGTGCAACGCACCACCGAACTAGGAAAGCAATGCGCTTCAGAAGCATGAAAACTCTTCATTGGTAATATCTGGCAGCTCTACGTTGACGGATCATCCAAGAACCGAGGCTCAGGGGTAGGGGTAGTACTTATATCCCAGAAGGATTTATCTGGAAGCAGGCTCTCAGGCTTGGTTGGAAGGCTTCTAACAACGAAGCCGAATACAAAGTACTGTTAGCTAGTTTACGCAGTGCCGAACACTTCAGTGCAGAACAACTCCTAGTTTTCAGCGACTCTCAACTGGTTGTCAACCAACTCATTGGGGTCTATGAAACACGAGACAAAAGAATGGCCATGTATGCAGACAAGGCAAGGGATCTACTTAAACAATTCCAATCCATACGGATGGAACGAATCAATCGGGATAGAAACAGTCACGCTGATGCTCTGGCCAGCCTCGGCTCATCAATAGATGCCAAAGATGCTAGAAAATTTTAGGTTGAGTTTGTGCTAGAACCAAGCATTGCATCTCCAGTCCTCTGCAATAACCTAGAACCGAGTTGGATGGATCCGATACTTGTTTTTCAGAAAACTAGCACTTTCCCCGAAGACAAGAAGGAAGCCAACAAAGTTCAACACAGGTCAGCACGATTTTGGGTCTCACCATCTGGAAAGCTATACCGACGCTCTTACCTCGATCCTTACCTATCCAAATCTAGTAAAAAATGTTCTTTACGAAATTCATGATGGGATTTGTGGATACCACGTTGGTGGAAGATCATTGGCGTATCAAGCCCTCACTCATGGGTATTGGTGGCCAAAAATGTAGCAAGATGCACAGCAGTACGTTCAGAAGTGCGACAAGTGTCAGAGGTTTGCTCCACTAATTCATTAGCCAGCCAAAACTCTTACTCCACTTACCAGCCCATGGCCCTTTGCCCAGTGGGGTCTAGATGTTGTTAGACCTTTGGCAAGGGGCACTAGAAACAGGCGATTCTTCATTGCTGCAACCGACTATTTCACCAAGTGGGTTGAAGTTGAAGCACTGGAAAGCATCAAAAAAGTAGGCACAAAGCGGTTTGTCATGAGGAACATCGTGGTCCGTTTTGGCATCCTATGAGTACTAATTATAGACAATGGAACACAGTTCGACGGAAACATCTTCAGGAAATTTTGTGCCAACCTCAAGATCGAATATTGGAACTCCTCTCTGGGCTATCCACAGGGCAGGCAGAAGTGTCAAACAAAACCATCATCAAAGGAGTCAAAAAGCGGCTCGAAAATGCAAAAGGGAAATGCGTTAAAGAGTTACCCCACGTACTATGGGCTTATCGAACCACAGCACAACACTCAATGGGGGAAACACCCTACACCCTAACTTATGGAATGGAGGTTGTTATCCCACTTGAAGTTGGTCTTCCAACCCTCCGATCGGAACTGTTTAAAAAAGCAAGTAATGAAGAAGCTATTGCACAAGCACTGGATATGGCAGAAGGCCAAAGAGAAGCAGCACTGATTAGACTTGTTGCCTATCAGCAGCAGCTCATCAAGAGTATCAACCAAAAGGTTTTCCCAAGGCCATTCACACCCGGGGAACTAGTTTTGAGGAAAGTCATGGATCACAAAAGGGTGCCTGGTGAAGGAAAATTAGGACCTAACTGGGAAGGCCCATATAAGGTTACAGTCGTCGTTAGAAATGGAGCATACTACTTGGAAGACATCAGGGGCAAGGCCATACCCTGGCCCTGGAATGTAGCAAACCTCAAAAAATACTATCAATAGACTAAACTTCACAATTATCTCTTAAGTCTACAGACATCTATCTTTTTCTTAATGAGAATGCCTCTCCATTTCTTTGAACTTTTATTTCCAAGTACTTGCACAAGCTTTGTGGTCAGAACAGATTATTGCTTAACTAGGACTTTATAACCTAAGCCCTAGAGGCATATTTCAAAATAAACAAATTTAGCTTTAGTGTTTACCAAATGGAATTAGCTTTGGTGTTTACCAAACGGATTTAGCTTTGGTTTTAACCACACGGAAAAAGTTTTGGAACTACCGAACGGAATTTAGTTTTGGTCTGCACTCAAGCATGCCAAGTGGGATTGCTTGGTGGAGTTATGTTTGGCCACCAAAATGGACCTTAGCCAAGTGGAACTACTTGGTGAAAACCGCCCTAACACATTTTTTGATACCAAATTCTTTTTCTTGGTAATCACAGAATTTCTTAAGTATCATCACATCAACACCTCAGTACGGCCACACCCAAACCAAGTTGGGACAGACTTGGATAAATCCTTCAAAGATCAAACTTTCAACAGTAGTCTTACTCAATTCCAGGCAAGGGCAAACAATTGTTTTCTTGGTACCAACCTGGACCTGAGTATGACATCTTTTCTCTACATCTATTTGTCCCATTCACTGGCGCTTATGCTATTACAATCAACTTCAACTTAAGCAACTCTCCCAGAGAGCGAATTCTTTAGTACCAATCTTACTTAGCTCCAGGTGGAGGCAAACAATCGCTTTTCTAGAAGTCAACCAGGACCTAAGTAAGGTACTCTCATTCAATTACAAAGATCAGTGCAACCATGAAGACCGAGCATCTATTCGGCCCCGTGGACCCAACAGTACTCGGCCGGGGGAAAACAGTATATACAACACAAGTATAAAAACAAAACATATTGGACTGCAATATCATAAGCGAAATTCTATCAAAGGCACAGCTGACCCCATAAAACAATAGCAAGAAGAAAGAGAAATTGTCTTGACCAACTTAAGGGGGTAACTCGTCAGGAAGATCAAGCCCCAGTACAGCCAAAAAAAAAAATTTAAAAAAAAAAAGAGAAAAGAGAGGCAAAATGTGAAAAGAAAAACTTCAAATCATTTCAAAGGTCACTTCAACTTTCATCAGCAGGAGGAACTTCAGAAATAGCATCCACAATCTTATCCAGGCCATCTTCGGGAGGAAAAGTAGAGGTAGCTCCAACTTCTTGAGAAGTAAAAGTCTCCTTAACCACATCTCCCACAGCTTTAGTTTCTAGGGTTTCACCCCCTTCAACATTCACTGTCTCATTGGCAATATCACTCTCCAGAGTCTTGGTTACAGAATCAGTTTCGGGGGAAATCTTAGCTGGAAGAATAGCAAGGGTAGCAGCAGCCTTCGAATCCAAGGACTTTGAGGGAACATAAATATCTTGAAACATGGGAGACCCTTCAGGAATCTGAGCAGCGGCCAGAGCACTTGTCCAACTCTTTAGAAAAAGCTTATCTCGCAACATTAGCACATCTTCTTTGTAAGCGGCCCCAGCTTCATCCCAACCTTGCTGCCAGTACTTAGCCTCCAAAACGAAGTGTTCAGTGTCCATCACCGCAATAACTGCCTCTAGCTCAGCCACCTTCCCTTCAAGTTAGACCTGGACCCTAATGGCAGTTTCCTTGGACTTCTTAGCCGAGGTGATGACCTTGCTCAGACAAAATACCTCCCTCTCAGCAGTCCTGCGCCCCTCCTTTTCAGCTTCTAAATTCACTGTCAGTCTTTCAGCATTCATGGCGGCCTCTAACATGGCCTTCTCCAGTTCCTCAGCTCTGGTGATTGACATGTGCATCCTCTGAATACATTATAGCAGATAACAAGATATTAAAGGAAAGAAAGCAGTAAAAGAACACCAAAAGAATTCAGAAACATTTACAGTCGTCATCATTTGAAGGGTCCCCTTTAGAACTGAAATATAACAGGGCCTGTTGTGATCTACCATGTCTACTAGCATTAACAAAGTCTTGGTCAGGTCAAAAGTAAAGTCCTCAGAAGCAACGACTGAATCAGAAGTAAAAATGGGTCTGCCTTGATGCAACATTGGTGGCTCTCACTTTTCAAACGACTCATCCTCACAGGATCTTCAGAAGCTTCTCTAATTACCGCCTTGCTGGTCTCCCTCCTCCACTTCTTCGCTCTTGCAGCAACCGAAGCAGAGGGTTCGGCAGCAGCAGCATAAGGGCCAGAGGCCCCTATTTCGAACTTCACGTCCATAAGGCTCTTCGGTTCGGCCTTAATCAAAAGGGCCCCCAAAACATCAGAAGAGCCGAAAGCCTCTACTTCCAAGTCCACCTGCACTCTCCTTTTTGGCATTGACCTATACCCTGTGAAACTAAGGGCAGGAGAATGTGTCCTTTCAGATGGCAAGCCTTGGCTTCGGTGGCGATTCGTGACCAAAGGGGTAAGGGACGTGTCAGTTTCAGTGTCAAAATCCAGAAGAGACGCAGCAAGCCTCACCTTTTTCGAGATGGTGGAACGATAAGTCGCCTGGTAGTCCAGTAGTTCGGGCGCAGACCTCTTCTTATGCCTCAAAACAGCCTTGATGGCCTCGGCACTCTCTCGGTTCGGCTTATGCTGAAAACGGGAAGCCTCTGCAGAAATGAGGAACAATGTTAAAACAACATTCAAAACAAGGTAAAAACACAAAAAAAACACTAGGAAGAAAGACTCAGACCTGGATAGCCATCTTTTTGGGGCATCCGTTCAGATTGAAACTCAGTCCCAACAGGAAACTCCCAATTACCTCTGACTTGTAGGAAATCGTCATTATATTTTTCCGAATCAGGTAAGCCAGTTACAAGATGACAATCGGCCGAGCGAACACGAAGATAATAAGTGCTGTGATCCTTGTTATGGGAAAGGGTATAACAACCCAAAATGTCCCAGATATCCAAATTCAAACCCAACTGCCTATTTAGAGCGGAGATGCCACAGACAACTCGGAACAGATTGACAGACACTTGTATAGGAGTAAGCTGAACTTGGTGCAAGAAATAGCGCACCAAGGGATCAAGGGGAAATTGGACCCCTCCTTCAACAATAGCTGCGACTGGGAAAACAACGGTACTTCTAGTACCTATGCGCTTCGCATCGACCTTCGCCAGTAAAAAGGTCACATCATCGAGGATACCATAGTCTTGGCGAAACGAGGCCATTGCATCGGGGGTATCCATTAACGACCGAAATTTTCCCATTATTCAGACCTACTAGGGCAAAGACAAAACTCAAACTAACCAAGGAGTAGAGCCAGACGCCGAAAACAATGGTGCAAAGGCCAAAGAGGGCGATCAAGATGGAAAAGCAGAAGAAAAGATAAATTTCAAGGTAACTTACAGAGGTTAAAACAGTAGCGACAAATAGACAGCCTAGAAACGAGAACGAGAATAGCAGCAACAATGGCAACGGAACATCTGGGCAGAGCACTGTTAGAACCAAGGCAGAGGAACAAAAAAGGTTTTGGACTCTTAAAAGTGTGGAGATAGACGAAGGGGTTTGAATTGACACCCCCAGAGCATTTATTGCACTCAAACAGCGCAAAGGTACACAATCATACTCATCTGTATGGAATCGGCACACTATTTTTGTGCACTAGTACCAAGCCGCCACGTGTTACCATGGGAAGACGCAGACAAGGGGCGTGTGTCAAGATTGAACCGTCACCAAGGCCGAACAAGGGCAGATCCGAAGCAACGCGACGCTATGCTTGGAGTGCAAAGCGGTAGCTCTCCCCAAGGGGAACCTTAGTGGGACTGAATATGAAATGGGTCGGATCCAAGCCTTGGGCCGGCCCAATCCATTAGACTCAAGTCCAAAGGAGTCGGTAAACAAATGGGCCAGCCAGTTAAGCCCAATTACATCATCAACAATTCACCCAAGTCCTCAAGTAGTTGGGCCCAACCTGCAGTGAAAAGGTTAATCCAGCCACGATGCTGGGCTAGACCGAGCTGCAGGACCTGATCCTTGGACCGAACCAAAATACGCTGAGTCCATACAAAGATATCCTACTAGGCCAGCCCATCTCTACAAGCAATCTCATAGAGGGCCGAGCCGAGGCACGATGGTACCGAGCCAAAGGAATACATCAGAGAAACGTGGAAGCTATGAGTGCATGCATGTGCAAGTTGTCACCTTAACTGGTCCCCTACACCTAAAATTACGGAAATGGTTAATCAAGGTGAAAAAATCTAGAAACCCTAGATGTTGATTTGTGATTATGTATCAATAATAAGCAAAATATAACAATCCCAATCAAACAATCAAGAGAAAGAAACACAAAGATTTTACGTGGAAAAACCACAATTGGACACCTTCCAATTGTGATCAAAAAACCACGGGCAACAGCCACAAGAACAATCCACTAAGAAGATATAAAGGAATTACACAGGTATCACTCTCAATTATCTAGCCATAACGCCTAATTGAACCAACCTCTATGTGTCTCTTCCAACCCCATCTTCAGCACGGAATTGTCTTTCTGATGAGCCACTCCGGATTCCCTCCAAAGCTTCAGGCTCGAATTCTTCAGAATTCACAACTGAAGAACAACTCTCTCTTTTGTAGAACAAACAAACAAACCTTTGATGTATCCTCTTTAAACCATGAGTTGAATACTCAATAAGACATCAAAGAAAAATAATAAAATATCCCCAGATATAAACCTTTAAGAACCAAAAAGAAGATCTGGAGGACTTCAATCAATTAAATCCATAGCATAGATTTGGAAGAAACCCAACTATTTATAGAAAAACCAAAGCAATCCTAGTTGGAAAAGAAAACCAACTTCTTGCAGAAAACCAACTTGAAAACCAACTTCTTGCAGAGTTCCAACTTCTTGTAATCAACTTCTTGTAGAAAACCAACTTCTTTCAGAACTCCCAAGTAACCCTGTTTTTGAAGGAAACCAACTTCTTAAAGAACTCTTGTTACAACCTTGGTTTTGAGCCATGGAATTTGACAACAAAAGGTCCTAACAATCTCCCCCTTTGTCAAATCCTGGATAAAACCAATCTAAAACAAATTTCCTAACAAAATCTCTCAAGCAGCACCACCAACTATGAACCAACACTCAAATCCATGCTCTTGAATAATTATCCTGAAATAAAACAACCACACCCAAGCCAACCAAAATATGTGGAACTGGATTAAATAACAAAATATAAATCCATCCATAAACAAAATACTAACAATCCAACTGTACCAAAGAAGGATATAAGCAAAAGTAAAAACACTGTACCATTAACCAAACTACTGTACCATCAATATACATCAAACACTGGTAATGATTAACCAAACTCCCCTCATTAAAAACAACCATAAACACTGAAAACAGTGAACAAATAATATGGTGGAGCAAGCAAGGAATTTTAGATTTGTACCATAAAACACACAAGACTATCCAAGAAGCACAATTACATGAAAACACAATGTGCACAGCCTCTAGAAAATTCCTCATAAAAGAAAGTGATGCATTATGTGAAAAGCATAGATCCCATGAGAAAAGTGTGTGTGTGACTCTTGGAGTTCGACAAATACAAGATTCAAATCCTAGTAGTGATATGAAAGCTGGACCTCCGACAAGAGAATCTAAGCATAACTAAGGAAAGTCAAACCACTAGGAATCAAGGGGTATTTGGTGAGTAAAGGCGGAGGCTCCCCCTAAATCAATGAATCCTTTTTTTTCTTTCTTTTCTTTTGCACATTTTTTTTCCTTTCTTTGCTTTTGCACATTTTTTTTTTCTTTCTTTGCTTTTGCACTTTTTTTTTTTTCCTTTCTTTTGCACACTCATTGGCGGCTGACACGCTCAAGAGTATGGAAACCGAACCAGAGAAGCATGGATATAATAAGGATAGCCTGGTTGGTGACTCTGAGGTAGCCTTTTCCTCATGCCTGGACTACAAAGAATAGAGGGGAAAGCCATGGAGATTCAAAAAGATGGATGGTGGTTAAGAAACTCAACATCACCCATGATATGCTAGTATAGGTCAATTCCTCTAGAAAAGCAAAAGATACAATGCCAGAAGTCCATAAAAAAAATAATCACTAAGGCGGAAGACTCCGATATTTGCTAATCCAAGAGTGTGTACAGAATGAGACATACTAATCAAAGAACACACACTCCAAAATGAGTAATGACCAAAGAAAGCACACACATATTAACATGTAATGGATATTCTCATCAATTCCAATATGCACCAAGGACATCTCAAAAAAAATCAAGCTTGCAAAACCATACTAGGAAAATCTTTTTGGCTTTTTTTTTTTTTCAACAAAAAAACAAGACAAAAAAAAACAAACATGCACACAATTTTTTTCATTAAAAAAAATATAGAGACCCAAAAAACTAAAAAGAGTAAACACATTAACACAAGTCAAGTTTTCTTACCCAAATCTTTTTGGTCTTAACAAAATTAGGTCTAGCGGTCTTGTTAAATGTCATGGTGTTGTGAACACCTTCATGAATCTTGGTATTCCGCCTAGACATGTAAGGTTGTCTCCTAACCCAAAAAGTATTCGAATTTCTACCCTTTTTAGACACTCTCCCATGCAACTTATAACAAAAAGGGCGAATATGACCATGCATACCACAATGATGACAAATAAAAACAGGGTGTACCTTCTTTACTTTTACCTTACCAACTCTAGGGAGTTTGAGAAGTCTTTCCTCTTGTTGAATCTTTTGTCCTCCCTTTCCTTGAGTTCTTGTATTATGAGATGTGGATGCACTCTGTTGTTGCTCTTTCTTACCTCTAAAGCCAATGCCACTCTTGTCTGAACAGATTTGTTGAGATCCAATGATATCCTCCAAAGTTTTTGATCCTTTGTTCCAAAGACCAATGGTAGCCATAGCACACTTTAGCTCTTCCTCTTTCTTGATCATTAGTTCTTCCAAAGCAACTTGAGACATCTCGAGAGATTCAATCTTTTCTTCATACATGGCATGAGTTTCCTGTAGCTCGAGAGATTGAATCTTTTCTTCATACATGGCATGAGTTTCCTGTAGCTCATCCCTCTCTATCTCACAAGTCAACAGTTTTGCACAAAGGACTTGTTGATCATCAGCTATCTTGATGGCATTGATCTTAGCCTCGGAAATCTCCTCCTTAAGTTTGACATTCTCATATTCACATGTTTTGAGTTTCTTTGTGAGTTTGTCATTCAATTTGAGTAACTTAAGAGACTCCTTATACAATTTTTCATAAGCTTGCTCAAGCTCTTCATGATCACTCTCTGAGGATTCATCATCAGTGATAGAATTTCCCTTACGAATTGAGTCCATTATCACAAATCAAACAAGATCTCGTTCTAAAAAAAATATTTTTGTTTTAAACAAAATAGAACGACCCGCTCTAATACCAATTGAAAAAATCTAGAAACCCTAGATGTTGATTTGTGATTATGTATCAATAATAAGCAAAATATAACAATCCCAATCAAACAATCAAGAGAAAGAAACACAAAGATTTTACGTGGAAAAACCACAATTGGACACCTTCCAATTGTGATCAAAAAACCACGGGCAACAGCCACAAGAACAATCCACTAAGAAGATATAAAGGAATTACACAGGTATCACTCTCAATTATCTAGCCATAACGCCTAATTGAACCAACCTCTATGTGTCTCTTCCAACCCCATCTTCAGCACGGAATTGTCTTTCTGATGAGCCACTCCGGATTCCCTCCAAAGCTTCAGGCTCGAATTCTTCAGAATTCACAACTGAAGAACAACTCTCTCTTTTGTAGAACAAACAAACAAACCTTTGATGTATCCTCTTTAAACCATGAGTTGAATACTCAATAAGACATCAAAGAAAAATAATAAAATATCCCCAGATATAAACCTTTAAGAACCAAAAAGAAGATCTGGAGGACTTCAATCAATTAAATCCATAGCATAGATTTGGAAGAAACCCAACTATTTATAGAAAAACCAAAGCAATCCTAGTTGGAAAAGAAAACCAACTTCTTGCAGAAAACCAACTTCTTGCAGAGTTCCAACTTCTTGTAATCAACTTCTTGTAGAAAACCAACTTCTTTCAGAACTCCCAAGTAACCCTGTTTTTGAAGGAAACCAACTTCTTAAAGAACTCTTGTTACAACCTTGGTTTTGAGTCATGGAATTTGACAATAAAAGGTCCTAACACAAGGGAATGTAGTTTGTTATCAGCATGACTACAATGAGTATATACACCCAATTACCAGATGGTCCCCTACCTTGAGCAATGCTAAAGGAAACTTGATAGCACCAAAGCTCTATGAAACCATCTTGGGCAACAAGCCAGGAGTCCTATATAAACTACACTCACTTCACATTGAAGGTAGCTAATCTAAGCTGAACCATACTCACTTAAACACAACTCTCTACACTTAGAGAGTACCTTTCATCTTCTCCGATCACTTACTCCCACACCAGAGAGGTTATCCGGCCAACTCCAGTCGGGCAGCTCTAACGGTGCTCATTATTGCAGGGTCCTAATTCCTGGATAGTACCTCCGATCCACAATCATCGAGTGCGGTATTCGGTACGCACAATAAGAAAAGCTTATGTATAGGTTCTAATAAGTATACTTATTTGTCTAATAGGTCTTATGAGGATTAATGACATTTTTCATCAAATATTATTAAAAAAAAGTCACTAATTGTTAATTTTTAGTGACAATTTAAAAATATTGTCACAAAAAATGTCACTAATTATAAGTTTTAACGACAGTTTAAAAAAATCGTCACAAAAGTCACAAAATTTTAATTTTCAACTATAATTTGAAAAAATTCGCCACAAAAAAAATCACTAATTGTAAGTTTTAACGACAATCTATAAAAATCGTGACAAAAAAATCATTAATTATCAATTTTTAGTGAAATGAAAAAAATCATCACAAAAAATTATTTTTAGCAACAATTTTATTATGACTTATTTCTAATAAAACTTGATAGGAATTCAGTGCAGAGAGAGAAATTGAAAAGCCATCAAGCATGCTTTCATCGTCGATTATCAATCATCCTCAATCACTCGTTTCCTCCCTTAGCCTTCCAGTGACCTCCTTCGATGGATCTGGTAGTGCCATGCCCATTGTTTCTCTTCATGCATGTTCTTCTTCTTCTCCTCATGCTTTTGGGTTCTAGTTTTCCTCACGTAGCCGGCTTTGTTCTTGGCGGGAATGAGACTGACTGGCATGCTTTGCTCGCATTTGAGGCTGAAATAACCGGTGATCCCTTGGGTGCTCTAAACTTGTGGAACGAATCTATCCACTTCTATCAATGGGGTGGCATAACATGTGGTCATCGACACCGCCAGAGGGTGACTGTGTTGAACCTGAGTCATCGAAAATTGATTGGCTCCATTTCGCCTCACATTGGATTTTTGAGCTTTCTTGGGGAACTAAGATTGGCTAACAATAGCTTCAGTCATGAAATCCCCCCACAACTCCAGCGTTTGCAGAGACTGCAAATATTCACAATACGGAATAATTCAATCAGTGGTGAAATACCCGGCAACATATCTGCTTGTTCTAATCTCGTCGGCCTTGATTTTTCTTGCAATATGCTTGTTGGGAAAATTCCAAAGCAGCTTGGTTCTCTGTCTAAGCTCCAGATGATCTTTATTGACAGAAACAATCTAACGGGACCTATCCCTGATACTTTTGAAAATGTATCGTTTCTTACAGATTTCGTTGCAGAAGTTAATAATATTAGTGGGAATAGTCCGGGTGTTCTTGGAAGATTGATGAACCTGCAAGTTCTTGGATTGGGTGGGAACATGTTGGTGGGTAGCATTCCTTCCTCAATTTTTAATCTCTCTTCTATAACAGTTGTTAATGTGGTACTTCACCAAATTCAAGTGGGGCTTCCCTCGGACTTGGGAAGATCTCTTCCTAATCTCTAATCTCTTGCTGTTGGCGCCAACCTGTTAACTGGATCCATTCCTGTTTCATTATCTAATGCCTCTAAACTTGAGAAACTCGGCATGGGAGATAATAAGTTTATTGGAAAAGTACCTTCTTTGGAGAAGCTGCATCATCTTTGGTGGTTAAGCTTTCAAGGTAATCAACTCGGAACTGGAGGAAAAGAAAATGATGACTTGAGCTTTCTCTCTTCTTTAACCAATGCTACCTACTTTAACTATTTTGCTCTGAGCGACAACAATTTCGGAGGGACATTGACTGAAGAATTGATCGGCAATTTCTCTACTAGTCTCACCCAACTACTAATGGCCAGAAATCAAATATATCGGAGCATCCCAACAGCAATGGGAAATCTGGTCAATTTGCTAATGATTGATTGTCAAAAAACCAACTCACAGGTAATATTCCTACTGATATAGTAAGTAACCTTCAAAAGCTGCAGATTCTGGATCTTGCAAGAAACAAATTCTCCGGGAACATCCCATCGTCCTTTGAAAATTTAACTTTGTTAACCTACTTTTATTTAGACGAAAATAATTTTCATGGGAGCATCCCTTCAGGTCTTGGAAAATGCCAACTTTTACTAGGACTTGGTCTTGGAGGTAACAATCTTAGCGGTACCATACCCCAAGAAATTACAAGTCTGTCATCATTATTGCTTCTGAATGTATCTCAAAATTATTTGACTGGGTCTCTTCCAATGGAATTTGGAAATTTAAAAAATCTAGAAGGCCTAGATGCTTCTAAGCACACCTTGTCTGGTAACATTCCAAGCACTCTTGGTAGTTGTGTCCAATTGACAATATTAAATATGGAGGGCAATATGTTATGGGGAATCATTCCTTCATCTTTAAGTTCTTTGAGAAGTTTGGAGGAATTAGATCTATCTCGCAATAATTTATCAGGAACAATACCAGACTATTTGGAGAGCTTTGTCTTCCTAAAGAAATTGAATCTATCATTTAATGACTTTGAGGGTGCAGTCCCGGAGAAAGGTGTATTTAAGGATCCAACCATTGTTTCTGTAAAGGGAAACAACAATCTTTGCGGGGGGTATACATGAATTACAGTTGCGTAGTTGCAACTCCAAAAGTTTCAAAAGGAAAAGATATACTTTTAGCTTGAAAATAGTACTCCCCATAGCTTTTGGTCTTCTAGGATTAATTTTGATGTTGGGTTTCCTATACCTTTGTTGGTTTAAAAAGAAAGCAAAAGTACCATCTTTTGGATTTTTAGGGAACTCATTTATGGAATTGTCCTACCAAAGTCTACTTAAAGATACTGATGGGTTCTCTCCAGCTAATTTGATTGGTGTGGGTAGTTTTGGCTCAGCGTATAAAGGTTCCCTTGATCACGGTGAAAAAGTTGTTGCGGTGAAGGTACTAAACCTTCAATTCCGTGGAGCTTCCAAGAGTTTCATAGCTGAATGCAAGGCCTTGAAGAATATCAAACATCGGAATCTTCTAAAAGTGCTTATTGCATGTTCAAGTGTTGACTACAATGGCAATGATTTCAAAGCTCTGATCTATGAATTTATGGTCAATGGGAGTCTAGAGGAGTGGTTGCATCCACATGAAAATGAAGATGAGGGGCAAGAGAAGTCAAGGAATTTAGACATTCTCCAAAGGTTAACTATTGCCATAGATGTTGCTTCGGCACTAGATTATCTACACCATTATTGCCCAGAACCAATAGGTCATTGTGATTTGAAGCCGAGCAATGTTCTTTTGGACAATGATATGACTGCACATGTGGGTGACTTTGGGTTGGCATAAGAGGATCTGTTGGCTATGCTGCTCCAGGTAAATATACTGCTTATGCTCTTGTTTTCATCTTTACTTTCCTAAAGAATATTGACATATCCATCGAGTCTGCTCCTTGAACCACTGGAATAAAGATAATGGCTCATTTTTTTTCTTCAATAAAAGTGTTTTGCCTTAAAATGCACAATAACCAATGTTTTAGCGTACAATGCATAAATCACACTATTAGAAAAGTGACCTTTTGCTACTATATAATTGCGACCATTTGATTTCCCGTCGCAAATAACCAATTCATACCCTTTTATTTTTTTATTTTTTTTACCCTTTTACCTGTTTTCCTTATATTTGCCCTAGTTCTAGAAAAATTCAAACACTGATCGTTCTCTCTCTCTCTCTCTCTCTCTCTCTCTCTCTCTCTCTCTCACGCATCACAGACCTGTATAGCTCTGCTCTCGCACTCGCTCTTTCACTCGCCATTGTCGTCTGAGATATCCGGCGGTATGAATCTCTCTCTCTTCCTCTCTCCCAATTTCTATCTCTCAATGTCTCTCTCTGCGCCTATACATACATATTTACATGTATCTATGAAGTATGACTCAGATTGTGTAGTGTGAAGTATGATCACATACAGAATGCATCAGCGACTTTAAAATTAAAATTTAGTTGATTTTGTATTTTTAGTGAGTTCAAAAAATTTAGATTCTAAACTTTATTAGTCCCTTGCATACAGAATATACCATCATTTTTTTTTTATAGAAGTTTCTCTATACATTCTCTTCAATTCTTTTATGCAATTTATAATATAATTGAATTTTGCTTCATTCTACCCATATCAGCAAAATATAGTTCTATACTCCCACTATCAATGAGTGAAATTGTAATAGTTTCTAACTTCCTTTTGTCTCCTATCACTGTCTTAAAAAAGTAGCAAGCAGGACAAGAAGCAGCACCTGAAGAGAAAAATAGTATTGGCTATATCACTATCTTAGCCTTTGTTTTTGATTTATTTTTTTTATGAGTTGTTTGTAGAGACTAGAATGCGAATTACACAATTCTTTAATTTACTTTCAATTGCATTTACTCTTTGTAACACGAATTGCAGAGTATGGCATGGGAAATGAAGTGACAACATTTGGCGATGTGTAGAGTTATGGCATCCTCTTGTTGGAGATGTTCACAGGAAAAAGACCTACCAATAGCATTATGGAAGCCGAATTTGAAGGATCCATAGGGACGGATGAGCGTGTCCGGTCTGAAACGTAACCTCTATTCGGCATATACCCCAGCCAATCAAGGAGCCGAATAAAATAACCAGTATCCCAACCAGTAGAACAGACGCCGAGTAGAGGTACATGTGATGGAACAAGGATGGGCCCAGCCCAAAGGCCCAAAGAAAATACTATAAATACGGGATCACACATCAGAGAAAGGGAGGTGAGAACTATTGTACTTAATTTAGAATACAAGTAAACTTGAGTGTAAAGACTGACTTGCCCGTCGGAATGCTAATTCTAGCACCCCCGACCGCACTGTTTATTTCTTTTCAGGTGACTAGAAGAGGATCACTAGCGTCCCCCAGGATCAGAAGAGTATTTCCAAACCACTTCTCCACAAGCATGTTTAATCACACCCTGAGTATCCCTAACTTTGCTAAGGTGGTTTTGCCTGAACAAGTATTGAGCATTGCTGATCCATCATTATTGCACCAAAGTGTAAAGGGGGAAGCGAGCTCAAGCATGAACAATGCCCAAAATCATAGCTCTACTACCACTAGCAGTCACAAAATTCAAGAGTGCTTGATTTCAATACTTAATGTTGGAATTGCTTGTTCAGAGGAATTGCCAAGAGATCGGATGGCCATTAATGATGTTGTTACTGAGTTGCATGTGATCAAGAAAACTCTTATTGGAAGTGGCGGAGTTCATGGAGGCAGAAGAGATAGAATTGCAATGCAATCATGATTAGGTACGTGGCTCTCCCCAGTTGTCACCTTCTTAGTAATTAGAACGTACAAAATACTAGTATTTGGTCTTGAAATCGCCGCAAAATTTACACCAAGACAGCAAACTTTAGTTTGGCATGTGGATGGAAAATCATAACACTTGAAAACTATTCTACTTCACTTATGTCATCACATTCTCTAACATCTGAGATTTTGGTTTCATAGCTTTTGGTTGTTCTTCTTTTCCCTGAAACTTGGATTTTTTAAAGGAAAAAAAGAAAAAAAGAAAAGAACTTGGCTCTGATGAGGATAGGAGCCAATAGAATCAATTAAAATGCTTTTCCACAAGGCCGCAGCCATCAATAATGTTTTACAAATGAATAGAAGTTGTCAGAAATTACACATCTTTCGTTATAAATTGGAGTGATTTTTTTTTTCCCCTGCTTGCAGAATCTGGACTGGAAATGTGAAGAATAATGACAAAAATATTATGATATATATTCTTATGATTTTTATTGTATTGAAGTTGTTATAGACTGGATTGTTTGTTCTCTGGTTTTTTAGTTGTTAAGAGTAGTTTGTCTGTTTGCAAGTTTCAGGACCTGTTGATGTAATCCTCTACTTATTTTTTTAAGTTTATATATTTTGGGCCAAATTGATTGAATTTATCAAATACTTGTAGAATTGCATTCAAGTGCACTGATATGTATGATACGGTGAATCTGATAATGCTACCTTGGTTTCTGAAATATGAGCAGTTCTTGCAGTTCATTTGGATTGAAGGGTTTGGTGACAAAATAAAAGAAATTGAGAGAAATATGTCTCTCAGCACTCAGTGCATTGATTTGTAGCATACAGTGAATCTGAGAGTGCCACCTTGGTTTCTGAAATAGAATGTTGAACACTTGTTACAGTTCATTCGGATTGAAGGGTTTGGTGACAAAAGAAAAGAAATTGAGAGAAATAGGTCTCTCAACACTTATTTGGATGATTAAACAGATGAGAAATGTTTAAAGCCCATGTTTTCTTTCTCACAAAAAGTTGTGAGACTTGATAAGTAACGCAAACTGTTCTTTATAAAAAATTTTGGCTAAATTAAATTTTATACTCTAGAGATCAAGTCCAAAAACAGACAACTATCAAAGCGTTTACTTTGTGACACTAAATCCCCCTTTAATTAACAAGAAAATGTAAGATTGGACTGATCTAGTTTAAGTTAAAAATTTAGTTTTTATTTATTTATTTAAAAGAGAATTGTTAAAATAAGAAAATGACATTTGTACCCTTATTTAATTTCCCTTTTTACCTTTTTTTCTTCCTCACCAGATATTCTTCTCCCACTGCAAACAACACCGGAGCAAATCCTTTAGATGTCGATCTTAATCATAATCTTATCATTTCTTTTCTTGTCTACTATACCAAACATACCTTTAAACCATAGTAGAAATAAGCTTTTAACCTGCATGTGAACCAATCCATTTTGTGTTCTATACCATGGGTTTCTACTACTTCTATCCTCCCATGGATTTTAGGCGTATGCTTGCACGCGGCAAACAATGGAATAAGTCAAATGACTAATCCAGTTAGTAAGCCATCCATTTCAATTCTGTAGTATAAAATACAAAAGTTGAAATTTCCTAAATTAAAATTCCCTTGCTTCATATGAAGATATTTGAGGTTAAATTTTACAAAAATAAAAAAGGGCTATCATAAGTAGATTGCAAAACTATAACCATGTTTGTTACCGGTTTGGAGGGATGCCATGGACTAAAAGTTCTGTAGCACTACGAATCCTCCCAAAAGATGGAACTAACATTTACTATGGTATTAGTGGTGAAAAAATTATTTCGTCTCCATTTTACAAAAACAACAAAGTTACATGTTATAAAATGAGAGTTTTTCTGTAATTGCATAGATTTAATTACAACTAATTACACTAATGCACAAACAAATATAAATTATCTTACATCTATAGTCTAATGTTACCATACTAGTAATCTCATCACTCTATCTCACCCTTCACATTATCCTAATCAACCTAATTCAATAAACATAACTGTAAGTTTAAAAGATTTAAGGCCCTGTTTGTTTCATTGGATATAAAATGGGAGATAATATCTTGTGGAATTTAGTCAGGATATACAATGAATAGAATATAAATGCTGGATAACATATCTCACCATTCATATTTGTTGGCTTGATATATAACACTAAATATATCTTATCCATGTTTGTTTTATAAAATGGATTGTGGGATATAAGCAAAGAATTTTCAAAATTGCCCTCACAACATTCTGTTAGTACCCATCTTGCCCTTATGCCCATCACCGGCCGCTACTACAGATCTGGAAAGAATACACCTCACAACTAATGATAATATATACAAATCAAAGACTCGTATTAAATCCAACAATTCCCCCCCCCCCCCCTCCCAAAAAAAAAATTTATATTGTATTAATGCTAACCTGATTATAAAAACAAAATAAAAGAATCCATTTTAAACAAGTATTTTGATTATAAAAAAGGATATTTACACACAAATCTAATTTGTGAACTTACATTCCATTAAGTCCTAACTAAGATTTTTTGGACCTTCAAGGCCCATTAAATTTTTAATAGTCAGAATTGCTCTTCAAACAATGATTGTTCATCATTTATGATTATTTATAAAGGAACATGATGATTTGACATTTATTTTGATTTTCAAAACTTTAAAACATCAACTTTCAAATTAAAAAAACTAAAAAAAAAATTATGTGCAAAAAAAAAAAAAACTAATTTTTTTGAAAAAATTGAAAAACTGATTTTTTTTTTTTTTTTAGTGCAAAACTGAAAATTTTGTGTCTATAAAGGAGTATGATAATGGAACATTGATGTGCAAAACTTAAAAAAAAAAAAAAAAAACTAATAATGTTCTCAATTTTAAAATTGAAAAAACTATTAATATTTTCGGTTTTATTGGATAATTGAATTAAACCAATAAGTAGAAGGGTAAAGACATTTAATCTCATGTTCTGTTTTTTTTATCACTTAGTGAAACAATTATCTGGAACATTACTATGCAAAATTGATAATGTTCTTAATTTTAAAAATTGAGAAAAACTGATAATATTCTCAGTTTTACTAAATAGGACTTTTTGGTTTAGAAAATCTTAAATACGACCTAAGCTACCATAACATTTGTAATAAGACTTTTAGGTAATTAACTCTTATAAAAATAACAGTTTTTGTAAACAATCAGATTTTTTTAGGTGAAGAGTTTGATTTTGTATATATATTTTTGGTTTATGAAAATATAAAATAAAAAAAAATTAAACTCTTCACCTAAACTGTTAGAAATTGGGCGCCCATGTGGCATGACCCTTTGAACCTTTTGAACCTTATCCAAGTAAGTTTGAATTTGAATTCAAAACTTATTTGGATAACCACTCATGATATCTATATTTATCATATCAACTGATATGGATAGATTGATATATATGGTTATATATCAGATTATATGGTTAAGTTATATATTGATATCATATACGTTATGTGGTTTTTACCCATAACCTTTTATCCCACACTCTCTCTAACTCTCTCTCCCATATGAGAACGATTCAGCCTCTGCACTGTGACTTGTGTGGGTGATACTCATATTGTAGTATCACTCCACTGCTGAGTTCGTTGTTCGCATTCTTGAAGCACGTGATTTACCCACGAGATTCTTCGCTTCAGGTTCTATCACCTAAGGTATGATCTGATAATTTTTACCCGCTGCGTCATACTTTGATTCACATTGGTATTAGAGCATATATAGGTATTTTCGTGTTTATTTTTTAAATCATGTGTATAATTTTTATATAAATATATACACATTATATGCATGAAAATTAATGAAGGAGGAAGATGAAGTGCAGGATTTCTGCACTTCAACTCTCATTAGATTGACAGTGTGATACACCTTATTTTTATGTTTATTAAATGTCATTTTTGAGACCATAAATGTTTTTATTTTGAAAAATGGAGTCCGGCAGTACCGAAATTAGACTAGAAAACACCCTGGAAGGCGGAGCGTGGGCCTCACGCGCCATCTGACGCCGTCAACGACATTTCACGCTCTTCCACACGCTTCTACGCACCAGGCGCGCTTCCCACACGCCTCCACGTGCCATCACGCGCGCGTCAGCTGTGCTGAGCCGTTCGCTGAGCTGCGTGCTCAACCGCGCCGTTTTTTCTCCGCCGGCTTAGCTGGCTTGGCTGCGGGTGCTAAGGCGCTGTTTGTCTTTTTTAAAATTTTGAATTGCTTTAAATGGTCATAAGTAATTCATTATAGCTTTGTTTTAAGCGTGGTTGGTACTGTTAGACTCAGAATTAAATTTTCTATCTTCTGTAAAATTTTAGAAATTTTATGAAAATAAAAATATTTTTCTTGAAATAATAATTCATTATTTCTACTTTAAAATGCATCTGGTGTTGCATAATTAAGTTTCTGGAGCTGAAATTTTTTATTATAGACCACTATAATGATTTAATATTTACTGGCATGGTTGTTGCATTTTACCAGATTCTGGAATATTTATTTCTTATTTTATGTGTGTTTATTAGTTATTTAAAGTCCCAGAAAATTTCAGAAAAATTTCAGAAAATTTCAGAATGATGTACATTCTGTTATGGCATAATTTGAATATTAAATACAGCATATTATTTTTTTATGGTTTGTAATATGTTGTGATTAGAGAAGCATGCTTAGTTTTTATTTGTTTAAATTCCATTATTAATTGTAACATAGCATGAGTTGATTGTGAATCTACATTATGATGCTATTGCATAGAATTAGAATATTTTATCATGCTTTTAGACATGCCATAGTCAATGGGAGATTGTTCGGTTGAGAGAAATCTTTGTAGATTTACTCCTAAAAACTAATATTTTGCGCATAAATTAAATTAAATTAAATTTTGGATAATTGTCACATGTGGCGCAAGAGATGATTACGAGCATAGCGGATTTTTGATCTTGCGACTTGTGTAATATTGTCACTATTTAATTTAGATTTTTGCAGCAAAATTATATTATGCTACTCAAATTAATCCCAATGCGAATTTTTCTCTAAATTGACTTAGCTTATGGAAGTTAATTTGGTTGATCTAGACTTAGTAGAGATGTTCAAATGTGAACAATGCAATTCTATTCTTTAGATGAGCAAAAGTCTTGGAGACTTTAGGTCAGACCTTAATTGAGCCAAAGTAAGGAAACATGACTCAAAGTCGCCCTGGTTTTGTTGCCTTGTTTGGCACAACAAAATTTGATGTGTGCGCTATGGTTAGCGGCACACTACGTAGTTTTGATTGGCGAGTTTTGAAGTTATGAAATTAGTAAGCCCTCAATAGATCTGTATATGATCTTGACTATTGAGCTGTGCGGATTGACTTTGTAATTTGACTTGTAATGATGTTGCATCATTGGATGAAGTAGCATTCAAGAGTCACGTCATCCAAGAAATGCAAGCTTAAATGAATTAGCCATTAAGTGTAAGATGAGTAGCTAATATGAGCAGTGTTTTGCTCTTTATCCAACTGTTGGGAATTGATGGAGCAAAATTTCATGCACTATAATAGTGTGCATTAAAGTATCACTTGAAGTTAAAAGATTAGCGCTTAGTAGCCGAAAAATCTATTAACACTAAGTGAAGAGATTAGCGCCAAGTGGCTGCAAAATCTATTAGCATTGCTAACTTGTCTAAACCTGGACACTTACTGAGAGGGGAGATTTCCATCTCATAGTACGGCCGAGCAAAAGTGACGTCCGACGTTACAGACTACGTGGCACCGAGCAATATGGGAGGTTGCTACGATCGAGCGGTCTGTATTGATTGGTTGAAGATTTCAACCGGTGACCTCCTGAGGGCCGAGCTGAAGGCCGCCCGCATAGGCGTGGATCGCGGTGGAAATTGCAACCGAGCTGAAGGACTGACCGGGCTACGCCCAGGATGCGGCCTGGCCGGCATGCCACTAGCCGTCCAGCCAAGGCAAAGCGCTTGCGCGTGACCGGGATTGGAGATGAAACGGTTGGAGGCCGGCATGCCTCACAACCGGTCAATCGCGATGAACCGGTCTATCGCGATGAACCGGTCTAGGGTAACTCGGCATTTGCAGTTAAGTTCTCGCCGGGTTCCAAGTCACAAGCCGGCGGTATCTAGCATGGTTGTGTGATGGCAATTTTCCACAAGTGTTTGGCCGGTCATGGTACCTCGGTCAAGGGTGCCACCTGGGCCAATGGTGAGAAGGAGAGGACATCTGCTCCACGAGCGCCTCAATACCGTTGGGCAGTTCTGCATGTACTGGATGGAGGACAAAACCTTTACACGTGTAAGGTGATGAGAGGCGAGCGCTGCCACCTGTCCAAGGAAGGACAGCAGAGGTAGTGCGCGCACGACCTCGGAGCTACATTGCCAGCCCAGATATAGAGAAGGGAGGCGAACGTTAATGGTATGCGAATTCATACTCACAAACACTCCTCTCATTGTCTTCCTTCTCAGTGAACTGACTTGATCGTCGGAGGGTCTTTCCGGCACACCACCGCCGGGCAGCTCACCATTTTTGTGTTGCAGAGATAGACGCCGTTGACGGAAGCTTGACGTTCAAGGCGTACGGAGAGCAAAGGATTTTTCGCCCCCGTACAATTGGCGCCGTCTGTGGGAAAAGGTTTGGTTCACAACCCTTGTTCTTCAAGCTTTTTCAACAATTTCCATGGCCAATCACGACGAAGTTCCGCTGTCCGTCGTCGATGGTGTTACTCCGGAGTATGTCCGAAGGAGAGAAGGCCTTCCTAATGTTCCAGCCATGGCGGGCCTAGAGACTTCTTCGCGAGGAACGCGCGACAAGCGTGGGAGGAGTTCTGATCGTTCGCAGAGTCCAGAGGGCCGCCGGCGCCGGGGGGAGTCCCGTGAGGAGCGCCTGGAGCACAAACTGAAGGATCAAGAAGCCCTCATTCAGAGGATGGCGGCGGAGATGGAGCTTCTGAAGTGTCAAGTGAGGGGGAAGGGTGTTGCTGGAGAGGGCAACCTCAGTGAGCGTACCCCCTCCCCTCATGCTAACAGTCGCCGCCAGAGGAGAACCCATTCAATCTTAATCACCAGGAACTATGGGGTTGGAGATTCTGACCAGCGAGAGGACAGATCTATTACTCGCGACAGCACCTATCGCCCCTCGCGCCCGTCGTCGACGTCGCGATACTCAGCCTCCTCCCGTTCCAGGGATCTCAGGGACATGTTGGAGGAGAGAGCGCGCCGTCGAGAGGCTCAAAGGATGCCGGCGATCCAGAGGTTGAGCGCTCCAGTCCATTGCAGTGAAGAGGTGGCGATGCCAGCACCCAAAGTGATAGCCAACGCTCTGGTGGACAAGGAGTTGGCAAGACTTACAGCCACTCTATTGTCGCCTGAGATCGAGAGCACCCCACTTCCCGCCGGATTCCACCAGCCAAAATTCACTTTGTACGACGGCAAGACGGATCCGTACATGCATGTGAGTCATTACCGACAAGTGATGGCTGGCCACCGCCGGAACGACGCGTTGATGTGCCTCATTTTCCCAGCAAGCTTGGGAGAGCTGGGCTTGAAGTGGTTCGAGAGGCTCCCGGAGGGGAGTATAGAGGGGTGGCAGCAGCTAGCGGAAGCCTTCGTCACCAGATTCAAGACCAACACACGAACGCCGAAGGAGGTCGACCACCTTCTGGGTGTCAAGATGGAGTCTGGGAGTTCGCTGAAGGCATACAATGCAAAGTATTGGGAAACCTACAACGAGATTCTCGACTGCCCTACCAATCTGGCAATCACTCAATACAAGAGAGGTCTCCCAGTCGGACATAGGCTAAGAGACTCACTCACGATGCATCAGCCGACCACCATGGAATCTTTGATGCAGCGGATCAACGAACACATCCGCGTGGAAGAGGATGCCGCCTCAGCGACCGAGAAGGATAATCCGGTCGCGGTGGACAGAAGAGTAGCGGGGAAAGTTCACTCGGTCGGGCAGGAGGAAAACCTCCCTAGTGACCGATCAAAAGATCAGCGTCGGGGAACCGGCCAAAGCGATAGAAATAGAGGTCGCAGAAATGACCGGGCTGATGCACCTCGCGATGCAGCAGAAGATGCCAAGAGGAAGCTGAAGGCGCGGACAGGGATCACCACGGTCTTTAAAATTCCCATCTACCGCATTTTGAGCGAGATCCGTGGAGAGCCTTTTGTCCGGTGGCCAGCCAAGTTGGGGAGTGCGCAGTGTGGTTTCAATCCAAAATACCGCTGCACCTTCCACGAAGAACGGGGGCACCGGACAGAGGATTGCTTGCCGCTCAAACAACATCTGGAGGAGTTGGTGGCGGCGGGGCATCTTGATCAGTACATAGAAGGGGGAGTGAAGGCCGCGCCGACAGAGCAGACCGAGCCTAATGGTATGGCCGCCTTAGAGGCCCCCCCACAAGGAGTGATCAATGTCATCCATGGCATCATTGAACCGGCCAGAGTCTGTGAGCTTAGAGAGATGATCAAGAAGGCCGAGCACATGAGGGACGTTCTCTCTGTTCAACCTGCTGTGAAGAAGGGAAAGACCGAGGAAAAAGACATCCTCACGTTTTCGACGAAGGACTTAGAAAGGGTTCAAATGCCACACAACGATGCCTTGGTGGTGACACTTCGCGTCAAGAACTTTGAGATCAAAAGAATATTGATCGACCAGGGGAGTTCGGTCGAGATCATGTACTACGACGCATTCAAGCAAATGAAGTTGGAAGACAAAGACTTGGCCCCCGCAACGTCCCCTTTGGTCAGCTTCAATTCACAGCCGGAGTGGCCGATTGGGAAGATCATTTTGCCGGTCAAAGCAGGGTTGGTTGTAAAGCAAGTTGAGTTCTGGGTGCTCAAGGTTCCATCTACTTACAACTTGATTTTGGGCCGGGGCTGGCTGCACGCCATGCAAGCGGTCGCTTCGACCTTCCACCAAGTCATGCGCTTTCCGGCATCGAACGGGCAAATAGAAGAAGTTTGGGGAGATCAAGTGATGGCGAAACAGTGCTTCGTTGCGGTAAATGGCAGCCGAGCAGCCAAAGGGTTTGTCCAGATGATCGAGGGGCCTGAGGGCAAGGAGGTCCTTGAAGATGTGGGAAGAAAGGCCGAGGAAAAATCGGTCGAAGATTTGGTAGAGGTGCGCATTGATGAGAATGATTCCACTAAGTTCTTCCTTTTGGGATCATCGTTGTCCAGTGCCGAGCGGTCCGAATACGTAAACTTTTTGGTTGCCAACTTGGAGGCTTTTGCGTGGACGCCTTACGATATGCCTGGCGTCGACCCAAGTTTCATCTGCCACCAGTTGAATGTCTTCCCCAATGCACGGCCAGTTATTCAAAGAATGCGTCGTTCTGCCTTGCACCATGCTGAAGTCGTGGCGGAGGAGGTGAAGAATCTGTTAGAGGCTGGGGCCATAGAAGAAGTGCAATACCCTCGGTGGATATCTAACACGGTGGTTGTCCCAAAGAAAAACGGCAAGTGGCGAGTCTGCGTGGATTACAAAACTGTAAACCGCGCATGCCCAAAGGATAGCTTTCCTCTCCCTCGAATTGACCAGCTGGTGGACTTAACCGCTGGCCATCAGAGGTTTAGCTTCTTGGATGCATATCGCGGCTATCATCAAATAGCCATGTACAAGCCGGACAGAGAGATTATGTCTTTCACCACCCCCAGAGGCTTATACTGTTACAAGGTCATGCCGTTCGGACTAAAGAACGCTGGGGCAACCTTTCAGCGAATGGTGACGAAAATGTTCGCTCCTCTCCTAGGCCGAACTATGGAAGCCTATATTGATGATATGGTGGTAAAGAGCAAGGAGAAGTCCCAGCACCTCACCGACCTAGCAGAAATGTTTGCCATACTCAAGCGCCACAAGCTTCGCCTGAATGCCTCTAAGTGCGCCTTTGGAGTTGGCACTGGGAAGTTCCTGGGTTTTCTGGTCACGAACCGGGGAATTGAGGCCGACCCATTGCAAATTAAGGCCATACAAGAGTTAGAACGCCCGAACTCCACAAAGGACGTGCAACATCTTGCTGGAATGGCAGCCGCGCTGAACAGATTTATCAGCCGGTCGTCAGATCGTTGCAGGCCCTTCTTCAAAACTCTGAAATCCAAGTTCTTTTGGGATGAAGAATGCGACCGTGCGCTTGCAGACTTGAAGGTTTATCTTTCCTCGGCCCCTATTCTGGTCACTCCTCAGCCGGGCGAAGAGTTGTTCCTTTATTTGGCTGTTTCTCAACACGCGGTGAGCGCGGTATTGGTTCGTGCTGAAGGCATCCAGCACCTACCAATCTTCTATGTGAGCAAGACTCTGCTCCCAGCCGAAACAAGATACCTTCCTTTGGAGAAATTGGCGCTGGCCCTCATGATGGCTTCAAGAAAGCTGGCGCACTATTTTCACGCCCATACAATCGTAGTGTTGACCGAGTTCCCGCTCAAGGTGCTCTTCGAGAAAGCGGACTTCACCGGGAGAATTCTGAAATGGGCCGTGGAATTGGGCCAATATGACATCAAGTTCAGACCGCGCACCGCGATTAAGGCACAAGCACTTGCAGATTTTGTGGCGGAATTTGCCCCGGGAACACACCCTGTTTGCCCGGTTCATTTGGCTGATGCGGATTTAGCACAACCCATGGTTTTGGCAACAAGTGTTAGCTCGCCGCAGGAAGCAGAGCAAAATTCAGCCGGACAACCTAAGGCCGACGATTCATTGAAAGAAGAACCTAGCAAAGGCGTGCAAGGAGACCAGTTTGAACCTACCAAAGACTTTGATTTAAGGAGTTCCCAAACTCCCTCCGATTGCTGGAAGCTGTTCATTGGCGAGATGTGGAAGCTCTACGTTGATGGAGCCTCCAACAGACATGGGGCCGGGCTAGGAATTGTGCTGACTTCGCCGGATGGGCTGATTATAGAGCAAGCAATTACGCTCGGCTTCCCAGCTTCCAACAATGAAGCGGAGTATGAGGCCCTCCTTGCCGGGCTGAGAAGTGCGTTGAGAATGAAGGTCACAGCTCTTATGGTGTTCAGCGACTCCAAGCTAGTGGTAAATCAGGTCTCAGGGGAGTATGAGGCCAAGGATGAAAGAATGGCAAAGTATCAGGCGCTGGTGCGAGCGGAAGTCAAGAAGTTTGATGCCATCAGAGTTGAACAGATCAATCGCGAAGGAAACAGCACAGCCGATGAATTGGCCGGTCTGGCCTCCGCTCAGACTACCTTTCCCAATCCCTTGATGATTGAATTCTTACCTCGGCCAAGCATTGAAGAAGTAGAAGCAACTGAGGCACTCTGCACCGACTGGGGTCCTTCCTGGATGGATCCCATCATCGCCTTCTTGAAAGATAGGGTTCTTCCAGAAGATAAGAAGGCAGCCCACAAAATCCGAGCAAAGTCAGAGCGGTTTTGGCTCTCACCGTCCGGAGCCTTGTACAAGAAGTCTTTCACGGGTCCATATCTGAAGTGTGTCCACCCCTCTATGGTGGAAGCTTTTCTTTACGAGATCCATGAAGGCATATGCGGCAGCCATACTGGGGGCAGATCTCTAGCATACCGAGCAATCTTGCAGGGCTATTGGTGGCCATGCATGCAGGCGGACGCGCAGAAATATGTTCGCAGGTGTGAGAAATGTCAGAAATTTGCTCACCAGATCCACCAGCCAGCGAGAGAGTTGCTCTCGCTCACAAGTCCTTGGCCGTTCGCGCTTTGGGGATTGGATATTGTTGGACCACTCCCAGTTGCACCGGGCAATCGTAAGTTTTTCATCGCCGCCACTGATTATTTCACCAAATGGGTGGAGGCCGAGCCACTGGCAACTATCAAAGAGAAGGATGTGAAGAAATTTGTCTGGAAAAATGTAATCACTCACTTCGGTATTCCCAGGGCCTTAATCTCAGACAATGGTACTCAATTCGATGGAAAACTCTTTCGCGGATTTTGCGAAGAGTTGAAAATTGAGTTTTACAATTCAACGCCAGCTTATCCTCAGTCAAATGGCCAGGCGGAGGCCTCGAACAAGACCATCCTGGACGGCTTAAAGAAGCGACTTGAGAAAGCTAAGGGAAAGTGGGTTGAAGAGCTTCCTAATGTGCTGTGGGCATACCGCACTACACCAAGACGATCGACCGGGGAAACACCGTTCGCCTTGGCCTATGGTATGGAGGCCGTCATCCCACTAGAGATTGGCATGCCAACCATCCGTTCAGAAAGTTTCCAGCCAGATTCGAACAATGAAGTTGTGGCACTGGAGTTAGACCTAGCTGAAGAAAGGAGAGAGCGTGCACTAATTCACCTAGCCGCCTATCAGCAGGAACTTTCTAAAAAATACAACAAGGCAGTGCACCCCCGGCTGTTCAAGATTGGGGATTGGGTCCTAAGGAAGGTGCTTGGCAATACGGTGGTCCCTGGCAAAGGAAAACTTGGTGCAAACTGGGAAGGGCCATACAAGGTGGTTGGCCTAGCTGGCAAGGGGGCATACCATCTGGAAGATTTGGACGGCAAGGCAGTCCCCCGACCTTGGAACGCAGCCAACCTTAAGGTCTTTTACTTTTAAGATGTAATTTGCTCTTGTTTAGCTTTCTTAGGCCTCTAGCCTTTTGGCACTACATGTATGAAAATAGCATAGCCTTTGCAATGTTCATGTAATGAAAACTGGCCCTATTGATTTTGCTGTATTACATTGTTGTTTTTTGTATTACCTCCTTGTAATGGCACTGTACGGTCGTAAGGTATGCCAGGGGCAAGAATCGACCCCAAGAGAACCGGACTGTTTTCCTCGGAATGGGAGCAGACCGCACAAACAGTTGCGTCTGGAGCAATGCGCATTAGGGCCGAGCTGGTTTTGCTCGCCCAGTTGGAATGTTGGCAGCATGACCAACCTGATTGAAACATTGGTGAATTGCCCAATGTAGTAGCCGAGCGGATTTTGCTCGGCCCACTTAGCATATTGGTGAATTGCCCAATATGGGAAACGAGCTGATTTTGCTCGAAGGAAATGGCAATGTTGGTGTCTTTTCCAGCAATTGCAAGGCCGAGCTGAATTTGCTCGGCCGAAAAGAATTGTAAGGCAAATTGAACAAACTTCAAAATGGCGTGTTGTTTTTGCTCGGCCAGATACTCGTTGCCAGCCGAACAAGGCCGAGCGGATTTTGCTCGGCCAAACACATCTTACTTGACATGCGAGGGATTGCGAAGTTACTTGCAGGCCTGTTGTTTGTGCGGTTAAGCCGACCAAAAAGTTGAAACAAAATTTGGAACAAGAAATTCAAATTACACAAGCCGAACAGAAAGTAGCATGTACGAGCAAAAAGTTGTTTCATTGATCGAAGAAGTTCAGTACAATCGGGGAGCATAGCCCGGTTACATTGCAAAAAGAAGAAAATAAAAAACAAGGAAAAACAAAAAAAATACAAGTGCAATCTTCAGTCCAGGCCAAGGTTTTGGTCGGCCTCCTCCGCTAGCTCAGCGCTCGGCAGAGTTTGCTCGGGCTGGATGTCCTCGGCATCGTCGTCTGTGCCTTCCACCGAGATGACCTCCCGATCAATCACTTCATCGTCAGCATTTTGGGATGCTTCGGGTGGAGTTTGCTCGGCTTCTTTCTCGGCGGCGGCTTCTTCCTCTGCCTCTTTCCTCGCCTCCGCTATCAGACGGTTCTGCTCGGCTTGGGAGTAGGCTAGCATGTAGACCGGGATATAAGCAGAGGGTGGGTTGATGAACATCTCAGAATCCTGGCCAAGGCCAACTTTTTCCACGGCGGCTTTCCAGCCGCACTGGAAAAAGATGTCCTTGGTAGCCCGGACTTGGCGCTCATAAGTCTTCTCCCCCTGCTTGTACCCACGGTCCTCTGCCTCGTCGACCGCCTTGTCCATGGCGTTCTTGTTGGCATCCCTCAACTTTCGGAGCTCGGCAAGGTACCGAGCTTTCGCCTTCTTCTCGGCCTTCTTTTTGTCCTCGTCAGCCCGGTCGAGCTTCTGGCGCAGTTCGTCCCGCTCGCCTTTGACGACCATCTGCTCGGCCTTGAGCCTGTCTACCTCGGCCTTGAACACCTTGTTTTCCGTGATGGCGTCACGGAGGCTTTGACGAAGAGAAGCCATCCGCTCGTGTGCAACGTAGTTCTTTTGTGCGGCCTGCAAACGAAGAAGATTATTAGTATCTTGAAGCCGAGCAGTAAACCGAACAAATACTTGGGAATTAAAAGATGGACATCTTACCAGCACAATGGATTCCGCAGCTGAACGGAGGACCTTGAGGTCGGTTAGCTCCTCATGCTTTTTCATGTCGCCGGGCAGGATCAGCCCCTTTGTCAAGTTGAAACCGAGCGAGTGATCCTTATCCTCGGCGACAGAATCTGCGGGGGAGACTGCTCGGCCCTTGTAGGTGAACTCTGGCGCCCAGACCGGGGGGGCAGCAGGGGCCTTGCCTTTGGTTTTGCGGGCAAGTTGTTGCTCGGTCTGGTCGCCGAGCTCGGTAGAGGCCACTTCGGTGGAGTCCTCATCTACAAGGCTCTGACCGGGCGGCCTCCCTCCTTTGTTTCTTCTTGGGCCGGCCAGCCGGTTGTTCGCTGGCCAGGGCGAGCACCGCCCCTTCTTTTTGTCCGGCTGGAGTTGAAGATCCTCCCCCGGTTGCTTCTGGTGTTTGGGACTCGCCTTCGTCCCCGGTGATCATGGACTTAATGGCTCTGATTTTTGCCATTTCTTGCTCGGTGGTAGTTTGGACGAGTCTGACTGGCGGCAAAGTTGGATCTGGTTCGGGGGTTGGCTCGCGCAGAAAGTCGGTGACTCTGCCTTTGCGCGGTGCTTGATAGTTGTACGTCTGCTCAAAACCGAGCAAGGTTGAGGACTCCCTCTCTTCTGCAGGAATGCGTAGCACGGCTCTGAGTGCCTCCTGATTAGCACGGTCGTAGCGCGCAGCCAAATTCTTATCTGCAAAGAAAGCTAAGTGTTAGACCGGTGCAAGGAATAATAATGAATAGCAGAAAGATAGTTATGCGGTCAGCCAGGCTCCTTACCAGCACTACCGAAGTTTTTCTTAATACGCCAGCCCGGTACGGGCGCGTCGATGTCCTCATAAGGACCGGACACCCAGAGGAAGTCGTCATCGTTTGACTCCTTGTCCGAGTTGCCTTCGATGAGTTTTGCTCGGCCCTTCTTAACTTTGAGGTACCAGCAAAACCCACTTTTATTGCGGCTGAGGCTGTATTGGTGGAAAATCTCCGCGAGGCCGAGATTGAGACCGTGCCTTCAGTTCAGCTCGGCGACGCCGTTTATTATTTTATATGTATTATTTGACACCTGGGTCGGGCAAAGCCTTGTCTGCCGCAAAAATTCGCAGATCAAGGGTTGCACGGGGAAGCGGAGCCCTCCCTCAACAATAGAAACGACCGTGAAGGGGCACCGGTCAAGGTCTCCCCAAGGCGTGGCTCCCTTTTTGCCGAGCTCTAAGACTACGTCTTCAGGGATATTGAATTCTTCTCGAAACTCCGCCATTGCCCCGGGCGAGCTAACCCTAAAGCGGTATTTTCCCATCTATCTCGGCTATATTTACTCTACGGTATCTCGGTCAAAATTGTGTAGTGGTTGCTCGGACTTTGAGCTCCACGAACGACGATGCTGGAATGGACGGTTCTATTTGTTCTGCATGTTGAAAAATAAGGGCAAGGGTTAGCACGGCATAAATTGCGCGGCTTCTATTTAGAAATAGCTCTGAGAGGTTCAAGTGTTTGGCCGGCCGCCACCTACCTCGGCCCATCAGGATGGCTGATTTAGCCCCCCCCTTTTTGATCAGTTGGGCTCTAATGGGGTTTTTGCTCGGTCGTCCCAGAACAAGGTATGGGCCTTTGATTTCAGGCCTTTTACCCGGTTAAACCTATCCGCCGATCTAAGGTGTATATAGCTCGGTTGCGGCCTTAGTGCGAAGCTACAAACAGATTTTTGCTCGGTTTAAATCCCTCCCATCGGATCAAAGTGAGCGTTTTGCTCGGTTTTGCCCAGTATTCATCGTGTTCATCGTGTTCTTCCTAAGTTCTTAGCCCATTCATCCTACCCAAGGAATAATGGGGGCACGAGGGCCCCCTCTTCTCTCCATTTCTATTTTCCTAGGGTGTGAAAGACTCGAGCAAGGGAAAAAACAACAAAATCAACACGCAAAGAACAATGGTGCAAGAAGATGGAGAACATGGCGGAGAGCTTCAAAATAGAAACTGAAAATGCAATGGGGATGAAGAAGACTTACCAGGAAACGAAGGAGGACCTCGAAAGCTTGTTTGCAGCGGCACAAACAAAGATTGGAGCTCGAAAGTGGCAATGGCAGAAAGGTGGCAAGAGTTTTGGAGGCTAGGGTTCGGAGTTGCAGGGAGGAATGAAAGATGAAGGGTCTAAACCCTTGGAGTAGGGTTTATTGATGGGGGGAAGCCCCAAACGGCGCAGCCGTTTGAACTCCGCGCGTGCCAGACAGCTGTCTGCACGACCCAATAAGGTAATGACACGTGGCACAGAGAATGCGGCTGCAGTACGGCCGTACGACCTTTGATGTGACTGCGGAGGTGACCGCCGGGCAATTGCAACAGCTCGGCGACTGATGTGTCCCTGATTGAGATAGCTCGGTGACGGGGATGTCACCGATTTGGCTGTCGCTCGGCAACGAAAACTCCCCAATTAAGCTCGGCCTAGCAGGATCATGACCCAACCTTTGCTCGGACAAGGTAAACCCAATCACGATAGCTCGGATGGGTTTAAGGGGCAATTGAGAGAGGAGATTTCCATCTCATAGTACGGCCGAGCAAAAGTGACGTCCGGCGTTACAGACTACGTGGCACCGAGCAATATGGGAGGTTGCTACGATCGAGTGGTCTGTATTGATTGGTTGAAGATTTCAACCGGTGACCTCCTGAGGGCCGAGCTGAAGGCCGCCCGCGTAGGCGTGGATCGCGGTGGAAATTGCAACCGAGCTGAAGGACTGACCGGGCTACGCCCAAGATGCGGCCTGGCCGGCATGCCACTAGCCGTCCAGCCAAGGCAAAGCGCTTGCGCGTGACCGGGATTGGAGATGAAACGGTTGGAGGCCGGCATGCCTCACAACCGGTCAATCGCGATGAACCGGTCTAGGGTAACTCGGCATTTGCAGTTAAGTTCTCGCCGGGTTCCAAGTCACAAGCCGGCGGTATCTAGCATGGTTGTGTGATGGCAATTTTCCACAAGTGTTTGGCCGGTCATGGTACCTCGGTCAAGGGTGCCACCTGGGCCAATGGTGAGAAGGAGAGGACATCTGCTCCACGAACGCCTCAATACCGTTGGGCAGTTCTGCATGTACTGGATGGAGGACAAAACCTTTACACGTGTAAGGTGATGAGAGGCGAGCGCTGCCACCTGTCCAGGGAAGGACAGCAGAGGTAGTGCGCGCATGACCTCGGAGCTACATTGCCAGCCCAGATATAGAGAAGGGAGGCGAACGTTAATGGTATGCGAATTCATACTCACAAACACTCCTCTCATTGTCTTCCTTCTCAGTGAACTGACTTGATCGTCGGAGGGTCTTTCCGGCACACCACTGCCGGGCAGCTCACCATTTTTGTGTTGCAGAGATAGACGCCGTTGACGGAAGCTTGACGTTCAAGGCGTACGGAGAGCAAAGGATTTTTCGCCCCCGTACACTTACTGTTTCCACACTTGAGTGTGAGACATGAGGAGGTGCTTCTTTGTATGGTTCCTTAGCTAGGCTAATATTTTTGAATAACGTTTACCACTAAGCGCAAACGTTGCAGCATAGTAATGAAAAGGTTAAGGTCGACAAGGTTGTTATGACTAAGAATTTGACGCATGGCTCGTGAGAGCGTTGTGTTGAATTAGACTCTTTAGCCTAATTCGCGCTTAAGTTATTACTTCGGGAGCTGTCATAGATTGATAGCTTATTCTCTCCTTCTTGTGGATAGTAGAATTAATTGCAAGTAGCTATGAAGTGAGAAACAGAGATGGCAAGAGGAGTATCATCATCTTTCAACTAGATGCAGTAAAGTGTATGGAGAATAAAATTGACTTGAAGGTGCAAGGGATTAGCACTTACTGGTTAAATTTGCGACTTAGGTGAACTTGATATTTCCATGACATCCTTTTATGATCTAGTGAATATGAATTAGTCGTGAGTCATTACCTAGTTGGGCCTAAACCTTTAAAACTTGTCTTCAAGAACTCACACATTAGGATGATTGGAATTAGTTTATGACATTGGTCATGAACCGGTGGCTTATTATACTTAATCACATTAATAAGAAGATGCATGGATGTTTTGAGTGGGCTTAACTGCTCTCATATGAATGTGTAACTTTGTTCGCAATGGTTGCGCACAAGTAAGTAGGAAAGCCGTAGAAGGTCATTTGTATTGGCGCATTTAGTCCACTATGATATTTGTGACTAGATATGTGTAAGGGTATGATAGCTAAGCCTCAATCTCGACACATTTATAGATTACGATACGCATCTGAGTCAAGACTATTTGATCTCCCATAAGTCAAAAGTTTTGAGATGATTTTTGACATTGCACATATGAGGTTGAGATTAATTAGATAACAGCTTTCGTGCTTTTAGTTTTGACCAAGGTGGCGAGTATCTATTTGAGTTATTTTAGAAAACTCTATGAAGAGAAATGGATGCTTAGAAAATTGATTATTCCTAATACTCAACAACACAATGGTGTAGTAGAGATAAGGAATTAAGTATTGTTAATGTTAGGTGGATGATGGCGCAAAATGTTTCCCAATTGGGAATTGCACCTTAGTTTGTTGCCTATATCCCTAACTAAATGCCCTCCATATCAGATTTTACACTCCATTTAAGTAATGGGTTAGTGGAGAGCCATCTATGGGCAATCTGTAACCATTAAGCAGCTTATCTTTATTTTTACTTCTCATAAGGTTGCGAAGTTAAGACCTAGAGTTCTATGGCGCATTATTGTATGCTGTCTTGTAAACACATAGGGTCACGTGGCGCATTATTGTATGCTGTCATGTAAACCCTCCGGGTCATATGCATATAGGTAAGTAGCTTTGTGGTAGTGTAACTAAGTCACGTAAAGTTTTCTTAGTAAAGGTGACGTGAATAGAGTTTTGGAACTCTATAAGATAGAGAATTCTAAGTATAGCGCTTTATGTAGCCTAGTTGAGAATATAAAGAAATTTCCAATATCCTAGGGACAGTGGGAGCGATGTGCCTACTAATGGATTACTCCATTAAAGAAGAACACTCTACATTCTTAGTTGCGTGATAGCGAATGTGAAAATTTTTCCACATCATCACTGGGTGATTGAGAGGGAAACATTCATGATTGCTCCGCAAGATGATAATGAGCCTAGGATAAATGCCAAAGGCTCTACTCTCCTGTTTTTAGAAAGTGGATCAATGTTGCGCAGTTTAAGACAAAGTCTTTGAGGTTTAACAATTTCTATAATTTGGTTGACTTTCCATTATGATACGAAATTATTCTAAAGTTATGCGCAATTTGGATAGTCGTTGTTGAGGCATAAGGCTCGCTAGATACCGAAAAGTCGCACCATTGAGAAAAATATAGACCATGAGAAGACTTCCTCCTAGGGAGTGAGGTTATTTTGACTTAGGCTATGATTGACATAAGTTCGGAACATCGATTTGTGGACATTGTGACCCAACTTCTCGTCAGAGAATTGGATAAGTAGATCTGTAGGGATTTACCTTCTGCTTTTATGGTGAAAAGTTAGGAGCGCAAAAAGGTTGCTAGTTCCAATAAATCTTTTACAGCCTAAAACAGTTATCCAAATAATGGTTCTTAGATTTTGTCAAGCCATGATAGGCCAACGATGATCGATGAAAACCACTGAGGCATGATCAATGGTCCAAAAGAAGTTTTTCCTTACTTAGTCATTATGAGCTAGGAATTTATAAGATATGATCGCCACCTAAGGTGGGCAGTCCTCTGTTTTAGATATCATGGACATGGGTGATATAATTTATATGCTCGGATGTACAATCCTTAGGGATTGTTGTGGGAGAATTCCTGGTTTGTCTTTGATGACTTACATAAGGAATATCCTAGAATGATTCTAGATGCAAAATTGCAAACCCATTGACTTACCTATCAGTAAAAGTCAGAGCCTTAGCTATTGAGTGAATCCTCGGATTGTCTTTGGGAGAAACAGATGACCTATATTCCTTGATCTTTTTTGTTGTGGGAGCCTGAAGTACGCTATGTGGGCGTATTTGGCATGATAAGTGTTATCTTTGGTAAATGGTTAACTGAGTTGTTTAGACATTGACCATGCTCATTAGATTGTGGATAAAATGCTTTACTAGTAGTATATTAATTTGCTCTTGTAAGATTCAATGCGCTAGTTGGGCGCATCCAGAATGAACGCAAATTGGTCACCAAAATATCTTTAGAGAGGTTATTGCGCAAGAGGTAGTGATCTTGAATCACTTCATGTGAGGCGCACATGGTGGATTCCGTTGTATATACTTATCGCAAGAGGTGCTGATAAGGCTTGTGTTTGGAATCTAGAATTGCGCAAGCTGTGGTCATATTTTTTTAAAAAAAATTGATCACTTATTTGTTATGAGATGATGGCATGTTGACACTATTATAGTTTGTGTCATAATGATTAGCAGATGATGATGTCAGCAAGCAAGATTGGCTCACTCACACGAGCAATCGCCCTTGGCGCTTGTGAGCGAGCAAGGATGAGACTAGTGGTTTATTTTTTATTTAGAGCCAAGAGAGGCTGAAATTATCCACTGTGTATGTCGCCTTGGTTATAACCAAGATGAGGTCGTGTTAAGGACCAAACATGGATATTAGTACCCACTTTCCATGTTGTGCCTGTTATGATTAGCCAGATGCGAGATTTTATTTGGCGCCTGGAAGGCAAGCAAATAAAGAATTCGAGTTAAGCGCTAGAAAGCGACTAGACTAAGATCTGTACAGTGTATCGAGTATGACGTCACTTTTTTGGAAGAGTTACTCCACTGTAACATGTATTCATACTACATGTGCTTGGCGACCGAGTAATGAGGTGAGAGAATGGATCCCTCTTTCCTCACCGTGTGAGTCTTACGTGTCATTATTGATATGACTTTCATTTATGTACCATTTTGTGACTTTTGACTATGTCATAAGGTAAGGGGTTGATATTCTGCTACTTTGGTATGTTGCCTGCGGTCATGTATGATTTGATCTTAAGGGACATCACTGGGAAAGCGGTCAATCCTAAAATAAATGGCATGAGGGCAAAGGGAAAATCATCTAGTATTACACCACTGTTGTATATTCATTGCCGGCAACTCACATCGCTCTGTATGAGAGGCGGATTGAGTGTGAATATATTGCAAGAATTGAGAGGGTCAAACATGCTCTTTTGAGGGATTAGAGATGTTTTTTGGACCGGTGTAATTAGATGGGTCTGGGGTATATGAGACACTATTTCTATTCTTTTTGGGTTGATGTCTCTATGTTGGCTCATTTTGAGTTTCTAGTATAGAGCTCCCATATGCAGGTGTTTCTCAGCAGTCGCACGGTGCATTGGCTAGTATGAGATTGTTCATTTTTTTGGGGAGATTGAGATAGAGATGTGGCAGTGTCATGCCAACTCATGTGCGAGTGGGAGATGTTAGAAATTGGACGCCCATGTGGCATGACCGTTTGAACCTTATCCAAGTAAGTTTGAATTTGAATTCAAAACTTATTTAGATAACCACTCATGATATCTATATTTATCATATCAACTGATATGGATAGATTGATATATATGGATATATATCAGATTATATGGTTAAGTTATATATTGATATCATATACGTTATGTGGTTTTTACCCATAACCTTTTATCCCCAACTCTCTCTCTAACTCTCTCCCATATGAGAACGATCCAGCCTCTGCACTGTGACTCACTCCACTACTGGGTTCGTTGTTCGCATTCTTGAAGCACGTGATTTACCCACGCGATTCTTCGCTTCAGGTTCTATAACCTAAGGTATGATTTGATAATTTTTACCCGTTGCGTCATACTTTGATTCACATAAACAAACAAATGTCTCAAACCATTCATCTACAACATCAACCAACTGTAAAAATAAAAAAGTGAATAAAAATTCTGAGAAATAATTTTTTTGTCATATACATACAATCATATCAGATTTCTCATTGTTTATGAAAAAATAATAAATAAATCATTTTTGTTTGTTTGCAGAAGCTTCATTGATTTCCAGATCAACAACATATAAAACAAAAAGCATTGAAGGGGAAGGATTATTCAGCTACAACAAAAAGCATCTATAAAAAAATATAAAGAAAAGAAATTAAAGACTTGACATAAACAATGAAAAGGGTTCAGAAGGGTAAATAGATTTAAAAAAAAGGTAAATTTAACTTTTTAATTCTTATCACATAACACAAGATATGATATAACAGGGGAGAGTCGTATTGTATATGTTCCAATTTGAGATATACAATCTCACGATATATTATATACTCTCAAAAAAAAAAAAAAAAAAAAAAAAAAAAATTACAAACAAAAGATATATGGGTCCCAGGGTATATGATATCCAATCCAACCATTTATATCCTGGAAGTACATAAAAACTGCTTGTTACTGGGAAATGGGATGAAAACTTCCAGCTTTGGGCACTACTATTAGTTCCACTGAAAGTAAGTTTGGTTAACTCTCCAAAACTAAAGAATTCACACCCAACAACAGATCTATTAACTTAAAACTAGAAAAATCAATTTAGGTTACAAGAATTCATTGGTCGAGTGTCAATCAAAGCATTTTAGAATATATATTGGTAGTTCCTGTATATATATGTTCAAGTTCTAACTTTTTAATCTGAGTATATATTTACCTGAGAAGACCATCTTGGTCACTGAACTGACTTATGTCTACAGTTGGAATGAAATTCTTTCCATTTGCTCATTTTAACAAATAATTACTGATGGAAAATGATTTGTAAATAAAAAATTATACATAAAGTCCTGCAAGAATAATATGGTAGTGGCATTTTGAAAATTATAAATCACAAAATTTTTTATTTGAAATGAATGGACACGAATATGCCTTGTCATTTTGTATGGATTTTTTTACAATTGTTTCATTTTTATATCTGTTGACGCCATATTTAAACCATTCAGTTAGAAGGTAACACATGGCAATCAAGGGAATTGTACAAGTACATGGAGCATTAAAGAGCCCCCACCTTCGAAGCAGCTCACATGAGCAGCAGGTGCGAGTTTCAGCAGTCGGAACTTTAAACCAATACATGAGAAGCACATGCAAGAGAATTTACCAAAGAGCAATTATTAGCGGTTACACACACACAATTAGTAGTCATCCTAAGAAGTAAAAAGAATGTAGGAGATCATGGTGAGAGATATCAGCTCAACTACTTCAAAGGTCCAGAAAAAGACTATGAATAGACAAGAGTAAAGACGCAGAAATCCCCAACCAAATCCAGACTCTACGTTTTTATCATTTCATTTATTTTTAAATTTCAGCACTTATTTTTCATGTACTTACTTTTCATAGGAGTAAACTACTATAACTCTTGTAACTCCTGCACGCAGTCAAAATTTTAAAATTACCCTTACTAAAGGTAACATTTGTAATTGCATTATTCAATTAATCGATTACAATTTCTGCCTCCCATTCTGCTTCGAATTCAAATGTGTGTTTGAGAGGGGAAAGATTGAGTACACTCATAACATTTGGCATAGTACACAATGTGGTTGTCTCGAGACTTGAACCTATAACCTCAAGGTTATTAGGCCAAGATTTTACCATTACATACATTAAAAAAATATAAAAAATTATGATCAAAAGATTATTTTATAGTGTTAGCAAAAATTTGGTTGAGGGTCCATCGATCAATACTTAATTTTCACAAATCAATGTGGTTGAGTTCTAAACTTTGAAATGGTCAAGGACTTCTTTGGAGAAAATAAACAAAGCAAAATGAACTAAATTGATATTAATCAAGTAAAACTGCCACTAGCCACAAGTTACGTGAACTTAAACAAGAGCAAATAAACTAAACCAACACCAATCGGCAGAGAATTATAACTGGGCTGCTTCAAACAATTTGCTAAGTGACTATTCTTAACTGATAAGGGCCACTCCTATAATAGCACGGCTTGTGAATGTGGTTGAAGATCCTTTATTCTTTGAAGTTTGTCGATAGGTTATTTTATAAATTTTAGTGCCAATAGATAGTCCTTACAAAAACATTACTTGCATATATAACTACTAAAATTTATAATTCAAAAAAAAAAAAGACCAAAATAATCTAAACTCAAATATCATAGGATAAAAGACAGTTTTAATCCCTAAAGTATGAGTTGTTTTTCATTTTAGTCCCTTAAATTTTAATTTTGTCATTTCGATCCTCAAAATTGTCAATTTGAGTCAATTTTGTTCTAAGTCTAACGTCCGTCTATATTGAAAATAAGAATATGGATAAAAGACAGTTTTGGTCTTTAAAATATGCGTTTCTTGTCATTTTAGTCCGTCAATTTTTAAATTTGTCATTTTGGTCCTTAAAGTTGTCAAAATGAATATTTCAAATCATCAAAATGAGACCCGTAGTCCAAACAACACCCTCTCGTCTAGATCACGGATTGGAGGGAATCTTGGTCCTTTTTGAAAATACAAAAAAACAAATTAAAGTATTTTCCTAAAAATGGGTGTTTTCAGCAAACTAACTAAAATAAATAAATAAATACAAATCATTTATTGAACAAATTTTTTGTATCTAAATTTTATTTATTTATTTATTTATTTCTATTCGAGAATAGAAAACAATTCTCAAAAATAATACCAAATATTTTACCAACTTAAAACATTTCACCATGTTATTTATTCTTTTTGTTTCTTCTCATCAATTTAGGAACCCTAAAGTCAAGCCATGTGCTGCATTGTAATTACAAGTTGCTTCCCCTGTTTCCACGGCAGATTAACATCAATTGGTACAGAGACCCCCAAAGAATTGCCCATTCATGACTCGTGGTTCAGTGGTCCACCACCCACACCCTCCTACACCTAGCTTTATTAATTTGTTGGAAATAAAACTATTCTTTTTGGACATAAATATCATATATATATATTTAATCTTTGGTATAATTAGAAAATAAATTTATTTGAATGAAAATTATTTTTAGAAAATAAATTTATTTGAATGAAAATTATTTTTTACTTTTAAAAGATAAAAAATATTTTCTTCTCTTTTCTTCTCGCTTTTGGTTTTGTTAATAGTAAGATCTTATCATTGCTGTTACTATCACCCACAATCACCCACACTCTATCATCGCCGCCACCACTAATATAACTATAAATTTATTATATTTTTAAAAAATGATATAACAGGAGCCCATGGCAGCCAGCTAACTAGCTAGCTAAGCAAGAGCCAAAATTAACACATCCAAAATTTCCAAAGCGTCCATGACTTTTGTTTGTGGTGGAATTAGACTTTTAGAATTTGAGGAAGAAAAATGTTTGGTGGCCACAATTTCTGTGGCTCGAATGGCTTGAAACTGTCAAAACGACGTCATTTTGGCTTGTTTTTGGCCCAAAACAACGTCGTTTTGGCTGTTTCGAGCCATTCGAGCCACAAAATTTGTGGCCACCTAGCATTGCTGTTTGAGGAATTATAGCACGTATGTATAAATAGCTAAGCTAGTGCCAAAACTGACACATCCAGCTAAGCTACCGCCAAAACCAACACATCCAGAAGCTAATGCCAAAACTAACACATATGAGATAGTTAAAAAAAGTGTATTAAAGTGTGTTATATGACAAAAAGTGATAAAAGTGAAACCCAAAATATGTGTTAAGGTGTGTTAAAAGTTTGTTAATTTTAGAGAGTAAGTGGTGGTGGAATGGATGTATTAAGGTGTATGGTAAAATATGTGTTAAGAATATATATATGTGTGTGTGTTTGGGGGGGGGGGGGGGGGACCCACCCTTCTCCAACTCTCCTTCCCTCTCTCTCCACTACCAACGGCTATATTTCACATTACCAGTGATCTACAACCAACAGCTATATTTCACATTACCAGTGATCCACTGCCAACGGCTATATTTCACTTCAGCAACGGCTATAATTTACAACAAACAGATATATATTGTATTGTCACCAATTAAATAAACAAGTTTTATATATTCAAATCAAGTGCATTTTTTTTTTCATCTAGCAAGCAGTTAAGGTCCTTTCCTTGCAAAGCTTTAAAGTGCTAAAGTACCAAACATAACATATTAATACATACAGTAAAACTTACTTCATGGAAGCAAAAAGCTTATCACACTACAAGAAAAATAGGATATGACCACATTTTTTTTACTGGCGTTTTTTAAAAACATTGTGAAAATTTTTATGATTTTTCACCTTCTCAGCCAATTTAATTATTTTGTCTTGTTTTGTACGCCGTTATTAGAAAACTGTGAAATAACGTTTATTTGTGATTGAAAAGGCAAGTTTTTATTCACCCAAAAAAAAAAAGGTAGGTTTCTGATCAAAAGAAGAGAACAGAGGCATGACTTTTGAGGGAGGGAGGGAGGGACAGAGAGAAAGGGGCAAAGAGAGAAATCAAGGCCTTGGAACTTCGATCTCCAGCGATTCTTTGGTTGTATGATCTGGAAATTCTTGTTCTGTACTTGATTTGAGTGTATCTTTGTTATATCATTTGAATCCCTCTTATCTAAGTCGATCTAGGGCTCAAGATTAGAATTTTCTGATATGGATTTGCTACATTCACATAAGATCTGTAAACTTTCATGGCTTAAACTAACGATTTATAGTTGATTTCTAGTTTCTTTTCTTTTGTTTTGTATTTTCTCTTTCCAAACGATTTATCTAGGGTTTTGAGTGCCGTGTTAATGTCTCTGATCACGTACAGGATAAGCAAGCAGCGTTGGATTTGGATCGTTAGCAATAGTGAGTAGAAGCAAGGTCAACGATGTAGAGATGTAGATCTTATTCTCAGATCTGTTTTCTATCCGATCAGATCTGCTCTCTCTGATCTGCTATTATGGTAATATCAAATCTGCTCTCTCAATCTCTCCGATCAAATTTCATGTATTCTCTTTGTTAGGTTTTATTCTTGGCAATCCCGTTTGACAAGGATTTCTATGAGTTGTTGGATTTCTTCCAAAACTAGGATTATTTTGGTTTTCTATAAGTAGTTGGTTTTCTCCCAAAACTAGACTAATTCCTCCAGATCTTCTTGTTGGATATTAAGGTTTATATCTGGGGATATTTTGTTAGTTTTCTTTGATGTTTTATTGAGTATTCAACTCATGGTTTAAAGAGAGTACATCAAAGGTTTTGTTTGTTATACACAAGAGAGAGAGAGAGAGAGAGAGAGAGAGAGAGAGTTGTTCTTTGGTGGATTCTGAAGAATTCGAGCCTGAAGCTTCGGTGGATTCTGGAGTGGCTCATCGTAAAGACAATTCCGAGGTGAAGACGAGGTTGGAAGAGGCCCATAGAGGTTGGTTCAATTAGGCGTGGATTCGCTAGGTAATTGAGAGTATACCTGTGTAATTGCTTTAAATCTTCTTAGTGGATTTTTTTGTGGCGGTTGCCCGTGGTTTTTTAATCACAGTTGGAGGTGTTCAATTGTGGTTTTTCCACGTTAAAATCATTGTGTCGATTTGTCTTGATTGTTTGATTGGGATTGTTATATACTGCTTAAAATTGATACATAATCACAAATCAACATCTAGGGGATTTCTAGATTTTGCAATTGGTATCAAAGCCGGTTGTTCTATTTTTTTTAGAAAAAATCTATTAGAGCGAGATCTTGTTTGATTTGTGATAATGGATACAATTCGTGAGGGAAATTCTATGGTTCGACCACCCCTACTTGACGGATCCAATTATTCTTTTTGGAAAGCTCGGATGAGATCTTTTGTAAAATCTATTGATGAAAAAGTTTGGCAATCCATCATGAATGGGTGGACTGAACCAACAATTACTGTTGATGGATTAACTTTCCCCAAACCAATTGATAAGTGGGACACAACTGATTACCAAAATAGTAGCTGGAATAGTAAAGCTATCAATTCTCTCTTTTGTGCTGTCACACCTAAGGAGTTTAGTCGTATTTGCAATTATGAAGTCGCAAAAGAGGCTTGGGATATCTTACAAACTATTCATAAGGGCACTCCTTCGGTTAAACGCTCAAAACTTCAAAAGCTCACATTTAGTTTCGAAAACTTTTCAATGAAAGATAATGAGACCTTTGATGAATTTTATGCGAAGTTGAGTGACATTGTTAATTCTAGCTTTAATTTAGGTGAAAAAATACCGGAATCCAAGATTGTGGGAAAAATTTTGAGATCCTTACCCGATCAATTCCAACCAAAAGTTACGGCTATTGAGGAGGCTCAAGATGTTGACACCCTCAAGCTAGATCACTTGGTTGGTAATCTCCAAACTTATGAGGCACATAGGAATTTCAAAAAGAAACAAAAAGATATTGCTTTTAGTAGTGCTCATAGAGTTGGAGAGGATTTTGATGAGGATTGTGAGATAGACTCCAAGATTACGGCTGCTTTTGTTAAACAATTTAAAAAATCCTTTTTGAAAAAGAATCCTAATCTTTTGGAATCTACTCATACTCATAAATCTAAAGGCAAAGATAAACTCAAAATTAATTCTATAGCCAAGAAGGAGAAAGGAAAGATACAAGGGAACTTTGAAAAAGTCCAATGCTATGAATGCCAAGGATTTGGCCACTTTGCTTCAGAATGCCCCACTCGTTTGAAGAAGAAGAAAGCCCTCGCTATCACTTGGGATGATGAATCAGAATCTGATGAAGATGATAGTGACAATGAAGATCAAAGTGAAGAGGGACATAAACAATTCCTTGCTTTCATGGCGGCTTCCGAAGCTGAAGGACAAACAGATTCTCCGAAGAGGTCAGTTGAGAATATCGCTGATGATGAATCCTCGGAGAGTGATCATGAAGAGCTTGAGCAAGCTTATGAAAAGTTGTATAAGGAGTCTCTTAACTTATTCAAATTGAATGACAAACTCACAAAGAAGCTCAAAGCATGTGAAAATGAGAATGTCAAACTTAAGGAGGAGATTTCCAAGGCCAGGATTGATGCCATCAAGATAGCTGATGATCGACAAGCTCTTTGTGCAAAACTATTGACTTGTGAGACAGAGAGGAATGAGCTACAAGAAACCCATGCCATGGATGAAGAAAAGATTAAATCTCTCGAGATGTCACAAGTTGCTTTGGAAGAACTAATGATCAAGAAAGAGGAAGAGCTCAAGTGTGCTATGGCTACCATTGGTCTTTGGAACAAAAGATCAAAAACTTTGGAGGATATCATTGGGTCTCAACAAATGAGTTGTGACAAGAGTGGCATTGGCTTTGGTGATAAGAAAGAACAAAAACAGAGTGCATCTACATCTCATGATACAAGAACTCAAGGAAAAGGAGAACAAAAAATTCAACATGAGGATGGACTTCTCAAACTTCCTAGAGTTGGTAAGGTAAAAGAAAAAAAGGTACACCCTATACATCCTGTTTTTATTTGTCATCATTGTGGTATGCATGGTCATATTCGCCCTTATTGTTATAAGTTGCATGGGAGAGTGTATTTGCCTAGACCTATGAATAGGAAGTTGGAAACCATGTCAGGACGGGTTCTCATTGAAAAGGAAGGGAACCACAACGTCAAGACAACACCCAAGAACCGCAATGCTCACAACTTTGTTTATACTAAAGCGGTTTGGGTGAGAAAACTTGGCTTGTGTTAATTTGTTTACTTGTTTTAGTTTTTGGGTTTCTGTGTTTTTTTTTTTGAAAAAAAAAATGTGTGCATGTTCATTTTTTTGTCTTGCTTTGGTTAAGGAAAAAAAAAATTTAAAAAAAAAAAAGATTTTCTTAGTATGGTTTTGCAAGCTTGAAATTTTTTAGTAGTCCTTGGTGCATATTGGAATTGATGAGAATATCCATTACCTGTTAATATGTGTGTGCTTTCTGTGGTCATTACTCATTTCAGAGTGTGTGTTCTTTGATTGGTATGTCTCACTCTGTACACATTCTTGGATTAGCAAATATCGGAGTCTTCTGCCTTAGTGATTATTTTTTTCCTATGGACTTGTGGCATTATATCTTTTGCCTCTCTAGAGGAATTGACCTATACTAGCATATCATGGGTGATGTTGAGTCTCTTAACCATCTTCCATCTTTTTGCATCTCCACGGCTTTCCCCTCTATTCTTTGTAGTCCAAGCATGAGGAAAAGGCTACCTCAGAGTCACCAACCAGACCATCCTTATTATATCCATGCTTCTCTGGTTCGGTTTCCATACTCTTGAGCGTGTCAGCCACCAATGAGTGTGCAAAAGAAAGAAAAAAGTGCAAAAGAAAGAAAAAAAATGTGGAAAAGGAAGAAAAGAAAAAGATGTGAAAAAAAAGTAAAATAAAGGATTCATTGATTGAGGGGGAGCCTTCGTATTTACTCACCAAATATCCCTTGATTCATAGTGGTTTGACTTTCCTTAGTTGTGCTTAGATCTCTTGTCGGAGGTCCAGCTTTCATATCACTACTAGGATTTGAATCTTGTGTTTGTCAAACTCCAAGAGTCACACACACACTTTTATCATGGGATCTATACTTTTCACATAATGCATCACTTTCTTTTATGAGGAATTTTCTAGAGGCTGTGCACATTGTGTTTTCAAGTAATTGTGCTTCTTGGATAGTCTTGTGTGTTTTAAGGTACAAATCTGAAATTCCCTGCTTGCTCCACCATATTATTTTTTGTCGTTTTCTTCGTGTTCATTGCTTTTAATGTGGGGGAGTTTGGTTTTTCTTGAATTGGTTTGGTAAGAGGGTTTGGCATTAGTTGGTTTTCATGTTGCTTTGCATTGGCTTCTTTATTGTTTAAGCTTCCTTTGTCAATTTGTGACACAAAGGGGGAGATTGTCTCGTCGAGTGCATGTGTCTTAGTATTCATCTATTCATGCTACATGGTCTTAAAATCTCCAAGTCGCATCTATTCATGTTTTCCATCTCATGTTTCAAATGCTTCAAGATAATCTAGCCATATGTTTATTGCTTTTGCATATACTCTTATGGGACTAATAGTTGTTTTGCAGATCTTAATCTTGAGAAAGAAGTTTGTGTTTGTTGGTTGTAATGGGTTGGGGTGATTAGGATTTTATTTGTTAGGTGTGTTTTGTCATGGCATTGCCAAAGGGGGAGATTGCTAGGTTTTATTCTTGGCAATCCCGTTTGACAAGGATTTCTATGAGTTGTTGGTTTTCTTCCAAAACTAGGATTATTTTGGTTTTCTATAAGTAGTTGGTTTTCTCCCAAAACTAGACTAATTCCTCTAGATCTTCTTGTTGGATATTAAGGTTTATATCTGGGGATATTTTGTTAGTTTTCTTTGATGTTTTATTGAGTATTCAACTCATGGTTTAAAGAGAGTACATCAAAGGTTTTGTTTGTTATACACAAGAGAGAGAGAGAGTTGTTCTTTGGTGGATTCTGAAGAATTCGAGCCTGAAGCTTCGGTAGATTCTGGAGTAGCTCATCGTAAAGACAATTCAGAGGTGAAGACGAGCTTGGAAGAGGCACATAGAGGTTGGTTCAATTAGGCGTGGATTCGCTGGGTAATTGAGAGTATACCTGTGTAATTCCATTAAATCTTCTTAGTGGATTGTTTTGTGGTGGTTGCCCGTGGTTTTTTAATCACAATTGGAGGTGTCCAATTGTGGTTTTTCCACGTTAAAATCATTGTGTCGATTTGTCTTGATTGTTTGATTGGGATTGTTATATACTGCTTAAAATTGATACATAATCACAAATTAACATCTAGGGGATTTCTAGATTTTTCACTCTTCATTGCTCTATGAGATTTAGACCTTTCTCTCTGGTTTTTGATTGAATCTCATTATCTTTGTCACTCTATCACATTTTCCTTATAGAAAATGTCAAAAACAGTTTCTAAAATTGGTGCTGGTGACTAGTTCGTTGATGCTCTCCTATACATATTGATGATGACCGATTTGTAGTTGAGGGTAGTATTTCCTGATGAGTAGTTCGTTGATTGATTCTTATCATACTGACATAAATTTTTTTATGGATTTTTCTTGTTGGAATAGCTTGTTGATATTGTGATTCTTATTGTACCATTTTCCTTGCATGTCAAATGTTCAATAAAATGTGTCAATGGAAAACTTTTGTTTTTTTTTTTTTTATCTTTTAATTTTTAGCCAACCACCAAAAAATAAAAATGATGATGGAACTTTACTGTAAAATAAACCTTTGGTTCTCGTGTTTTCTGGGTCTTTTGTGCACCCTTAATGATAATAATGTGAAAAAACAGTTGGAAACTGCAACTTCTGATCTACTACTGGAACATGATAAGTTTTTGTTGGAAATATATGTTTTACATTAATCTTTGAGTTGCATAAGATTAATTTTTTCTCTCTCTCCATTTTTCTCATTTTTAATAAATGTATGCTTGAGTTTAAAATTTTTAATGATATATATATTTGTTTATTATTGAGTGTAATCCTAAAATTCTGATAATTTTTAAATTTCTAGATCACATCATCTTTGGATTATCCTTCAATAGCTTTGAGCCAATCAAATGGAAAAGGTAGAGGATCTGTGTTGTGCTTGTGTAGTTCAATATCATAATCATCATGAATCAATTTATATATGTTGTGGATTGTCAATAAACTAAAGCTGTTGAATTGGCAGTATAAGCTGGGTAAGGTTATTGGACTCAGTGCCTACGGTATTGTTCACAAAGATTTTAATCTTGGATTTTATTTTTTACCATGTACCTAAGCAGCTTACATCTTAAGTGAGAAGCTGATTGCATGTTTATCAATGATAGCTTTGCAAAAACAATTGACTTGAATGTGGCTGATTCTGTTGTCCATAAACACACACCATATGTTATCATTCTTTTGAAGGTGGCAGATGAGTGGGCCAAAACTCATGGTGGAAGCCTTCCATCAACCAGGGAAGAGAAAAATGAGTTCAAGGTTCGCACATTTAGTCCCACATTTCATCTTATCCCTTTTGTTCTATTGATGTATACTACGGTGGCTTGATTGGGACATTGAACATCTTAGGAACTGATAAGAGCCAGGATGAGAGCAATGGATTAAGACAACTACAAAGAAGTGGTTGAGGCGTCATTTAAAGTATTTGCTCCTCGGGGTATTAGTAAGTACATGATTTTAATGCATGTTACCCTTGTTTATCTGCATGAGCATGTAATCTGCAAATCAATGGCTCTCAATTAGGACTGACCCCAAGCCCAGTGTGGGCCTCTGATCTGATCACTGAATTTGCTGTCGTTATGATGGCCCATGCCAATGAGGTTCCAAAAAAAAAAAAAAAACTAGAGAAACTAATATTAATCTTGCCTAACACAAAAGAAAACTCTAAACTTCAAACGATTTTGCAATAAGAACTACATAATGCCAAAATATTTATAATCCCAACATACATTTTAAATATCCCAAATCACTTTTACATATTTTTATTCATTCTTTACAAATTTAAATGCACTTTATACATGTTTTCCAACGCTGTTTTTAGCATTTCCCTTGGAAAAATATTGTGGCACTGATATTATCAGTCCTGTTGGAATAAATTAGTTGATGTCTTCTTGTATTGGTCAATCCCAAAACACATAGTGGTTGTAGATTATTAGACTGATTGCACTTGCATTAGTTTGATTTTTCGTATTCCCTTTTTTCTCATTTGCTCATTCTCTTGTTTGTTAAAGAACTACACTTGTGTTGTATTTGGTGCCTTATATTTCACATAGCTGTTGTCAAGACTTGGAGAAAGGAAGGTGATCGCTGGCATAGATTAATATTTTAAGGTCTAAATTCCTCTTCAGTTTTATATATCCATCTACATCACAAAAATACAATTTTTGAAACAAACCTAAACCCACTTGAGTTGAGTTGGTTTGTTCTCTCTGCCTGTTGGCATGTCATCACCTGTAATGCCACCTGGACACTGGACTAAGTTGTAACTTGCTGGTAAGGGATGTTATCTAATTTATTCGGAGTGATACTAGTGTGAAGAAATTCATGCATAGTTGTTGAGGCATGGTGAAGATATTATATGCTAACCTCTGTCATTGTGAACCTGTTGCATTGTTTCTATAGACAATCAGCCCTCTTAGGGCGGAATCCAGTATTGAGAAAAATAGCTGTCACTTGGCCAAGTCTTGATATTTTGAACTTATAGATTATGGATGAATATGAGAATTAAACTTATTTGAATAAATCCTACTTTTTTACAGTTGCAATGATAAGGAATTGTGTTTATATTCTACCTTGAGTACTTCTTATTTCTCTCATGGTTCATCAAATATTTTTCTACCATTGTTTTTTCAGTTGGTTTAGTAAGTCTGCCTCCAATAAGTGTCCCCCAACCTTACAGTTTTTTATTCTATTTAAATTCGACTATTCTTGTGTTTTGTCCAATCATCAAGAAGCTTTGGGATTTCAATCATGATTGTAATATGTGGCAAATAAAGATTTTCAGACCCCCCGAGTGCATTCGAAGTATGCAATGAGCATCTTTGTGTGCATTATGCAGTCTGCTTTGCACTTGAAGATGATAGGGAAATGTGAATTTTTTTTGGGCATGCTTTTTAATTGATTTTTATGGGCAAGTAACATTTTTATAATTTAGCCTGATATTATAGGAGCAGAATTCTTAATTTTAAGTAGTTGGCAAATATGGCTTATGGAGCTTCCATCCTACTGTAATTAACTGTGAATCATACCTGTAGCACATAATTAGATAGTTAATTTTATCTCATGTCTGGCATGTCAGGTTCAAATCTACAGCGGATAATTAATGATAGTCGTGCTGATGTTGATTCTAATTCATCTGATTTTTGGGTGATGGTGGCAGCTCTAAAGGTAATTTCTCAGATTTTGGAAGCTCTATTGTTTGTGGGGCTGATTCTTAGTTTGTGAATATTCTCATGTATTTTTCTCTACTTAAATCACTTGGGCTCTTGGTTTGTTTTTTAGTACTTGTGCTCTATGCCCAATTCTCTATGTAGCCTTGTCGATTCCATGGATAAACAAAGCTTGTTACTTTATATATTGCTTGTTCAAGATTTAATTTTAATTTTTTTATTTTTTGCAGTATATTATGCATCAAATTCTTTCTTGTGTTATGTACTGTCATAAGCACAGAATTATGCACCGAGACTGGAAGCCTGACAATTTGCTGATAGATTTCAATGCCTCCGTAGTGAAGATTGCTGACTTTGGAATGGCTAGGGCATTTCATATTCCTCTTAGGGCATATAGTCCTGAGGTATTTCATTTGCTTGAAGAGAAGTATACCCAATTTAGTCCTGATTAGATGGGGTTTGGAGGGGGTAGATTGGATACAGACTTGACCTTTGACACAAGTTACAAAACGTGTCTATCATATATTTCTTGACCTTTGACACAGGTATGATTCTTGACTTTTTTATTTATTTTTCCTCCAAAATACTATGTATATTTCTTGAGAAAAGATTATCTGCTTGTTAAGAGATTGACATTGGATTGGATCTGTGTTTCTGTTTTGTATTTGACAGGGTTTGAATAGTCACCTACATGTTGCAGGTAAAGTTTCCATTTTTTCACTTTTGTGAATACAATGTATAAATAAAAAAGTTTTCATTCTACATGCACTTGGAAATTTCATAATTTCTTTTCTTTCTAGCCTTCTTGACATGGTATGCAAGAGTATGTAGATTTTCCAGTCATTCAAGTTTATTGAAGTTGTGTTAATGGAATTGGATGATTTTGGTATATAATCATCATTTTGGTGAAGATGATGGATGACTTGATGATGCTGAAGAGAGCAGTGGATGAGGTTATTTTCAGAGAATTTGGAGAGCACACTTAATATTATTATTATTTTTTGTATTGTCATATTGTGTTTTAAGGGGTTTTTTTATTTTATTTTATTTTATTTTTTTATGAAAAATTGAAAAATGAATGCTCATTCACAGTAATGTATATATTTTATTTTGAGAATGGTGATGGATAATATAGGTTTGGTTTGAGCAAAAGTCAAAAAGATCATTAATTATGACTTTCCATTTTTTTTTGAAAATGACAGAAATGGCGACGTTTTTCTTAAAAACGTCGCAAAAAACGTCGCAAAATATCGTCATGATTACGTCAGATATAACTCCTCTAACGTGCATAGTTAACAACTGTTAAGAGAATTAAAGGCGTTTTAGAAAACGTCATTTAAATTCTTTAGTGGCATTTTTAAAACGTCACAAAGATACAACAACGGCTGCATCATCGACGAATTTTATAAACGTCGTTTATTCTTTTTGCGGCACTTTCCTGGCCTATTGCGGCGTTTTAAAAAAGCCGCTAATTCCCCATTTTCTTGTAGTATCAAGTGCTGGCTTATCTTGGAGGTCTCTATATGTGAAAGCAAAATAATAGAGATTAGGCAATCAACTAGAAAAACAATGGCTATGAGCAACAGAATTATAAACACTAAAGTATACTAGTGTCCACATAAATTTTAAAACGGACGTTTAGAATGATTCAAAAACTCAAACTGTAAATTAAAGTTGTGACAATAGCTGCTTGAAATTGGATAATCCAATCACTAAATGCCAGAGTTAATAAGATTAATTCTATTTTCACTCCTAATTTTTATATTGATAGAAATTCACCATCGAGAAAGTATTTTTTTTTGTACCTCTATGTGAATAAAAGCTTATATTTATGGCTTGTTTCCTTCACATAACCATGAATCAACACATCTAAAAAAGAATCTAGCATAGGCAAAAAAACTTAACATTATAGTTCCACAAGAAGCAGATTGCATCAAAACAGCAAAACCAACTTGAACCAAACACAACAACTATTTACATCCATCTAATACCCATCTTTGTTCTTGGTGGTCATCTGCCCGGACATCCCCCTGGATGCCCACCCGGATGTTCTCCCGGATGTCCCGTGAGGCCCAGTCGTGAAGGTTGTCATCTGCGATCGTGAAACATACAGAGCAAAGCTAAAACGAAGCTGTTATGGGCTGAAATACCACCTCATTTCAATGAGAAAAATCACCAAAAGTTGAAATAGATACTGGTTTGCATTTTATTGAAGAAGACAAACTGTGCACAATGGTAAAAAATTTGAACAATAATACTTCGTAGCTCAAAAAAGTTGGCCCGAAAGTGGGTAGAATACCCAAAACGATAAACGACATCGTTTTGGGTATTCTTCTTCTTTCCCCCCCCCCCCTTTTTCTTGCTTTTGAATACAGACAGAGGGAAGAGAAGAGGCGAGAGAGAGAGAGAAGAGAGAAGAGAGAAGAGAAGAGGAAGAGAGAAGAGGTGAGAGAGAAGAAAGAGAAAAGACGGAGATGGCAGTGATGGCGGAGGAGGAAGAGAAGGAAGATCGACGGGGTGGAGGCCTCCATCTTCATTGATTTGTTCATTTCTTGATTTATTTGTTTTGGTTTGTGACTGTTTGTCCCCCCTCACTCTTCCCTTTCTCCTCCTTCTCCTCCTCCTCCATATCCCTTTCTCTGCACTCAAATCTCTTCACTGTAGCTTTGTTTTCTAATCTATATTCAAACCTAGGGTTCAACTTCCAGAGCTCCCTTTTTTTTAATTTGTTTTGCTCCAACTTCTTAAAATAAACAAAACCCAAAAACAGCTTTTAAAAATCTTGCTTTCAATTTTTATAATTTTCTTGTTTTCTCTTGTTTCTGTTTCAAATTCTACAATTTTTTTTTTACAATTATTTCATTTTATTTGTGTGTGTGTGTGTGTGTGTGTGTGTGTGGTGATTGTTGGTTGTTGTTGATGATGATGTGTGAGGTTGTTGTTGATTATCTATAGTGGATCTGGATCTGAAGATGAAGGAAAAATAAATAAAAAAAAAAATTTGTTGATGATGATAATGATGAAGATGTTGATGAAGATGTTGTTGATGATGGTGATGTGTTGATGAAAATGTTGTTGATTGATGATGATGATGTGTTGATGAAGATGTTGTTGATGATGATGCCCAGCTCCCTCTTCTCTCTTTCTTGTCTCTTCTTCTTCTTCTTCTTCTTCTTCTTCTTCTTCATCTTCAGAAAAACGAGAAAGAAAGAAAAAAAAAAAAAAAAAAAATCCAAAACGACGTCATTTTGGACTTGGGCCATTCGAGCCTTATTATTTTCATGCTACCAATCAAAACTGAAAATTTGAATCAGCAGATGCCTAGTTGCAACGGTAATATTGCTTCTGGTTGTTGTTTGAAAAATATTATTACATTCAAGTGCATCCCACAATGGCTGGCTAATTTGCTAGCCACAGTTAACACACAAGCTAACAACTGACAGCTTTAGCACACCTACTAGCAGTTCCACTATGAGAGCAAAAATAGAAAATGGCTAGCTAAAAAGTAACAACTGACACTAACACATGCTCTAATGGCTCCACTCTGGATGCTCTAAGCTAGTGTGAAAACTAACAACACATCCATAAACTAGTGCCAAAACTGACACATCCAGCTAAGCTAGCTCCAAAACTAACACATCCATAAGCTAGTGCCAAAACTAACACATCCACGTGGGAAATGCTCTAGTGTGCAATGCACATCGTATGCAACTCTACACAAATTTACATAAGTTTTTACGATCTTACATAAATGATCTCACAAAAATGCATAAGTTGAACACAACGCGAATTTGTATTCAACTTATGCATTTTTGTGTATTCACTTATATAAATTCGTAAAAATTTACGTAATTTTGTGTAGGATTGCATACGGTGTGCAATGCACACCGGAGAATATTCCCATATTTTGTGTAAACTAGTTGGACCCCTAAGCGCTACACGTATGGGGGGTCGCAATGTTGTTCATAGGCACTTGAGCATCACAACTTTGTTGGTGGGTAAGGTACCTCTACGTTGCATCGTTGTATTTAAAGTTATCTTATTTTCCTTCTACAAAATGTTTTCTTTGGGAATGAGTTTGACCTTTGAATCATCCTTCAAATTAATGAACTAACCAAGCTAATAAAGAAATGTTACTTAGAAAATATTGTGCATAATGATTTAAATCAAATGAACTCACTCAATCATTAAAGCCATATCCTACATGTTATCGTATTGTAGAATTAACAAAATGATCGTTTTGCAACATTTTAGCAATGCTATTAAAATTGACAACAAAATGTGGACTTGAATTTGTGCTGATGAAAAGCTATATGTATTACATATTCTTATGGAGATATTGCCTAGTTGCAGGTGTAATAACACTAGCACAATGTTTGTTCTATAGAAATTTGTTTCCTTCCATTTCTCATCTTCAAACTCATCATCTCTCTTGCTGTCTTCATATCATTAAGATTTTCTTTAGTTACTAAAAGATTACAAAATTAAGAACGTATCAATATGGATTTCCAAAATGTGTGAAACAGTAGACATACTGCTTTATGCAAATACATCTACATCTCCTAGGTTGCAAAAAATTAAAACTGGGCACATCACAATTCAAATAGCATCATGCTTTATAATATGAGAAGCGAAATGCCATACAAACAAAATTTATATACAAAAAATTCATACATATGTCTCATTTTATATATATTCATTTGGAAGTCAAAATGCTTCTTTATTTTGATTCATAATTGCAAGAATGGCATTACCGCACCATTCTTGTCTTAAATTTTGTATGATTCTGTTTGAATATCAATTTCCATATCAGAATTACATGGATCTAGCGCTCATGACAATGCCTAACTACATAGACATACCACAAGAAGCCTTCAAATGAAGCATGACTTTAGTGAAATATTTATATTGTAGTAGAGCTAATAAATTCTGGTCAATCTTGATAATCCATTTTCTAAAAACAAAAATCGCCTGGTCGCCTAACCAAAAAAGGAAAAAAACAAAGGAATGAAAGAACAAGAACAGAGTGTCATTCTCCAAAGACTTTGAAAAAATTTAAATCTAAAGGGCTAGCTATTAAAAGAAAAACTTCCTAATTGAAAGGAACAACAAAACAGAAACTTCTTGTATATAGGCCCCTAATTGAAAAATAAAATAAAATGAAATAAAAAAAACTCTTCCTAAAGGGGCATGACAATTCTTCTTATTCAAAAACTCCTAATAAAAATGGAAAAATGCATCTTAACAATAATAAATATACAAGGGAAATGGAATTTAAATGAAATTTTTTTTGATATAAAAATACGTTAAATATTTAAATTAATATTTAAATATTTCAAAATTTCTCTTTAAGATTTTACCAAAGGTTTCAAAAACAAGAATATTGGGCTGGACTGCCTCACATATTAAGGGATATGTATGTTGTAGAATTTTTTAGTTCACGGTTAATGAGGTATGTTAAAAGTAAAATAAACAAAATATATTGTAACAAAGGAGATAATCAACATACAATTGGAATCATTGCCAAAGAAGATGAACAACGAAGAAACTAAAGAAATGATATGAAACAAAGATAATTTAAAACAAGATAGAGCAACAAACAAAACATGCTTAATTCCAAAAGACAATTACATACAGTGTATTGATACAATGAACACTTAATTACATAAAATTTCCAAAAGACAGTTTTGATACAACAAACATCGTTTGATTTCCACGTGCTAGTTGATTAGGCAATCAAGGTAAAAAAGATTCTTAATTCTAAAGCATATATGTGGAAAATTTTTGAAACTAGAATTATGAAAATAAATGAAAACACATGAACCAGACTATGATATATCAAGAGATTCATAACAACCTGGAAACTTCACTTGCTGTCTAATATGTCAACAAAATCAATGGCCATAAACTCACCCTTTTTTGGGGGGGGGGGGGGAGGAGGGGCTGAATAAATAAATAAACTCATCCTCAATCCAAAGTCTAATCTCAAGAGAATTGAAAATGCAAAAGACCATTCACCACGTAAAGTGTGCATTTGGCATACTATTGAGTTTCAAAAAGCACGAGTTGGACAGATATTATCAATCTTACCAATTGACGAGTTCCAAAACTCTACAAACAAATAATACTGAGGGAGTGTTAGGATTGTGGGCACCCAAAAAAATAAACAACAAGCAATCACACACACTAATGAGACACAAATATTTATGTGGTTCAGCCCAATGCCTATGTCCATGGAGCAAAAATGAGAATTTCACTAAAACAAAGCGAATGCAAAAACAAAGGAGAAGAAAAAGCTCTCACTCAACTCACAGCTCTCTATCTCTCAAATTTATGATGATACCATTCACCCTCTCCCTCCCGTCTCTATTTATACACAAAGATGAGAGAGAGGGGGATACAAACCCATCAAAATTTCTACCTTCTTTTGGTGAGAGTTAACAATGCCAAGAACGTGAAGAGAAGGGAGGGATGCCCAGCTCAGACTTCCTTCACTTGTAGTGGAAGTCTTCGTACACCATCTTCCTTGGACTCTCTCCTCTGCATGCATGTGAGTTGGAACTAACAATTCTCCGCCTCCATACCCACATGCATGACTAACTTGTCACTTGAAGTCCATCCCGGCAATGTCTCTGCAAATTTTGAGTTTGTCTCTCGAGACCACCTTTGTAAGCATGTCAGCTGGATTCTTATCTGCATGGATCTTGATCAGTTCCAATAATTGTTTTTCCATCACTTCGCGTATCCAATGATATCGAACATCAATGCGCTTCGTGCGAGAATGGTACATAGAATTCTTGCTCAGGTCTATGGCACTCTGGCTATCACAATTTACAGTGAACTATTCTTGCTTTAGTCCCAACTCTTGGAAAAACCGCTTCAACCACAACATCTCTTTCCTAGCTTCCGCTGTGGCAATATACTCTACCTCGGTTGTGGATAAAGCAACACACTTCTGCAGCTTGGACTGCCAAGACATAGCTCCCCCTGAGAAAGTGAATATAAATCCTGATGTAGATTTTCTACCATCAAGATCTCCCGCCATATCTAAATCCGTATAGCCTTCCAAGACTGGTTTAGCATCTCTAAAGCACAAACACATTTTTGTTGTACCCTTGAGGTACCTCAGAATCCACTTGACTGCTTCCCAATGCTCTTTTCTTGGATTGGAAAGGAATCTTCTTACTACTCCAACAGCATGAGCAATATCTGGTCGGGTGGACACCATTGCATACATTAAACTCCCTATGGCGGATGAGTAGGGAATAGCCTCCATCTCTTCTCTTTCTTTTGTAGAAGAGGGACAAGAACTCTTGCTCAGCTTGAAATGGTTAGCCAGTGGAGTACTGACTGGCTTGGCATCTTTTATGTTGAACTTCACAATCACCCGTTCAACATACTTCTCCTGTGACAACCACAATTTCTTAGCTTTCCTGTCACACATAATTTTCATACCCAAAATTTGTTGTGCAGGGGGCCTAGGTCCTTCATGTCAAAAGACTATGATAACTCCTTCTTCAGTGACTTGATTGCGGTAGCATCTTGTCCAACAATTAACATGTCATCAACGTAGAGCAGGAGTATGATGAAGTTTCCACCAGGAAATTTCCTGACATAGACACATTGGTCTGCAACAGTTCTCTTGTACTCATGACCCACCATGAATGAGTCAAATTTTTGGTACCACTATTTCGGCGCTTGTTTGAGGTCGTAGAGACTCTTCTTTAATTTGCAGACTAAATTTTCTTTCTCTTTGACTTCAAAACCTTCTGGCTGCGCCATGTAAATTTCTTCCTTCATATCACCATGGAGAAATATCATCTTCACATCCATCTGTTCAAGTTCCAAATTCAACCTAGCCGCTAGTCCCAAAACTACCTGAATTGATGTCATTTTCACAACTGACGAGAAGATTTCATCAAAGTCAATACCTTTCTTCTGCCCAAAACCTTTGACAACCAATCGAGCCTTATACTCGACTAGCTTTCCACTGCCATCTTTCTTCAACTTGAACACCCATTTGTTCTTCAGTGTTTTTTGACCTTGGGAAGTTTTACCAAATCATAAGTTTGATTTTTTTGCAAGAACTGCATCTCTTATTGCATAGCTTGCTGCCAGCTACTCTTCTCCTTATGATTCTGAGCTTCTTGAAAACTTTCTGGCTCCTCCTCATCAGTAAGCAAAATATACTCAGAAGTAGGGTATTTTGACGATGGCTTAGACTCTCTTGTTGACCTTCGTAACTATGGACCAACAGTCTCTAGCGGAAGGGGTTATGACTTCCCCTGCTCAACACCCTCTTCTTCTGAATCTTCTTCTTCTAGAAATTCATTCTGCAACTCTACATCATTGGTTTCATGCTGTGGCAGCTCTTCTTCATCAGTGGCATGTTGTGATAGTGTAGGATTCAGAACAATTTCTAAAACATCATCAACTTTGGGTTTGGCTGGTTGTCCAAAGTCTTCTATGGTCTGGCCTTCTTGAAACACTACATCTCGACTTCGAATGACCTTCTTATTTTTCGGATCCCATAATCTGTATCCAAATTCTTCATCTCTATAGCCAATAAAGATGCATGGAGTGGCTTTATCATCCAGCTTCTGTCTATGCTCCTTGGATACATGTGCAAATGCTTTGCACCCAAACACTCTCAAGTGAGAGTAAGAGATCTCCCTTACAGACCATACTTCTTCTGGAATTTGAAAATTTAGTGGAACTGATGGCGATCTATTTATTAGATAGCAAGCAACACGAACAGTTTCTCCCCAAAATGGCTTTGGCAGCTTTGCCATTTTGAGCATACATTTGACCTTTTCCACAATGGTCCGGTTCATTCTCTCGACTACACCATTGTGTTGTGGGGTTCCAGGAATAGTCTTCTCATGTCGAATGCCGCGAGTAGCACAGTAGGCTTCAAACTCTTTTGAAGTGTACTTGCCTCCATTGTCTGTTCAGAGACACTTTAGTTTTTTCCCGGTCTCCCTTTCCACCATGGCATGGAATGTCTAAAAATGCTGGAACACCTCAGCCTTGGTTTTTAGGACATAAACCCATACCTTTCGTGATGCATCATCAATAAATGTCAGGAAGTATTTTCTGCCACCCAAATATTCCACTTATATGGGACCGCATAGATCAGAGTATACTCTGCTCAACAACTTTGATTGTCTTCTAGATGATGAATGGAAAACAACTCTATGATGTTTCCCAAATAAGCAGTTGTCACAAGGATTCAATTTTGCGTCTTTGGTAAAGGGAATAAGAGACTTCTTTGCCAGAATTTGCAACCCTTTCTCACTCATGTGACCCAGCCTTTTGTGCCACAAATTTGGTGTGTTGAGGCTATCTGAATTTATCTCTACATGAGTCTTGTACAATGTACCAGTTGCTTGTCCTTTGGTTGCCACCAGAGATCCCTTCTTCAATTTCCACATGCCTTTGCCAAAGTAATTCTCATAGCCTTGTCGATCTAAAGCTATCCTTGAAATAAGATTCAGGCGTAAATCAGGAACATGCCAGACATCTTTCAACACCATTGTGTACCCAACTTTGGTTTAGATGCGAACATCATCGATTCCCACAATCTTTGAAAAACTGGAGTTACCCATCTTCACTGTACCAAAATCACCAACTTGGTACGTACTGAAGAACTCCTTCCGAGATGTGGCGTGGTAAGAAGCTGTTGTATCTACCACCCACTCGGTGTCATTGTCTGACATAAGGAGACATTCTTCTTCTTCAACAAAGAATAAGGAAATATGCTCTGAGATAGTAATTGCAGTGTTCCCGCCTTCAGTCTTCGACTGTTTATTTCCTTGTTTTTGTTCTCCCTTCAAGGCATAACAATATTTCTTTATGTGACCCTCCTGGCCACAGTGGTAACACTTGAACTTTAGCCGGCTTGAACCTTCTCTGGACTTCCCTCTGTCTTGAGAACTTCCTCTGCTACGTCCTCTGCTCTTGCTTCTTCATCTGCCTTTGCAGCTACCTCTGCATCTACCTTTATTTTCTGTGACAAGGGCATGGAACTGATCTCCGCCCATGTCTTTCTTTCTTGCCTCTTCACTAAATAGAGCATTTGTAACCATGCTCATGGTTAGTTTTCCTTCATGTGCAAAGTTGCTGAGGGACACTGTGAGAACCCGAATATGAAAATAAAATGAATAATTAAATAATAATAATTTTACAATCTTAAATATTTTGATGGTGAATCTTAAAGTGAAAATTAAATATTTGGAGGGTCTTTTAATTAATTTTAAAACCTAAAATAAATTTATGATGAAAGTCTTTAATTTAAAGGCAAGATTTATTATTTAAAAAATAAATAAATAAATAAAATTAAGTGCCAAATTAGTAAGCATATTTTGATCTAATAATATTTGTATTTTAATGGAGATAGAAATTAAAATAATATAAAGAGATAATAATTTAAAACATTTTGTTTAGATATATAAACAACAACCCTAGTATTCGTAGCAGGCACAACCGCAGCAGTGAGAAGGAGGGAGAAACAGTGGGTGAAGAGCAATCGCAATCCAAGTCTTGGACTTAGGTTTCGTAGTAAGGAGGTAAGCTTTTGAATCCTATTTTCCTTTGTTCCTCATCTTCCCTCCATTATCTTAATATATCCAGTGGGTTAATTAATTGGGTAGATGATAGATGAAATATTATAATGCCTAACCAATATTGTATTGCAAGGATGATGTATACATCGGTGGAGTGTTTCATGAGAGTTTATACACCAAATATTGTAGTTTAGGAATTAACTAAAGATGATGTTGGGGGACTTATTTTTTTAGCAGGTCGTGGGCCTTTGAAGAGCCAATGTGGGTGTGCAATAGTATTCTAGAAATTTTAATTGAATTCATAATGTTGCTCCTAAGAATATTAATTTGTTAGCAAATATTAGAAATTAAGAAATCATATCAAACGAATGAATTTTGAACTGAAATTTTTACAGTAAATTAATTACATATTGAATTTCATATCTAAATTTTCTCATAATTTTTGGGAGTCAAAATCCATATAAACTGATGCGTTCAAATCTATCGAGAAAACTAATTTAAAACAGTAAGTTCGAAAGCATCATTCTCTTTGGGTATAAATCCAAAAATTATCAAATATGCGTCATTAGAACCAGTTACGAGTCTAGTTTCTTACATTTTTGGCCTTGCATTGATTTCTCTTATATACTAGGAGAACCATTAATTTCTTTAAAGTACTGCAAATCAAGTGAAACCAATCGGGTTTGAACTTAGGATATATTAGTTGTTATCTGGAGGGTTTTGGAATTTTTCGAACAGCATAGAGTGGGTTTTTAATTTTCAAAGTTAGCGAATAGATTAGAAAAACTTGTTTAAAACTCTGTTTTATCTTAAAGTTACTTTTAATTAAGTTTCGATATGAACCCATGTCTTGGGTAATTTTAGACCTTGAAGAACATGAGCTTAGGTAATATTTAAGAGTAACGGTGAGTTAGGTTGAGCCGTGTTAGTGTGCTTTAGTTTGGGGTTACTTAGTTCTTATTCTTTAGTATTTTTAAATTAGTAGTGACGTGTAGTTTTCATACTTGGTTCAGGGCACTAGTTGGACTTTTATACTCTATTCGAGGATTACATTGTTCCGTTTTCAGGTGAGTAGTTTTATGCTACATATTTTTATAAATGTTTCCCTACCCTGAACTGCTGGAAAATTAAATTGTTGTTTCAGGCTTAAACTGTTTTGATAATCTATTATATTATCAATGGAATTAAATTATTTCTGAAACATGTGTAAACTTGGCATACTGTAAACTATTTGTTTTTGGTCTCATGTTTATAATGGTGAACTACCATGTTTTGCGAAACTGATGTGTATTGATTATTGGGACCATCTGTATATTTTAGTCCAGGAAAATTATTTCATTGTGTGTGGTGACTCTGGCCACTAGGGAACAAATCCGGGTTGGGCTGTGATGACTCTAGTGCTCAACGATTGTAAGGAAAAGACCTAGGTTAGGTTAGGTGACCTTCAATCGGATCGTCTTAGAGAAAAGGCCTGGGTTGCCACCCTGAGGATGTCTCTTAGTTCGGTATTGGAGCCAACGGGATTTGTAGCTTTGAGAACTGTGTGGCATGTTACTTGTTATTTCTTGGTACCCAGAAAATTATTGGTGTTCATGTTGTAATTTGTTTTAAGTGGAAAATGTCATTTAACATGTTCTTGAAAGACATGAGTATTTTAACTGTTGAACTGTGGAACCTTCTTTTTTAAACAGATTCTCTTTACCAAACTGTATGCCAATCTAGTTTCTATGACATATATATCTTATTTTGGAATTGAGCCCTGTTTTCAAAACTATATTTACTATTCATGTTGCTACTCACTAAGCTATCAGTTGACTTAGTTATTTATCATTTCCAGGTGTTAGAAGGACTTAGAGTGGACTCATGGCATAGCGGGGACTCAATTGCATGGACCTCTAGGACATTCATTTATTTTGTTTTAGACTGTTATGTCAAGTTTATGCATATTTATTTTATTTTTATTAAGGTTCATTTAGGATTATTTTATTTTGTGGGCAGTTTGTGTCCCATTTAGTATATATATATTTTTTAGGAAGTTGGTTATGGCTTGTTTTGCACTTGTGGCATGTCACTGGATTGGGTTTTGATTTATTTATTTCTAGGCTATCATCACATTTATTCTTTATGGTTTTGGGTTCATGTTTAGGCTTACGTGTGCCTTGGGCTAAGTCCCTGTAGGCCACGGCTGGTCATGCCCAGATTTGGGGTGTGACAAACACCACCAACGTCTCCCAACTATCTGGCAAAGAACTGAGCAGCAACAGGGCCTGTATCTCATCATCTAACTACATTTTGACAGTTGCAAATTGGTTCACCAGATTTTGAAACTCACTGGTGTGGTCAGCAACAGAGACGCCGCCTTTCAGTCTTCGATTAGTACATGCCTTCTAACTTCATCAATAGAGCATATGCATCAGTCTCTCAGGCGACATAGTAGGAGACATTGTGATCGATCCATTGTCTGATCTGGCTAATGGTTTTCCGATTCTTCCACTTCCAATCTTCATCGTTTTCCGTTTCTGGTTTAACTCCGATAAGCTCAATGGGGTCAAACAAATCTCGGCAGTACAGGACATCCTCTATTCTGGGCTTCCACATTGCATAGTTGGAAGCAGTCAGCTTGATCATAGATCTCGAAGTCGACGTTGATTCCTCCATCAACACTTGTCTCTACAAAAAATGATCTCTGTTTGAAAATCAAGCTTCACTGTTGAGTCTGGACTGGTAAAATTAGCCGGAAAAGCACTTCGGATTGCCAAAATAAAAACTGTAAATTCTTGAAATCTAATTTTCAAAATTTGACCGTACAAATGTGTTCAAAATATTCCAAATAGTTGGAAAATACTATTGGATCGTCCAAAACGGACTCAAAATGGCTCAGATCAAGCCAAAATAGGTTGAACGGTTCCAATTGGCAAACCCTGGAGCGGCTGAGAAGCACCGAATCATTTCTCGTGCTCGGCTGGCGACGCAACTTAGTAACTGGTGCCGCAGCTTGGCCAACGACTCGATCAACAGCGGCTTGGTCAAAGCGGCTCGACTTTGGTCAATGGCTACAGCTAGCCGCTGGGTCAACAGGTCGAAGTGCAGGTCAGATCGATGACATCATCACGATGATGTCAAAGCATCTTCTTCCCTGGTTTCGCATGTGAAGCGCATGATGTCAATCACCGGCACGTGAGAACAACGTCACGGCGCGTGCGGCCTTGTCCGATGTCCTTTTTCGACATGGTTTTTTTCAGTGTGCTCATCTCGTCGAGATCTTTCACTTGGTGTGATCAAAAGTGGATTTCGACCAATTTGATTTCTGGGCAATTCTGAAAGTCACACTCTGTTTCTTCGAACAACACACAACGACGCTCTGATACCACTTGTTAGGCTTGTGGACACCTAGAAAAATAAACAACAAGCAATCACACACACTGATGAGACACAAATATTTACGTGGTTTGGCCCAATGCCTACGTCCATGAAGCAAAAATGAGAATTTCACTAAAACAGAGCAAATACAAAAACAGAGGAGGAGAAAAAGCTCTCACTCAACTCACAGCTCTCTGTCTCTCAAATTTTTGATGATACCATTCACCCTCTCCTTCCCGTCTCTATTCATACACAAAGATGTGAGAGAGAGAGAGAGAGAGAGAGGGGGGGGGGATACAGACCCACCAAAATTTCTACCTTCTTTTGGTGAGAGTCAACAATGGCAAGAATGTGAAAAGAAGGGAGGGATGCCCAGCTCAGACTTCCTTCACTTGTAGTGGAAGTCTTCGTACGCCATCTTCTTTGGACTCTCTCCTCTGCATGCATGTGAGTTGGAACTAACAGGGAGGACATACACTTAAGTTGAATAATTAGATTGACCTTCTCTCCATTTCTTATGGTCTTGAGTGCTTTTGGCAATGCTGGACAAAAATGGCCTAAAAGAATCAAACATAATGATTTTCCCATAAAAGATGTTGGTGGAACTATACCCTTATACTTCACTGCATTATAAATGTTTAATCCAAAACATTGAAAACAAATGCAAATCATGATTTTAATAGCCAATTACTTTCACATGAAATTCGAATCCCTTCTAGTGTTGTTGCAACCATAGCACCATCATCCAAACTCACTTGATACTTCACTGCATCAGAAACCAAAAAAAATCCGTGAATCAATGTTCTAACAAGAATAATAACAGTTGAAAACTGCAGCCTAAACAGGGCAGCTCTAACTTTTTGGGGGCCCAAGGCGAACCCAAAAAATGAGGCCCAATCATCATACATATTTTAATATTGAGATAAATTTTAAACATTTTCGATTGTTAACATTATTAGTTTATTCAAACTTTTTCCTGACGTAGTAGATTGAATTGTAAAATTTGATAAACTTCAACTTAAAAAAAATAGATATATATATTTTCTAAAGACAATTATAATTGGTATAATCAAATAATATTCTATAAATAATTCATGCATTTGGCAAACAACCATTCATTACTTTTAAATAATTCACGAATTCAATTGTTTAAAAAAAAATTTAATTAAATAATATTATGTAATGTTTGGTTCATTGAAATGAAATGAAAATTAAATAGAATGATCATTTCTTATTAGTCTATTTGGACATTATGTTGGAGTGATTTTCACTCATTCTTTTATTTATTAATTTTAATGGACTAAACATAACTTAAGATCGAAAATTATTTAGGGACCCTATTTTTTAGACAAAATTTGAGGGTTCGAGGTGACAAACTTGCTGCCTTGCCTCAGGGCCGTCCCTAAACAACCTAAAAACATAGAACTTGTCATCAATGAAAATCATATGGAATCAAATAATTAATAATAAACAAACACTTTATATTACCGAGAACTTCATCTAAATCACTGGGTGGACCAATTTGTTCTCCCTTCTCCATCACTTTCTTAAAAATTCCACCATCCTTGCCAACATCTATGATCCATGAGATGAGATCCACTTCAAACTGAATGACACAATTGGGAGGGACACCATTTCTGCCTGTGGTTTATAACCCAAATCAAGTTGAAGGAAACCCAAAAGTAAACCCATGAAAATGAAGAATCACAATGAAATATTTTTGCATCTAAAAATACTAAAAGTTTTCAATGCTTTGTTTTTTGAATTTTAATGTAATGTCTTTAAAGCTAGAAATCCATCAAATTTGTTATTGGAGATAGAAGTCTTTAGCATCATTAGTATAGTTTCTAAATATAAGGTCTCTAACTTTTATGAATATTCACCCATTTTCAATGGGTTGTTTTGTGAGTAAACAGGTTATGCTCATTTGTTACTCACAACAATGGCTCTCATTGATTGCATTTATTTTGCATTGTTGAGCATAGATGGGGTTTTATTGCAAGCTTGAATATATATATATATGATTAGGTTAGTAAGTTTTCAATTAGGGAAGTCCTCTAATATTTTAGTCCGTATATTCAGGCATATTGTCGAACAGTTGGTGTGCCTAATTTGTTTATGCACTAACAGGCAACCATGAGAACAGAAGTATGCAAATCAGATATCAATATATCTTATATAGCAGAAAATGAGTAGAAAACCACTACATTACATACTAGATTTTAGAGTTTGGGCTGTAATCTGTGAACCCAAAAACAACGAAGTTAAACCAAGATAGGAAGTGAAAAGGAACAAATATGTATATATACATAGCTAACCACTACAGCCATTGTTCATAGCTAACCACTGGAAATCGCAAATCCCATCGTTGCAAACCACCACCAATTGCAAATTGCTTCATCATGAACCACCGCTCTAGAGGAATTGGATTTGTTCTGTAGATTGGGCATAAATATGTATATATATACACACATAAATGGATAATTTATTGATCTATAGTTGGTTGATTTCGGTCTTTTGGATACATATAACTAGCCTATCACCCGTGCTATACACGGGATAATTATAGATATTTATATTTATTTTAGATTTTTTTTAATATATAAATTATGTTTTTTTAAGATTTTTTATAAAAATAATTTAACAATCTTATCACTAACCATAGTCTATGAGAGAAGTTGAAAAGGATACTGTAGTAACTATACACAGATTGTATCTAGAATTATTTGTATGAGGGGATTTTAAATGCTGATTAGGGGATTTTGACCAAATCAATAAATGTAGGCATGTGGAAAGACATGTGAATTGGAAAAAAATTAATAAATGTCGATCAGGGGATTTTGACTAAATCAATAAATGCTGAGTTTTTTTTTTTTAATAAAAAATTTAGAAAATTCATATTGGGATATTGAAGCTCCCACAAGCCTTGGGGTTAGAAATCTCTTTTTGCTTAATATATAGTATAGATATAGATAGATGTGTTGGACTTTTCAAGAAATTTTTTTTATGCTTGTTCTTAATGCATTAAAGTGTTATTATGAGGGATAATAATCATATGTGTTGGGACTTTTCAAGGAATTCATATGTGTTGGATTTCAAAGAATTTTTTTCATGCTTGTTCTTAATGCATTAAAGTGTCATTATGAGGGTAAGACTTGGGAGTTGAGAGAACTTAATAAATGCTAAGATTTTTTTTTTTTTAAAATCAAAAAATCAGAAAATTTAGATTGGGAGATTGGAGCTCCCACAAGGCTTGGGGTTAAAAACCCCCTTTTACTTAATATATAGTATAGATAATACTACTCCGATCTGTTGTGCTAGGAGGGATTTGATCTGGCCTAGTGGTCTGTAGTTGTTGTGCCAAGTGTGAATGATATGATATGAGTAGGACTGTTGGCATGGCGGTGGTGTCCGGTGGAGTGAGGCGGTGGTGGCTTTTGATTGGTCATGGAGTATTGGTGGTTGTAGCTCTGATCTCACGGTGAGGTGGGATAAGGTAAAGATGATGGGGCTGGTGGGCTTGCGCTATGCCGTGGGTCGGTGGGGCATGGGGCAATAGTTCTGGACATTATTTTTTTTGGAAATTTTACAAGTCAAAAATAATTATAGATTTATGAAAAATTTATGATCTTAATTAGAAAAAATTAGTAAAAAATTCACTCTAACAATTGTTTAAGACATTAGGTCTAGTAATTTCTTTTATTGGTGAAAAATTCACACTTTGTGAAATAATTTGGTTAGAAGTTCTGGAGAATATTTTATTTTCAATTTTACCCTCTTTTTTTTTAATCTATTTGACTTTTTATTGACTATCTGTTCAAATTTTTCGTCTATCTGTTCATTTTTTTGTTTATATGTGCAAATTTTCTATCTGTCCAAATTTTATCTGTCTAATGTTTTTATCTATTCAATATTTTTATTTGTAAAAATTTTCATATCTATTTAATTTTTATCTATACAAGCTAAGTAATCTTCCATTATATATATATATATCATTCTTACATGTTCAATACAAAAACAAAATCAAAAAATTATTGTTTCATCATCATCATCATCATCATCATCAACAACAAGATCTTGGTGGAGAGGAAAACCCACCGATAAACATAAATCAAATTAACAAAACAAGCATTGTTAGCTGTATACTTATCTATGCTTAGGATTCTTGTACACCTAGGTTTCTTGTGTACTGATTCTTGTACACTTAGGTTTCTTGGCCTATATATACATGTTTCTCCTATTGTATTGGAATTATTCAATAATACAGTTCATATACTTCTCTCTCCCTCTCTCTCTCTCTCTATATATATTATTCTAACTTGGTATCAGAGCGAGAACCAAAACAATGGCGTTGGAGATGACCTGGAACAGTCTTGTGGCAAGTAAAGCATTCACAAACCTGGCACTGAACAAAAGAATGAGTGGCTGGTAGGCCACGATTATGACAATAATTGCATAAACTAGTAGGCTATGAAGATGAGGAACTCCATGACGATGGTGTAGAAAGAACAAAATCCACATTCTTAGATTTGAGAGCCTAAAACGAGTTTCCTCTAATTGTGACAACCAGAGTGCTATTCAAATTGCACATAATGATGTCTTCTATGATTGCACCAAACATATTGAGATAGATTATCATTTCATGCGACAACATGTTACTCAGGGCATTATTCATCTTCTCTTTGTTACCTCTGCTGATTAGACCGTCGACCTCTTCACCAAAGCTCATCCTCTCGGATGTTCTTATGATCTCTTCTCCAGGCTCAAGTTGATACCCGCCTTGCTTGTAATGCCCCAATTTTCATACCCAAATGACAATACAATAATCATGGCCTTTTTAAAGGGAAGCCAATTATACAATCCCACACTTGCATTTCTCAATGTAAATAATTCCTCATGCGATAATACATTAGTCCAACAACAATTAATTAAACAAATAAATACCCCCAAGGGTTTACAAGTTTCCAAGGCTTAAGCCTGGTTACACAAAATGGTTATTCAAACCCACACAAATATAGCCCTTGGCTTACAGACAGAGTCACAGCAGAATAAGAGTTTTGTACTCTCAATACACACATTTTCTAGCCTTTAGTTAGACGGAATCACCACATCCTTTCCTGCACAAAAATCCCGTAAGGTGAGCATAAAGCCCAGTAGGAAATTCTTAACAAAGTATATACATTTTATACAAATCTCAAGATATGAAATGCACATGCCATGCTATGTCCTTTTTGAAGATAAATCACATTTTTCATCTTTTGAAAACCATCATGCTCAATGATGTCATGCAATTTCAATTGTTCAAAATTTATCAATTTAATTCAAGGGGCGGTAAATACAACTCTGGTAATCCCTGGGTCGGTGTCTGCAAGTAGACTATACAAGTACTTCCAATTTGTCATTTTTACCAGCATTGACTGGAAGGCTCGATACCTAGAATATGTCATTTTTACCAGTATTAACTGGAAGGCCCGACACCTATTCAATTTCATCTACACCACCTGTCAAGACTTACCACCGTATTTACCCTAAAACCAATTCTTGGAAACTTGTTTCTCAACATTCTTTTCTCCATGTAAGTTTTCAAATCAACTTTCAAAGTTTAATGTAATCAAATGAATTGATATGCCAATAACACAAGATGAATATAAATTTTTTCATTCCAATTCATCATCCAAAGAATAACACAATTCCCTCTTCTCAAGTATCCTCAACAATTAGTCATTTCAAGACTATTTCAACAATTTGAACAATAATTTCCAAAATGAACAACAATTCTCATATTCCCTGAAATTCATCATTTATATAAATATAAATAAGAAATTTTCCAAACATCCATTTATTTTGACACACAAAATAAATATAACAATATCATTCATGGATTTTTAGTCTCTTAAAAAAAAATCCCTAAATTCTAGGTTTTCTCACCAAAACTATACAACTCAAATCTTTTGAAAGAAAACTTTCCAAAATCATCTTTTCTTCAATCAACGAAGATCAAAACCTATGAGATCATTTTAAAAGAACAAGAAACAAACCCACTTTCAAAATCGCTCAACTTCTTGAATTAACAATGAATTTTCAAAGCTATCGAAGGATGATTTCGAAAATCATCTAGATCTTGCAAAAATATATATATATATAACTTTAAGAAAATTCCTACCTCAAGTTTTGAAGAAGAAATGAGATGAAACCCCTAAAATCAACGGTGTCCAAACTCGATTTTCACCGTATACAACGAAGCCCTCGAGGAGCTAACCAACTTTGATGAAGAACGTAGGTCCAAATCCCAAAGGATTTGAAGAAATCAAAGACCTTGTGAGGTTTTTGGTAGGAAATGTAGAGAGAAGGGAGAGGAAATGCTTTTAGAGAGAGATATATACAAAAGTGATGTGAAATATCAGATTCACGAACTGATATAATACATGGTCCGCTCGAGCGTGGAAAGCCCCGCTCGAGCGTCAAATACACTATCCCAGTACTTTTACAGACATGTCAAACTTCTGAAACTAAACATTCTCCGCTCGAGCGGACAAGTAACTTCTAATGCATTTTGTATTTTTGTTTTGGGGGCGCTGCCCCTCAACCCCGCCAAGGCGCTGCCCTAGGACCCGCCAAGAGGCGCTGCCCCCTGGACCCCCGCGAGCTGATCGGGTAGGTTAACCCCCGCCAGGGCGCTGCCCTTGGACCCGCCAAAGGGTGTTTCCCCCTAGACCCCTGCAAGCTGACTGGGCAGCTCAACCCCTGCCAAGGCGCTGCCCCCTGGACCCCCGCAAGCTGACCGGGTAGCTCGACCCCCGCTAGGGCGCTGCCCTTGGACCCGCCAAGGGGCGCTGCCCCCTAGACCCCCACGAGCTGACCGGGCAACTCAACCCCCGACCGGCCCAATCGAAGTGGCAAAACATGAAAGAAGGATCGAAACCGAGATCGCTACATTACCACCTTGAGCTTGGGGGGTGTGTTAGTTGTATACTTATCTATGCTTAGGATTCTTGTACACTTAGGTTTCTTGTACACTTAGGATTCTTGTACACCTAGGTTTCTTGTACACTTAGGTTTCTTGGCCTGTATATACAGGCTTCTCCTATTGTATTGGAATTATTCAATAATACAATTCATATACTTTTCTTTCTCTCTCTATTATTCTAACTAGCATAAACCACAATAATGCAAAGCACAGATAAACACAAATCACGTTGGCCAAACCACAGATAGGTACGTTAAACATTCTCTAAATCAAAACTCCCCATGAATGAAAAAGTTGTAGAGAGAAAGAGAGATTGATGCTTGTATTTTGTTGTTCTATACAAATACATAAGCTTGTATGTATCTGATTTGCATACAGATCTAACAAATCTCTATTTTAGTCAAAAGCTTTCTCAAATCTGCATCATCAGATTAGGGTGGCGACTATAGTGACCTAGTCAGTGCGCTGTGGATCTGGATCCCGCAGCGGAGAAGCAGCGGCAATGGAAGAGGAAGAGTGGTGAAAAAACAACAATGGCGGAGGAGCCAAAGCGATGGTGAAGAGAACGAAAGAGAGAGAGAGAGAGAGAGAGAGAGAGAGAGAGAGAGAGAGAGAGAGAGAGAGAAAGAGAAGCTACAAATCTAGATATCGTGGCAAATGAGAGAAACAGAGCAGCAACGGAAAAAAGAAGCAACGGTAGCAGAGCGGAGGAAAGAGAGAGAGAGAGAGAGAGAGAGAGAGAGAAGAGAGTATTGGTTTTTTGTTCTTCAAAACCATGTATGTGATATATATAGGGGTATTTTGGTCATTTTATTTAATTTTGTTCTTTTGGAGAAAGTATTCTAGCGCTTGGACCTTTGGCCGAATAAATTTGAGATTTGGATTTTTGGCTCAAGTATCCTTTTAATTATTAAAGAAGAAACATTAATTTAAAAAAAAATGACATAATTTTAATTTTTTAAGTTATAATTAAAAAAAAAAAAGTTTTTTCATAACTAAATACAATATTACACATAACTAAAGAATTTATGAGTTATAACTAAAATAATATCATAATTAAAGAAGAAAATGACATAATTAGGGGTGTATGTAGTACATCTTATTTAAAGAGGTGTATATTAGAATTTCCCTTAAAATGTATATAGTTTATCATGAATTTGTAATTATTTTTTAAAACTAATACAAATTTGTTATTTCTCTATATTTTTTTCATAGGGTAAATTTCACTTTGCCCCTTTTATAGTTGGCCACTTTCTCACTTTGGCCCTTAAAGTTTATTTTTTTCTCACTTTAGCCCTTCATGTTTCAGGTTTTTCTCATTTTACTCTTAAAGTAAATTCCTGTTCAAAATTAGACAAAATGACACATTGATACTCACATAGCATAAAAATATTTTATTAATATAACTCGCACTTCTGACATAAACTTAAACTCTACTATACTGTAATAATATATTTTGTATGTTATGTGATAGTTATTGTGAGATTTTTTGTCTAATTTTGAGCAAAAGTTAGCTTTAGGAGTAAAGTAGGAAACGTTTGAAACATGAATGGCCAAAATAGGAAAATAAAGTGAAAAAATGACTAAACATAACGGGGCAAAATGTAATTTACCCTTTTTTCATACTGTGGCTGACTGTAATTTAAATAAGGATAAATTACAGTTGTGACTCATTTACATCTTGCCCCCTAAATTTCAAAATTCAACAGTTAACTTCTTAAAGTATTATCTTATTACAGTTAACCTTTTTTATTAGGACTTTGTTAGAAATTTACAAAAAAATTCGATCATGTGTAAAGCACATGATACATTTATTAAAATTATAGGTTAATAATATTCTTATATGATGATCTCATTTACACTTTGTCACTAAGATCAGAAAGACAAAGTACAAATGAAAGCATCAAATAAGAGTATTATTATCCTAAAACAATCAATAGTCTGCATTATTATCTTAAAATTTTAATTTTTTGTAAATTCTAACAAAATCATAATAAAAAAAGTTAACTGTAATAAATAATATTTTAAAGAGATTAACTATTGAGTTTTGAAATTCAAAAGGACAAAATGCACACGGGTCATAATTTAAAGGAGTTTACTATAATTTACCTTTAAATAATTGTGTCGGTATAATTTATTAAAAAAATATTATAATGACCAATTAACATTTGCCACCTCAATAGCCCTGCATATATATATTCTCTAAGTACTCAAATTTTTAGAGGCACCATCAATCCTAATGGATGTTCAATAATGCTATATATAATTTTTTTTTTCTCACTTCAAGAAAATAATGAGATTTACAATTACAAATGCATATAAAACTTATTTAATTGTATTTTAAAATCAGAAAATGACAGCCCCAGTTTTACCAAGAAAAATAAAAAATAAATTAAAAAAATAAAATTGTATGTAACATTTTTCGAGTGTAAAAATCATTTTGTTCATAGAACCATAGTAGAAAAATAAAGAAGCTCAATCTTTTGTTTGAATCGTCAAAAAGAAAATAAATAAAAATGTAGGCATATATACAAAAACAAAACGGAAAAAAAGAAGAGTAAAAAATAAAGTGAGATGACGCCTTATATGTGTGCATAAAAGTTTTCATTTTATCATTAGTTCTACTGTTTTATTTCATTTGATGAATTATATTCATACTTGAAAAATATAATTTATACAGAACTAGTTTCAAAATTAGTTATTTTAGTTGTTTTATTTGTTTTCTACGAAAATATGTATAAAGAAATAGAGAGAGTATGTAATAACTTAAATTGGCTTTTTAACTATTTTAACTAAAAAAAGTGCCACTCCCCAAACAACTCACAGAATGTGATAACTTAGTTTGGTTTTTTTAAACTATTTTAACTAAAAAGTCACTTCTCAAACAACTCACTTTGTATAGACAATGGAAACGGAGAAATAATTAAACAAGAAAAACATAAAGTACTCTAGGAATAAATAATTGAACAAGAAAACATAAAATATATTCTAATAAACCCCAAATTGTTAGACTCAATTTTTTTCTTCTTCTTTATCTTAAAACTTGCATATTTCCAATCGAGAAACAGATGTATTCAAATCTTTTTGCTCAATCTACTTTTCAGGACAAGTGTCATCAGGAGATGTGGGTGACCTTGCAGGCAGTGGCGGGCCAGGATCTAGTGGCAGGCTTGCCATCTTCGGTGAAGGGGCGGAGGCCGAGATGGTTTTATGTATCAGCGAACAGTGGGAGAGGAGTTCGCACAACATGGAAAGTCCCCACAAAATCGGTGGAGCCAAAGTTAGATGTGGGGGCTGGAAACAGGGTAAAGAAGGTGAAGGAGTGGAGGAAGGAGAAGGGGGTGAAGTGAGATGAGCTGATCCTTCCTTCAACCCTGTTTGCCCTGAGACTGGGACCGCAACCAATGTGGGAGGATCCGGCGAGGGAGGAGCTGGAGGTGTAGAGGAAGGCGGAGAAGGCGGAAGACAGGAGAGTGTTCGCCAAAGCGAACAAGTATAAGGAAACACAGCTGGGGCCTGCCCCTAAACTGGTGATGAGGGAGCGGGTCCGACCGTGTCCCAAACCGCTGGGAGACAAAGACTTAACTGGCTTTGTCCCACTGCCGCCCCCAGTAGACCCGTTGAAGGAGAGAGGCAAACAGGAGGTGGAAGCGGTGTTAAAGAAGACAAAGAAGAAGAGGACAGCGGCAGAGGGGAGTAAAGACGCCCCTGTCCTGAAGAAGATGAAAGAGGGAAGTAAGGATGCCCCTATTATGAAGAAGTTGAAGGTGGGGAGGGTGGAGGAAGCTCCCGAAGAGGAGACTGCCTAAGTGGCAAAGGAAGACATGGGTCCAAGCGCCCAAGTACTAAAGGAAGACGAGGCTACCCGGGTGGCAAAGGAAGACATGGGTCCGAGCGCCCAAGTGTTGAAGGAAAACTTGGGCCCAAGTGCCTAAGTGGTAACGATGGCGCCTGCACCAGAAGTAGCCCCGTGTCCCAATGAGGGGAAGACTGGGATCAGCAAGCCGGAGACAAGTGCCGCGCTGGCGACTGCGTTGTACCACGCGCGCGCTCTGGCAGGTCACTTTGCAGAAGGGGGGAGGCCAGGGTCGCAGCCGACCGCCTTGTTGGAGTAGTGGAGGATGCAGCCGTACGGTCGATGGCGCGGTTGACGGAGGCCGACCTCCTGAGAGGGTTTGCTCAGACTAGATGGAGGTAGCGACCCCGGCGACTGCCTTGATGAATTAAGCAGCGCGCGTGAAGGTGGAGGTAGAGCCGCTGAGGACCCAGTTGGAAAAGGCAAAGACGCAGCTGCAAAACCTAAGGGTTGAGACAGCGGGCTGGAGGAGGTCCGCTCGAAGTGCATGCGCCAAGGGTTTGGAGTATGCGCAAAGGGCGAAGAACATGGAGGTATTAGCGTTGGTGCAGAGCTACTCAGCAAAGCGAGCTGGTGCCAAGCTCCTCATAGCCAAATCAGAGCTGGAAACGGAGCGCCACAAGGCGGTATCGCTAGAGTTCGAGTTGGCGGACGAGAAGAGGAAACTAGAGTAGGTCCAGCAAGCCTGCACCACCGCCAACAAGAGGTAGGAGGAGGCAATGACCAACAACGAAGAACTGCATGACCAGGCGATCAAGGACAAGGAAGAGGTCGATGGTCAGATCACGGAATTAGAGAAGGCCCTGGTGGAGGAGAGGGCCAAATTGGCATCTGAGAGGGCAGCGTACCCCGACTTGTGTATGGCAGCCATAGAGCAATTCAAGGGGTCTGTCGACTTCCAGATGGCCATTGATGCTGCTGTCGCCAGTAGCTTGGCGAAGGAGGGGGATGGGGGGGCTAGGCCGTCAGGAGCGGCCGCTGGAGGTAGGAGTGAAGAGGAAGTGATCCAGAGCTTCCAGCGGTCTGACTTCTACAAGCACAAAATAAGCAAATTCTGGGACAGCAGCTAGATATGTTTCAAGTATAAGGCGCAAAAGCTGTTCCCGGACATGGACTTCAACCTCGTGAAGGTAGGCGAAGAGGACATCACCCAGACTCCCTTGGACGAGGGGATTGAAGAGAAAGATCTTGCCTCCAGTAAAGAAAAGTGATCTGTGTAACTAAGTGTAAAAATTTTATGTTTGTGTGTTTTGTTTTGTTGTTTATTTTATATATATATATATATGTAATTTGTGCAACAATTTGTATGAAAGCGTAAGTTTATGAATAAAAAAATGAGTTTTCTTGTGTATTATTGTTGTCGTTATTCTGAGTTGTAAATTTGGGGTGGTAAAAATGACTGAGCCGAATTTACCAAAAAGTAGGTGTAAAAATTGAAACTTGTGCGTAAATTTTTGAAACTTGTAAGTAAATTGTGATGTAAAATGGTCAAAATGGGCAATTAGGTTGGCTTGTATGGATGATCAGTGAAAATGTTAAAAATGGGCAAACCATGTTGTAATATGAAAGTTTGTAACAGCTAAAGTAATATGAAATTTCGTAAGTAACCCATGATGTAAAAAATGTTAAAAATGGGCAGACAAGCTAACTTGTATGACTAGTGAAAATGAATGGTCAAGAACTTGGATTGTAACTAAGTATGGCAACCATGCCGTAATATTAAATTGTGAAAATGGATCGGCCGAATTCTTGATTCGAGTTCTGACTAAGACTTGGAGGGCTCTGTCGCACTGAGGATTAAGTTAACTCGGGCTGGCTGAGCTCTGCATGTTCAGTCTGGCTGAGACTTTAGCTGAGCTCTTCGTGCTCAGTCTGGCTGAGGCTTTAGTTGACTCAGTCTGACCGAGCTCTAGTTAACAAGTCGTTATTGAAACACAACGCAGATAATGGAGATATAAAGTCATTGTCATTTAAGGTGTAGCCTATTGATCACAAGTTTACACCATGTATGGAAAGGGCAAAAACGAATAAGTGTATAGATCGTCAAAAAGAACAAACAATAGTTGAACAATACAAAAATAGGAGAGGCCATTTCACTGGAAATAACGCTTCAAGTGCTCAACGTCACGGATGGGGGAGGTCTCTGCCTTCCATGTCTTGGAGTCAGTAAGTGCCTGGGCAAGGTCTGGCTTTAACGACGTAAGGTCCTTCCTATTTGGCTACTAGCTTGCCCTCGACGGGATTTTTGGCAGCAAGAGTCGCTTTGCACAAGACTAGGTCTCCAACTGCGAACTCCCTCGGTCGGACTTTGCGGTTGTAGTGTGTTCTCATTTTCTGTTGATATGAGGCCCGTCTGACAACAGTTGTCTCTCGGAGCTCTTCAATCAAGTCTAAATCAACCCGATGCAATTCTTCGGTTAGTTTTGAATCTGGGTGCAAAACCCACGGGGTTGGCAGGCCGATCTCCACTGGGATGACTGCCTCAACGCCGTATGTTAAGCGAAAGGGGGTCTCCCCAGTAGGGGTTCGGGCGGTAGTGCAATAGGCCCAGAGTATGTTCGGTAATTCCTCAGCCCAGAGTCCCTTTGCGGCTTCCAACTTAGTTTTGATGATCTTTAGGAGAGAGCGGTTGGTGACCTCAACTTGCCCATTGGCTTGGGGATGACCTGGAGAAGAGAAACATGGCTAAATGTGGAGCTTTGCACAGAATTTCCTGAACTTGGCATTGTCGAATTGCTTGCCGTTGTCTGAGACGATGGCTTGAGGGATTCCAAATTGGCATACGATCGACTGCCAGATAAATCTGGTTGTGTTCCGTTCAGTGATTGTGGCGAGGGGTTCCGTTTCCACCAATTTAGTGAAGTAATCAATAGCGACCACAGCGAACTTGGTTTGGCCCCTACCGGTGGGCAATGGACCAACTAAGTCGATGCCCCACTTGGCGAATGGGTAGGGACTGCTGAGTGTAATCAGTTCTATGGGTGGAGCATGGGGGATGTTGGCAAAGCGCTGGCATTTATCACATTTAAGCACAAATTCAGTGGCATCTTGGTTGAAAGTAGGCCAGAAGTAGCCGATGCGAAGGATTTTATGGGCCAACGACCTGGTACCCAAATGATTACCACATACGCTCTCGTGGACTTCCCTCATCACATATGTCACTTGAGTAGGACAGAGGCACTTGAGGTATGGGCGTGAAAATCCACGTTTGTACAGTAGGCCGCTGATGTGGATGTAATTGGACGACCGGGCTCTAACTTTGCCGGCCTGGAATTTGTCATCTAGCAACTCCCCACTTGTCAAAAACAGAAGGATGTCTGCCGCCCATGGGATCGGTTCGTTTTGGAGGAAGCGGACCTCCTGCTAGGTTGGTGAAATAACCGGGTGGGCCAGGTATTCAAGACGGACGCCATGGCTGAGGTTTAACTGGTCGGCCGAGGTTAAATGGGCCATTTCATTTGCCTTGGATTTTTCTGACCGAGGGATGTGTTTGATGTGGAAAGTGTTGAAAAGGCGAACAAGGGGAAGTGCAATATCCCTGTAGGCTCGCATTGTGTCTTCTTTTGCGTCGAATTTCCCTGTGATCTGTCCGACAATCAGTTGGGAATCACTGAACACTTGGATATGGCTTACACCAATGTCTCTGGCCTGGCGAAGACCTGCTATCAAGGCCTCATATTCGGCCTCATTATTGCTTGCGTCGAACAGGAAGCGGAGAGCACACTTGAAATAACCGCCTTCAGGGGGCGGTGAGGATGAGACCAGCCCCACTGCCTTCTTTGCCTTACTATTGAGGGTCCAGGAGTGGGGATTTTCTGCCTCACTATTTAATTGACTGGGCAGAGGGGGCATGGTTGGAGTGGGATTGGTGAACTCCAAGATAAAATCAATGATAGTCTGTCCTTTGATCGCTGTTCGAGGTCAGTAAGAGATTTCAAATTGGCTGAGCTCGACAGACCATTGCATAAGTCTGCTGGACGACTTTGGTTGTTGCATTACCTTCTTCAAAGGTTGGTCAGTGAGGACCACTGTGGAGTGAGCTTGGAAATAAGGTGTAGACACCCCATTTTTGACCGACCGTAAGACTCAGACGTCATCGTCTGTGCACTCGGTGATTGTGCATGTTTGTGCTCGTTTTGAGTTTCTGGAGCCTTCAGCTGAGCGCCTTGTCTCGGGACCTCTTAACTTTCTCCTCTTGGCCTAGTTTTTGGACCATGCCTTGTTGCCTTTGCCTAGAGGGAAACAAAGGCCTGTAAGCCACTTTTTATAGCCGTAGGCTACCTTTCCCTCTCGTAGGCCACTTGTGGTGGCCCGTAGACTAGTTTTCGGGGCTTCCGGCTGAGTGCCTTGCCTTGCGGACTCTGGTCTTTCTTCCTTTTGGTTTGTTTTTGAACCAAACCTTGTTACCCTTTGCCTAGAGGGTGGAACAGGGGTGTAGACCAGTTTTATTCCCTGTAGACCACTTTTCTTCCCTGCCAGCCACTTTTGGTGGTCAGTCAGCTAGGGTGGGTGGTCTGTGGACCACCTAAGGTGGCCGGCAGCTGGCCACCACCTTCTACTCTCTCTGTAGACCCTCTTCCTCCCTTGCCGACCAGTTTTATTCCCTGTAGACCACTTTTGGTGGTCGGTCGACTAGGGGGAGTGGTCGGTCGGCCACCTTAACTGGTCGGCGGCCTTTCTGCATTTTCTGCAGATATTTTTCTTGCCAGCTGTTGGGCATAGAAGGCATCCTCCATACACGTGTATGGAGGGATTGCACCAAGCCTCTAGCTTGTCTAACAAGCTTGAGGCATGGAATTCTATATAAGGGAGCTTCCTCCCTCTTGTTCATGGTTGAAAAATTTGGATAAGGGCTAAACATATCTTTCTCTCTCTTGATTTCTCCCTCTCTCTCTCTCTCTCTCTCTCTCTCTCTCTCTATATATTTGTGCTATTTTGTGCTTTAAAGTGAGTTTTGTTCACACTTTTGCACTAAACACCTAGTGAAACACCTTCACTCTTGAGCTGAGGTTCTTGGACGTTGTATTTGAGTGATTTTGGCTTGGTTTTGCCTCAGAAGTGGCTGTTCTTGTTGTTCTTCAAGGGTGAGTCCTATTCCCCCTTTTAAAGCTTTGTTTTGATTGCATACTTAGCCACCTTTTCATGCTTCTGTTGGCTTAACCTTCAACTGCAAAAACCTTTGTTTTAAAGTGTTTTAAAAGGTTGTTTGAGGCCTTGTTTGAGTTAGGGGTGTCTCTCACTCTCTTGTGCCTTATTTGCTTAACTTCTTGCTATCTTTTAAAGCTATTGGGACCACCACTTTTTGGTTTTCTTACCACTGAAACTCAGAGAAATTTCAATGGTAAAAAGGTGGTTTTTAGGTCCCAAATAGATGGGGGTGGTCCCCCCCTCTTGTGTTTTGTTTGCATGTGTTGTTGGCTTAACACTTTGGCATGCTTTTCTACCTTCATAAGGCTCTATCTTAGCATGTTTTAGGCCTTATTCTAACATGATATAACTCTGTTTTGGGTTAGTTTGGTTGCTTCTTACATGCTTCATGTACTTGTAGTGCAATCCTCTTAGTTAGCCTAACATGCTCTATGCTTTGGACCACCATTTTAGCATGTTTTTGGCTCCACTCCAGCAGGCTTTTACTCATATTTTGGCATGCCTTAGCTCTGATTTTGGTCGACAAGGTCACCTCTTGCATGGTTTACGCACTTGTAGTGCAAGCCTGTTCACTAGCCTAGCTTGTTTGGTGTTTTGGCCTATTGATCTAGCATGTGTATGCTTTACTCCAGCACATTTTTGGCCTTGATTTAACATGCTTTTGGTCTGATTTAAGTGGTCTTGGTCATGCATGCTTGGATTTGCATTGCTATAGTGCATTTGGCTTTGCTAGCCTTAAGCTTTGAGACCTCTAGCATGTCATATTTGAGCTTTTTGCATGGCATGGCATGGCATCATTTGGCATGTTATTTCAGACCATATACCTCTGCCATATTCTCGCATTTATCATCCCTTTATTGTGTTTGAGGGTTGAGCCTTATACTTCACTTATGAGCCAATATGTATGCATGCTTGCCTAAGCTTTTGGAGCTACCATCTCAGCATGTTTTTGGTGTTATTTTACCATGTTACAACTCTGATTTTTGTGGGTGAAGTCACCTCATGCTTGGTTTTGGTATGTGTAGTGTAATCCCACTCATTGGCCTTGCATGCGTCATGCTTTATGCCTCCCATTCTAGTATGTGTTAGCTCTACTCCATGAAGTTTTGGCATTGTTTTGACCTGCCTTGGGACTGTTTTGAGTTATCTTGGCCCTTTGGGGCTTGCTTAATATGGCTATGGTGTAAGTACCTTAGTTAGTCTTGAGTTTTGAGCACCCTACTATGCTATATTTGTGATGGTTGCATGTTTGGGCATCGTTTAACATGTTATTTCAGAGCATGTACGTGTGTCATGTTCTCACTTCTTTCATTTCTTAAGAGCTTTTGAGAGTTGTGTCTTTGTGCATTGTTAATGAGCCATCAAATGAGCATGTTCTCCTTGTGTTGTATGCCTTGATCTTAACATATTTCAGCCACTGTTTTGGCATGTTCGACCTCTGTCCGGGGTTGGTTTGACCATTTGAGATTGATAGTGCATGCCTCATGTGTAATATGTTTCATTAGCTTTGATGCCTTAGCTTTTAAACATGCCATGCATGCATTGCTTATATGATAGAGTCTTGCGCATGTCACTTTAGCATTGAAGGTTGATCATCTTGTTTGCGTTGCATGTGTTTGGATTGGACATTAATCCAAACACGAGGAATGTCGCACGTTTCATACTTAAAGTGATGAAACGTGTAGCATTTCTTAGTCACCAACCCTCTTGATCAAGCATGATAGAGGTGGAGGCCCTTATGTGTTATTTGTGCATTCATTGACATTGACTTGTGCAAACTTGGCTTCTCGGTCATTGTGCATTGCGATGCTTGGTTGGTGGCCCGAGAGTCGAGTACCGCACTCCCTTGAGCTTGAGAAATGATAGGAAGGGTGGTTGTGCACACATATCTTGCAAATACACTGTTATGCCCCTTGTTGTTCTCTGTTGCAGCAAAACTGGAGCTTGGCAAATCAACTGGTCAACCGACCAGTAGGGGTGGTCGACCGACCACTTTTTTTGGTCTACAGCCCCCTTTTCTGGTCGGCAGCCCACCAGGAGGTCCCCATGTTGGAGCAAAAGCAATCTGGAAATTAGTGCACTTTTCAGAGATCAAATCAAATGCAAACAGAGGCAATTCTGGGCGTAGCAATGGATTTCCGAGCGAAACGGTCGAGCATGCATGCACCCCTCACCCCGAGGACCTCTTTTAACTACTTTAGCTGCTTTACTTAGTTAGCTAATTCGTCGGTTTTGTACTTAATTAGTTAATGTGCTTAATTAATCAATTTGTTTTGTAATAATTAGTTTAATTAGTGTAGCTAGTTAGCTTATTATTCGGACCCTCCTTCGCGAGGGCAATGTTGTAATAAGTGTGCGTGTGTGTGTGAATGTCTTCCAACCCCACGTCTTTCTCCCTTTTACTTACCCGCTTTCGGTGGTTAGTTTAGGGCATATTTCAATTAGCATACTTATGCTTTGCATGCATGCATCATTCATTCGTATTGCATGCACTGAGCTCGGCGCATCATTCAAACTGCATTGTATTTCAATACACTTCTTTGAATACATGTATCAAATGTCGCATTCATATGCCATCTTAGATAGCCGAGCCTATTTTAGTTGCATTTTTGCATGTGTTGCATTAGACATTTTTACATAGCTAGGATCATGCATGATTACTAGCTAGCTTCTGTTTTGGGTCGGAGTACGCTGTGAGTGTTTATGCTTTAGCATCCTTGCATGTGTGTAAGTGACTGCCATGATAGCATGCTTGCCATGAGGCTAACTGCTTAAGTGTTTAACTGCTTGAATGCCTGTGGATGAAGGCTTCATTGCTTGAATTGGAACAATTCATCAAAATACGCGTTTTAAGCCCACTTGAGGGTGGCAAATCCGCATTTTAGCCTACTTGAGGGTAGCAACTTCAAACCATTTTCGAAAAACAAACATGAGATGTTTTGCTCCAAATTGAGTGATTTGGTCTATACTTGTATGCTGTGCGCATCACATAGTAATATAGCTAATAACCGAAATAAGGACACGTGTTTTCAAAACAACATATCATGTTTAGTAGAGGCCGATCCTTTGATCGGGCGAAGGGGGGTGCTCATTTCAGGACTTTCCCCTCTTGTACCCAAGTTCCCGAGCCGAGGCAACTTTGGTGATGATGGACACGTGGCCTTAGGCACGAGTCAGGGTTTTCTAAATTTTTCAAAATAAAATATTTAGGTGGCGACTCCGAAATCTGGCAAAACAGTCCATGTTTAGCGCCTTTTTTTTAATTAAAATAGATTTTCCAAAACGATTTGTCGAATTTGGACTCTTTGGTGATTTATCAGTCTTACATTGCACTTTGTGAGATTAGACTCAAAACCGTGATAGGAGTCCGAACTGTAATAGCTAGAACCTAATTTGCGCCCTCTCCGAAGGAGGGGCGCGCGGAGCGAGTTCGGGCGATCTACAGAAGGTCGGAGTCATCTTGAGGCTATGACCAAGGCAAGGGCCATTTTTTCCAGCAGAGGGTAGTTCTGTTCTGCCCCCCTGAGAGCTCAGCTAATGTAATAAACCGGACGCTGTACTGAGCTGTCCTCTCTGATGAGGGCCGCACTGACTACGGTGTTCGATACGGCTAAGTAGAGAAAGAGGGTCTCGCCCAAGAGCGCCTGAGAGAGTAGGGGGGGTTGGCCATGTACTGCTTCAATTGTTGAAAGGCCTCTTCGGATTTGGTGGTCCACTCAAAGGCCTGCCGAAGGACTTTGAAAAAGGAGAGGCATTTGTCTGTTGCGCGGGAAATAAAACAGTTGAGGGCGGCGACTCTGCCGGTAAGCCTTTGAACCTCTTTAATCGTTCTAGATGACTGCATTTCTATGAGGGACTTGATCTTTTCGGGGTTGGCCTTGATACCCCTCTGACTGACCATAAAACCCAAGAACTTCCCAGATCCTACGCCGAAGGCGCATTTCTCCGAATTCAGCTTCATTTGATACTTTCGTAGGGTTTCGAAAGTCTCTCGCAGGTTTGTTAGACAATCAGAGGAGAGTTTTCTTTTGACAAGCATGTCATCGACGTAGACTTCCATTTTCCGACCTATCTGATGATGAAAGACGGCATTGACCAGCCGTTGGTAAGTTGCTCCGGCATTTTTCAATCCGAATGGCATAACACGATAGTGGTAAGTTCCTCTGTCTGTGATAAAGGAGGTGTATTCCTGGTCAGCCGGGTACATCAGAATTTGATTGTAGTCAGAGAAGACATCCATGAAACTAAGCATCTGATGTCCGGCCGTGGCGTCGACAAGCAGATCTATACGGAGGAGGGGATAACTATCTTTGGGGAAAGCCCGATTAAGGTCGGAGTAGTCGACGCAGAGTCGCCATTTACCATTATTTTTACGGACCAGGACCACATTTGACAGCCATCTGGGATAGTCTACGTTCTTGACGAACCGTGCCTCTAGTAGTTTGTCTACCTCAGAAGCAATAAGGGCATTGCATTCCAGGTGAATGACACGCTGCTTCTAGCGGAAGGGTCGGAAATGGGGCTCGACGCTGAAACGATGAGTGATAAAGGAGGGATCGATACCCGGCATGTCAAAATCGATCCAAGCAAACACATCATTGTGCTCAGTTAAGAGGGCTGTAAGGTCGGCCTTAGCTTGGGAGGATAGTTGGCTACCGATCATGGTTGTTTTTGTTAAGTTGGTAGGGTCGACGAAGACTTCGACAAGTTCTTCCACTGGTTCCCCTTTGACAAACTCGTTTTTGTCTCTGATGTCGAGTCCTTCGATGATCATAGCCTCCTTCAACTGGACCTCTTTGAGTGAGGCGACGTAACATTCTCTGGCCACCGTCTGCTCTCCTCTCATGGTGCCGACTCCGAGATCGGTGGGAAACTTCATGGCCAGGTGGTACGCGGATGTGACAGCTTGAAAGGCGTTAAGGGTTGTGCGGCCAAGGATTATGTTATAAACAGAAAGACAATCGACAATAAGGAAAGTGAGTAATTTGGTGGCCTGTCGTGGATACTCTCTGATGGTGATGAGAAGGTTGATGGAGCCTATAAAGGTCACCCGGTCCCCTGTGAAGCCGACGAGTGAGGTCTGGAGGGGTTATAATTTTTCTTCTCCGACCTTGAGCTAGCGATAGGCGTTGCGGAAGATGATGTCTGAAGAGCTGTCGTTGTCGACAGGCACCCATCTGACTTTGTAATTGGGCAAGAGAGCAGAGATGACGAGGGGGTCGTCATGGGGGTAACGGACACCCGTGTAGTCGGCCTCTATAAAGGTGATGGGTTCCATCCACTGTTTTGGGGTGTTTGAAGGGGCGATCCAATGTTGCGATTTCTTTGTCGGAGCCCTGCCTGATTTTTCTAAGTTCGGCTCGTTGTGCCGAATGGGATGGTCCTCCGCAAGCGAGCCTGCCAACGATGACTCTGATCTCTCTGACCGGGGGAGCAGGATTGCCTTGTGCTCAGGGTTGCGGTGGAGGAAGATCATTGCCACGGTTAGGTTGTGCGGGTTGTCGGAGAGGGGTGTGCCAGCGGTCTCCTCCTGTAGGCTCGGTCCTTGGCCGCTGCTGGGGATAGACTGCCATGAACCGACTAAGGCACCCTTGGCGTATCAAACCTTCTACCTAGTCTTTGAGGTTAACGCATACCTCTGTGTTATGGCCGTGGTCCTGGTGGAAATGGCAGTATTTGGATTGATCTCGCCGGTTGGAAGGAGATCGTGATGGTTGAGGCCATTTCAGGTTGTAATCTCGTTGGATTTGGTTTAAGACTTGCTCCATGGGGGAATTGAGGAGGGTGTACCGTTCGAACTGGCCAGGCGGTCAAGTGGGTGCCGGTCGGTCGGTACGAGGGGGTCGATCAGTATATTGAGGAGTTTGTTGTGTATATTGGAAGGGTCTGGTTTCAGATTCTTTTCTTTTCTCTCTAGGGGTTGGGTTTTTAGGTGTGGTATCTTAGTGGGCTGCCAGGGAATCCTCGGCATTCATGTATTTTTGGGCTTTGGAAAGGAGGGTGGCCATGGAGGTTAGAGGGTTTTTGGAGAGGGAGAAAAGGAAGTTGGATGATTGTAAGCCAACCATGAAAGTCGTGAGAATGACCTTGTCATCATTTTCTGCTACCTGTAGGGCTTTGGTGTTAAAACGGGTGACAAAGCTACATAGCGACTCTCCCTTGGTCTGTCGAATGTTAAGGAGCTGTGTTGCCGAACGCTGTTGGTGTTGAGCGCCAATGAAATGGCTCAGAAAGAAGTCACTGAGGTGTTGGAAAGTAGAAACGGAGTCCGACGGTAGCTGACTAAACCATAGTCGAGCCGATCCCTTAAGTGTTACAGGGAAAGCCCAACACATGATCTCATCAGGAAAAACATGGAGGATCATCAGGGTCCTATAAGTCTCCAAATGGTCAACTGGATCCGTTGTGCCGTCGAAAGAGTCGATCGAAGGCATCTTGAACTTGGGAGGCAAGGGTTTGTCCCTGACGAGGTGACAAACGGGGAATTGGCTGTTGCGGAGGGCTTGTTCTATATGTTCTGCATGACCCCTTGAAGCTGGAGTTTCATGGCTCGGAGTTCTGCATCCCAGATGGGAACATTGTCACCTCCTGAGTGCAATGGGAGCTGGACACTATTGGCTTCTCCCTCAAGGGCAGGTGTTTGAACGGAAGAATGTAAAACTCGGGGTGGAGGAGGCACGTCTTGTGGTAGGGCCTGCTGACCCGCCAAGTTGGAGGGGTGGGCTTGTTGGAAAGGATGACTCGGGGCTTGCTCCGGGTTGTGGGGGATATGTTGTGGTAGTAGGGGAGGTATCGAGGCGTTCTGCTGGAGCAACGCGTTAATCAAGGCCTGGTTCTCGGCCAAACGGTTGATGCTGTTAATGAGTTTTGTGAGATACTGGAGTGGGTTGCTTGGATTGGGAGGGTCGGCTTGGGGGTCGACAATGTTGTGTTAGGAAGCCATGGATCTCGTCGTGACCATCCACCTTGGTGGCCGGAGGAGAGGAATTGTTTGAGAACGGGTTCCTGGTAACAATGAGCACAACTGTTACACGGAGCAGTGATTCCCATAGACAGTGCCAACTGATGGTACTACTGGTCCTTGGGGGACGGGCCTGGCTGATCCACGCTCCCAACACCGTTGTCCGGTCACTGAGCTGATTGAGGTACCTGTACGGAAGTCCAACGGGGAACGGGAGTCCCCCAGCGAACCCTCCGACGAGCAAGTTAGAAGAGAGATTAATAGGATGTAGAGATGGAGTGATGATAGAAAACTTAACCTTCTTTTTGTCTTAGAAGCCTGTTTATATCATTTGTTCATCATTTCCTTGTCCACTCTGACCTGTCATGTTGGCCAAAAGCCTACATTTTAGCTTGCCTTGTTCATGGTGAAGCCGTTCTACCTCGACATGAAAGGGTCGTCAGATTAAATATTGCAGGGGATCTCAGTAATGGCTGATGTGTGGTGCAATAACTCTGCAGGATCTTTGTCTACCTATGTGACTGGTTCTTCTGTTGACAAGTGTTTAAGTGTCATTGGTCCTTGGTGCAGCGTTGGGTTTCAGTGATTCTGGGCTGTACTGTTCGAGTTATGCATTGAGCTTTAAGTGGTGGGCCAAAAGCCCCTATAGACCCACCTATGTCAGAACATTATAATAAAAATGCATGACTTCAATTTTGATTCATAAATTATTATAAATTTATCAAAAAAAATTACATAATATATATAATAAAGTACATATATAATACAACAGAGTGTGTACAAAAAAATTCCCTTCTTTACTATATCCAACGCTTATTAATTTTGTCTTGCTTCCCTTCTTTACTATATCCAACGCTTATTAATTTTGCCTTGCTTCGGTGCAATTAAGGACACCACCATAGTCACAAGTCACAGTCATGATCCAGTGGTCCATAAATTCTAAGAAAAATTATTGGTTGGCTGTGCATCACCTAACCATGTCTTTGGCCAATTACAAATTCTCAAATTTTCCAATCATCTAACGTAAAATTATAGATCCTATCCTCTTTATCAATCAGAACACATGTGAGGTATCACGTAGCGATATCCCAAAACCAACCAATAACTTCTCAAATGCCAAACTATCATGTCATGACTTCGTTGCCTGTATTGTCTTTCAATCAAATTGTTTTCTTAGCTGGTTGTGGAAAATATAACCCAAAGGAGAAAAAAGAGAACATCATTGTGTCTCATCATCATATAAGATAGAGATTATTTTGAAAATTTTATAGTGTGTATCATACATTCTAATTTAAAAATATATATAAGTTTAGTTATCTATAATGAAAAATTTTATTTTAAAATTTTATGGTGGTTAAATTTGTAGTATACTTGGTCATAAAAATTTGTGGTGGTTATAGGATTTTTGTGGTGTTTTGGTTATAATCCAAATTGATTTTGAGGTTTTTTTGGGGGCAATTACAAATCATGATAGTTGACCAAAAATATTTACAAATATATGGAGGTGTAATTTTTTTTTTTTTTATGCAAAAAAATCCAGCAAAAATTGCACCCCACAAAAGTTTTCATATTTTTATAAATATTTATCCTATTTATTTTCCTATTCTATTCATTAGTACAACACAACTTCAAAATTTTACGTATGTAGTGTGATTTGTAATTTATTAACATTCATGTACTAGGTGAATTATATGATGATACTTCTCATATCCATTTTTTTAGCGGTAATTATTTAAATTCTAGTTTATGGAATATATTTTTGTAATTATGTTAGCTTAATTTTAATGGTTATTTGTTAATTTTAATTGTCTAAATTAAACTTGACCCGACTGCTTTGACTTATCTAAGGTTTCGTTTGGGATATAGGTTGGCTTTTTGGCTATTTTAGTCTGGTGTTAAAAAGTCTCGTTTAGAATATGTTTTTTTGATTTTATGAAAGAAAAAATAAAATGATTATAGTTTAAATATGACATGTTATCTTATTAATTTTTTAATTTATTTTATCTTTTTATGACTATTTTAATCTTTTAACTTCAAAATTTGTCGGTCATGTAGTGATATCTTTAGTCAATCATAAATTTTCATATTCTCTCAAAGTCATTTAACATAAAATTGTGAATTCTATTCTTCCCACCAATTAGAACACATGTAAGACATCACGTGATGATATCCAAAATCAACCAATGACTTCTCAAATTCCAGCCTATCATGTCATGACTTTGTTGCCTCTCAGAATTTAAGGCATTGTCTTTCAATCAAATTATTTTGTTAATAGGTTGTGGAAAATATAACCCAAAGGATAAAAAATGATATCATTATCGTCTGTCATCCTCGCATAAGATAGATTCCTTTATTTTGAAAATTTTAGTGTACCATGCGTTCTAATTTTAAAAATATATATAAGTTTATTTATCTATAATAATAGAATTTGATTTTAAAATTCTGTGGTGGTTAAATTTGTAGTTTACTTGGTCATAAGAATTTGTGGTAGTTATAGGATTTTTGTGATGTTTTTGGTTATAATCCAAATTGATTTTGAGGGGTTTTTTTTTTGGGGGGGGGGGGGGAATAACAAATCATGATAGTCATGTCTTTAGCCAATCATAAATTTTCATATTTTCTTAAATTTTTCAATCATCTAATACAAAATTGTGAATTCTATTCTCTCCACCAATTAGAACACATGTAGGGCATCAACCCAGAGCCAACCAATGACTTCTTAAATTCCAGACCATCATGTCATGACTTTGTTGCCTCACAAAATTTAAGGCATTGTCCTTCAGTCAAATTATTTTCTTAGTTGGTTGTGGAAAATATAAACCAAAGGAAAAAAAAGGTATCATCATTGTGTGTCATCGTCGTATAAGATAGATTCCTTTATTTTGAAAATTTTATAATGTGTACCATCGTACGTTCTAATTTTAAATATATATATATAAGTTTAGTTATCTATAATATAGAATTTGATTTTAAAATTCTGTGATGGTTAATTTTGTAGTTTACTTGTTCATAAGAATTTGCGGTGGTTACAGGATTTTTGTGGTGTTTTTGGTTATAATCCAAATTGATTTGAGAGTTTTTTTTGTTGGGAGGCAATAACAAATCATGATAGTTGACCAAAAATATCTACAAATATATGGAGGTGTAATTTTTTTTTTATGTAAAAAAAAATCCAGCAAAAATTGCACCCCACAAAAGTTTTCATATTTTTATAAATAATTATCCTATTTATTCTCTTTTTTTTTTAAAAACAACTATTTTCCTATTCTATCAGTTAGTACGAGGCAATTCCAAATTTTACGTATATAGTGTGATTTGTAATTTATTAACATTCATGTACTAGGTGGATTATATGATGTTACTTCTCATAAACATTTTTTTAGAGGTAATCATTGTTAGAAATAGTTTTGGAAAAAACAGATTTTTCTTAAATTTTGGTCTAATTTTTAGATAGGACCCATGCGCCAAAGTTAGTAAGTCTAAGTGGTAACGCGTTCTATGTCGTGTTGTGATTCACGTAATATATTTGATTGTTCAAAACCATTATCGGGTGAATGAGAAATTGAAACCAAAGTGAGCTCCATGGAAATGGTATGTTGGTGAAGTTTCCATAAAGAATGGGTTAAGATTTGTCCCGCATTAGTTTGGTGGGCAAACTTTGTATGGGTTTATAAAGCTTGGGTTTGAAATTTGGAGTAGGCCATAAGGGGCACTCAAGTTTTGTAGAAGGGAGGTTATGGGTAAAGTGGGTTAGACCCATTAGACCCAAAACAAACACACACGCATGCCATCAGTCAGGAGGGCTGGGCGCGGGTGTGAGGTTGGGCTTGTCTGGTCCAATACTTATCTTTTTTGGGCCAAAAATATTTGAATTTATTTTTATTTTTTGGAAAAATAAAATCTGTCCAGTTTTGTTTTCAAATTTCGATTGGAGAAAAATTCAAATTTGGCTTGTACCTCTTCAAAATTTCTATACAGGTTCCATATCTGTCCGAACATATTCAAATCTGTTCAATTCAAAACCATATCTGTTCAATTCAAAACATACAAATTTGTATTTGTTTAACCTGTTCGAACAGATACCATACCTATTGGATTCAAATCTAAAAGCCACCATTGCACCTATAAATAGACAAGTCCCTAATTTGGATTTTCACTCAGAAAATTCATTCTTGCCTCTACTATTACTCTCTGCATTTTGCTGCATTATTTTTCTTGTGAGAAAAAGTGTAAACATAAAGTTTGTTCTTTTGTACGAATAGTTTGTAGTTCTGCTACTATTCGTTATTGATCATTTTATCCTGAAAGATAGACGTCCGCAATCTGAAAGTACCGTGGAGAGGACGAATCTGTCTTAAGGACACAGTGTTAAACACTGGACTTGATCAAAATTTTGTTCAACAAATTATTAAGGTAAGTAATTAATTTACTTTCTGTTTTATTTATTTTTATTAGATTTTGATTTTGATTTTGTAACAGAATAAGAATCTGTTGTTTTATTTTATTTTATATATACTATTTTGATTTTCGTAATCAAACAGTCTCTCTCTTTTCTTTAATCCATTCTTCGAATACATTGAAAATTGTCCAACAATCTTAAGACAAAATATTTTTTTGTGTCTTCATTATATTTATTTTCTGTGCTTTTACAAATTAATATTCTAGTTGAAAAATACAAATAATAGTCATATACTGTTTGATAAATAGTAGTAATACACTATTTATTTTCTTTGACAAATAGTAATAATATATTGTTTATCATTAACAATTTTAGAATATTAATTTGTGTAGTAGTGTTACAGAAAATTATTGTGTAGTATTTTATTTTTCTGGTTTTAGTAACTAGAAAAGTAAAATTATTTTGTATTATAATTTATTTTCTGGTTTAAGTAACTAGAAAATTAATTTGTGTTTTTGTTTTGGATTTTTTTTGATTTTTTGTAATTAGATATTATGGTTGCTGAAAGTAGTACTCTAAATCCGATTGTTACAACGACTTCGGTCCCTATGTTCAAGTTCCAATAAATCATGGAGAAAAATAGAAAAAATTTAATGGCACCAGGTTTAAGAGATGGCAGTAGAAAATGTTGTTCTATCTTACAACTCTAAATCTGGCTCAGTTTCTCCGTGAAGAGGCTCCAGTACTTAAAGATGATGAAAGTGATCAGCAAGTTGTTGCCGCTGTAGATGCCTGAAAACATTTTGATTTTCTGTGTAGAAACTACATCCTCAATGGCCTAGAAAACATGCTGTATAATGTTTACAGTCCTCTGAAAATAGCAAAAGAATTATGGGATTTTTTGAAGAAAAAACATAAGACAGAGGATGCTAGCACTAAGAAATTTGTTGTTGGTAAATTTCTGGATTTTGTTAGGGTAGACTCCCAAACGGTAATTTCTCAAGTTCAAAGTTTTCAATTAATTTTGCATGATATTCATGCTGAAGGTATGTCTCTTAGTGAGTCTTTCCAAGTCGTTGCGTTAGTAGAAAAATCACCACCGACTTAGAAAGATTTCAAAAATTATTTAAAATATAAACGTAAAGAGATAACCATCGATGAACTTATTGTAAGACTGAGAATTGAGGAAGATAATCATAAGGCTGAAAAGATGAATGGTAAAAATCCTATCAAGTCCAAGGCTAATGTGGTTGAACAAGTGCCCAAACCACATAACAAGAAGATGAAGTTTGCTGGAGATGGTCCTGAACAAGGCGACAACAATGGCAATAAGAAATTCAAAGGAAAATGCTATAAATGTGGCAAGACCAGACATCGTGCCTCTGATTGCCGCCTCCTTAAGAAGGATCGCGGAAGTACAAGCAAGAAGACCACCAATCAAGCCAATGTGACTGTAAGGCCCCAATTTCTATACCCAAATGATAATACGATAACCATGTTTTTTAAAGTAAAACTGAAAATAAATCCTTATACTTGCATTACATAATACAAATAGTCTTCAGGCGATAATACATTCATTTCAAATCAAAATAACATAAACAAATAGATACCCCCAAGGGTTTACAAGTTTCCAAAGCTTAGGCCTGGTTACACAAAATGGTTATTCAAATCCACACAAATACAGCCCTTGGTTTACAAATAGAGTTACAGCAAAATGAGAGCCTGATACTCTCAATACATATTTCCTTGCCTTTAGTTAGGCGGAATCACCACATTTTTCCTGCACAAAAATCCCATAGGGTGAGCATAAAGCCCATTAGGAAATCCTTAACAAATAATTACATTTTATACAAGTCTGAAGAGATGAATGCACATGCTATGCTATATCTTTTTGCAAATAAAACATATCTTCATCTTTTGAAAATCATCATGCTCAATCATGCCATGAAATGTCCATTGTTCAAAACTTAATAATTTAATTCAAGGGGCGGTAAATACAACTCTGGTAATCTCTAGGTCGGTGTCTGCAAGTAGACTCTACGAGTACTACCAAATTGTTATTTTTACCGGTATTAACCGGAAGGCTCAACACCTATCCACGCGGGTTTTCGACCTTTCACCCTGGACTCTCAGGTCAACTTATTCAATATCATCTACACCACCTATCAAGACTTACCAACGTATTTACCCCAAAACCATTCCATGAAAACTTGTTTCTCAACATTCTTTTCTCAATGCAAGTTTTCAAATCACCTTTCAAAGTTTAATGTAATCAAATGAATTGATATGCCAATTTCACAAGATGAATATAAATACTTTTATTCAAATTCATCATCCAAGGAACAACACAATTTCCTCTTCTCAAGTATCCTCATGAATTAGTCATTTCAAGACTATTTCAACGTTTTGAACAATAATTTCTAAAATGAACAACAATTCTCATATTCCATGAAATTCATCATTTATATAAATATAAATAAGAAATTTTCCAAACATCCATTTATTTTGACACACAAAATAAATATAACAATACCATTCATGGATTTTCAATCTCTTTTAAAAATTCCCAATTTCTAGGTTTTCTCACCAAAACTGTACGACTCAAATTTTTTAAAAGAAAACTTTCTAAAATCATCTTTTCTTTAATCAACGAAGATCAAAACCCATAAGATCATTTTAAAAGAATGAGAGACAAACCCACTTTCAAAATCGTTCAACTTCTTGAATTAACAATCAATTTTCAAAACTATCGAAGGATGATTTCGAAAATCATCTAGATCTTGCAAAAATATATATATAACTTTAAGAAAATCCCTACCTCAAGTATTGAAGAAGAATTAAGATGAAACCCCAAAATCAACGATGCCTAAACTCGATCTTCACTATACACAACGAAGCCCTTGAGATGATAACCAACTTTGGTGAAGAATTTAGGTCTAAATCCTAATGGATTTGGAGAAATCATAGAGAGAAGATGACTTCTAGAGAGAGAAGCTCTAGATTTGGAATTCTGGAGAGTTTTAGAGAGAGAGAGGACTGAAAAAGTGATCTGAAATATCAGATTCACGAACTGATATAACATGGTCCGCTCGAGCGTGGAAAGCCCCGCTCGAGCATCAAATACACTTTCCCAATACTTTTACAGGCAGGTCAACCTTCTGGAACCAAACATTCTCCACTCAAGCGCATAAACAGCTGCTCGAGCGGACAAGCAACTTCGAATGCATTTTGCATTTTTGCTTCGAGGGCGCTGCCCCTAACCTGCCAAGGGGCACTGCCCCCTGGACCCCCGCGAGCTGACCGGGCAGCTCGATCCTCGACATACTCAGCGAAGTGGCAAAAGATGAAAGAATTAACTTCTGATGCAACTCTGCAAGACACAATTCGGGTTGGATTCACATCTAACGGTTTGGAGACAGTACCTGTTCCAAACACACTGCTACAACCCCGATAACCAAAATAAGGGGAATACAGGGAAACTAAGATACGTAACACCGTTCAAAACCATACCAACCTGAGCCGGAACACCACAAAGAGATGGGTCAAAATCGGGATCGGTACAACCTTCCCCCCTTAAAGAATTTTGTCCCCGAAATTTCAAATCAAACTACCCAAACAAAGGGGTTTCTAGTGATCAAAACCACGCTATTTCATTTTCAAATCACAATACTAACTCTCAACCAAATTCCACCATTTCCACCATATGGTTATCTCATTAACAACAACCTCCCAAATATGCATAAACATGAAATTTCCCAAAAAGTAATGGCAACTCTCAACAACCTTATGCTTAAAACAACAATGCACATATCAATATGTGGTTAACAACTTTAAAAACGTTTCCCTCAACACTAGGGAATATTACAAAGAAAAGCAACTTAAGCATTTTCAAACGAATCCGGATATTTGGAGCGGATTTTCGCCTCCCGTTCCCATGTTGCTTCTTCAACCCCATGGTGTCTCCACAACACCTTTACCAACAGTATAGTTTTTCCCCGTAGCACTTGCTCTCGGGTATTTAATATTTGAACCGGTTGTTCTTCGTAAGAGGCATCCTCATCTACCTCCAAGTCAACCCAATGAAGCACATGAGAAGGGTTGGGTTCATACTTCCTAAGCATAGCTACATGAAATACGTTGTGAACTCCCGAAAGTTATGGCGGTAAAGCTAACCGATATGCCACTTCCCCAATTCGCTCTAAGATCTCAAAAGGCCCAATGAACCTTGGAGATAATTTATCACTCCTTACCAAATCTCATCAAACCCCGCCTAGGTGAGATTTTTAGAAACACGTGGTCACCAACTTCAAAAGATAAAGGTCGTCTCTTCTTATTGGCATAACTCTTTTGTCAGCTTTGGGCTGTAGCTAACCTCTTCCGAATGAGAACAACTTTCTCGATTGTCTCTCTAACAATTTCCAGACCCAGTAACGGTGCATCACCCACTTCGGCCCAACAAACTGGTGATCCACAAGGTCGGTCATACAAGGCCTCAAATTATGCCATCCCAATATTAGCTTGGTACCTATTGTTGTAAGCAAACTCAATCAATGGTAAGTACTTTTCCCAAGGCCCCTTAAAATCAAGGACACAAACTCTAAGCATGTCCTCCAAAATCTGAATGGTATGTTCCGACTGTCCATCGGTTTGAGGATGATAAGCAGTGCTAAGAGTCAACTTAGTTCCCAATGCCTCTTGAAGGCTTTGCCATAACCGGGCAGTAAAATGAGGATCCCTATCCGACACAATAGTCACAGGGACTCCATGAAGTCGAACTATCTCTCTAATGTACAACTCTGCCAAGCGTTCAACTGAGTCGCTGGTGCACATCGGAATGAAATGGGTAGACAAAGTCAACCAATCAACAATCACCCAAACGGCGTCATTGCCTCATTGTGTTCTAGGAAGTCCAACTACAAAATCCATGGTAACACGCTCCCATTTCCGCTCAGCTATCTGTAAGGGTTGTAACAAACCCGTTGGTCTTTGGTGTTCGACATCCCATTTCATACCCCTCCACCAAATAAAGCGACATCCCATTTCATACCCCTCCACCAAAACTAACAACTAAGATCATGATACATTTTATTGCGTCCTAGGTGTACCGCAAGGCGTGAGTGATAGAACTTCCGAAGTACTTCCTCTCTACAAGATTCTGGAGAGCAATTTAGTGTCTCTGATCGGCCCAGTCAAATGATATTCCCTTTTGAGTCAACTGAGTCAATGGTAGAGCAATTTTGGAGAAATCTTTCACAACTCTTCTGTAATATCCGGCTAAACCTAAGAAACTCCGGACTTCAGTAACATTAGTCAGTCTAGGCCAATTCACCACTGCTTCAATCTTCTGTGGGTCAACTGAAATGCCATCCTTGCTAATCACATGTCCCAAAAACATTACATTATCAAGCCAAAATTCACACTTTGTCAGTTTAGCATACAGTTTCTGTTCTCTTAAGGTCTGTAAGGCAATTCTCAAATGACGTTCATGTTCTTCCCTATTCTTGGAATAAATCAAAATGTCGTCTATAAAAACAACCACAAATTCATCGAGGAATGGTTTGAAAATTCTATTCATAAGGTCCATAAATGCAGCAAGCACATTAGTAACTCCGAAAGGCATAACAAGAAATTCATAATGTCCGTACCTCGTTCGGAAGGCAGTCTTTTCAATGTCCTCTGGTTTGGCTTTCAACTGGTGGTATCCGGATCTAAGGTCAATTTTGGAGAAAGCCTAAGCACCTTGCAACTGGTGAAACAAATCATCAATACGAGGCAATGGATATTTGTTTTTCACTGTTACCTTGTTCAGTTCATGGTAGTCAATGCAGAGTCTTAGTAAGCCGTCTTTCTTTTTCACAAAAAGAACTGGTACGCCCCACGGCGAAGTACTGGGCCTGATGAACTTCCTATCTAACAATTCTTGCAGCTGAATTTTCAGTTCTTTCAGTTCGGTAGGTGCCATTCTGTACGGAGCTTTAGAAACTGGCTGTGTACCCGGTAATACTTCAACAGTGAACTCTATCTCCCTATCAATCAAATCCCCTGGCAAGTTATCTGGAAAAACATCTGGGAATTCTCTGACTATAAGAATACTGTTCACATCAACTTTAGTATCAGTAGATACAGTCAATATACAACATAGATACCCTTTACACCCCTTTTTAATCAATTTAAAAGCTTTTGTGGACAAAATCAGATATGGGGGATGCACTACACCAACTCCGTTAAACACAAATTCAGGCAAACCAGGTGGACGAAAAATAACTTGTTTCATTACACAGTCTATGGTAGCATGATATTTCGTTAACCAGTCCATTCCCAAAATTACATCGAAATTATCAATGTTCAAGGGCAGTAAATCAATATACAAATGCACATCCCCAATAACAATCTCACATGCAGGATACACATAAGCACAAGTCATGGATCCCCCAGCGGGTGAAGATACAGCTAACAAATAGTTCATGGGTTCTAGTGGTCTATTTAATTTTCACGAAAAAGCATGCGAGACAAATGAATGTGTAGACCCCGAATCAATCAGAATATAAGTATTTTGAGCACAAATTGAGAGTGTACCTGACACAACTGCCTCAGTGTTCTGCACGTCTCCCAGTACAAGTGCAAACACCCGGCCTTGCCTTAAAGGCTCCTTTCCAGTGGCATTGGGGTTGGGTTTTGGAGTAACAGTTGATGCTGCGGCACTAGCTGCAGCCTTACTATTGCCTTGAGACGTGGAAGGGCAATCTTTGACCATGTTGCCCACCTTGCCACACCTGTAACAAGCACCATAAATTTTATAACAAACCCCTTTGTGCCTTTTTCCACATTCAGAGCAGGGTGGTATGGAACCACTTCCCTGACTAGAACTATTTGTTGACCCTATGTTCTACTTTTTGTTCAATGAACTGTTTCGGCCTTTCTTAAACCTAAAGCCCCGTCTCTTACCGAGCCACTCGATCGCTGGTGTTTCAGTCTGTTTTAATGCTTCGATGTTCGACTCAGCTATTATCGCTCGATCAAGAACATCCACGTATTTAAGTAACTTCAGAACATTAATTCGATCAAGTATCTCGACATTAAGGCCGCCTTCAAACTTTCTGGCCTTTTTGTAGTCAGTATCCACCATGTATGGTGCATATCGGGCGAGTTCAGTGAACTTAGATTCATACTCTGCTACTGACATGGTGCCCTGTTTCAACTGCTCAAATTCAGTTACTTTACGATCCCTGACACACTGAGGGAAGTACTTTTCAAAGAAGGCTTCTTTAAACTAAGCCCAAGTCATAGTATTGTTGGTGTCACGAACAAGCATCCACCACCGTCTGGCTTCTTCTTGTAAAGTGAAGGTAGCCAGTAACACCTTGTGTACTTCAGAACATGGGAATACTTCGAACAATTTCTCAGTTTCTAGAACCCATGCTTCGGCCTTTAATGGTTCAAGGCCTCCTTGGAATGATGGTGGTTTCATTTTGTTGAACTTCTGTGTTAAAGCAATAACATCATCATGAATATTCTGTTCGGGTTGTACTAGAGGAGGTAGGGGCTGCTGGTTCTGTTGTTGCCTTAAGGCCTCAGTCAACAGTTCAACCGTTCTTTCTAACCTTGCCATTCTTGCCTCAAACGATTCAGATTCATCGGCATTTCTTGCATTCTCCATTTCACTATAGGCAATATGGTAATAATAAACATAGGAAGTTGTTGACTTAAGCATATTAGCACATTAGCACATATATTCATATCATGGCCACACACACTTTCTCATGCTCATGCAATGCCCTAATTACTTTTCTAGGACATCTTATAGCTCATTTGGACACGTGTGTGCAATATAAGTCGTGTTTTGACATCGCTCTGACACCACTCTATCACAACCCAAACCCGCCCCTATGGGTTTAGCATCGTAACCGGCTAGTAATCCGTGATTACCGAAGGCCTACTTAACAGTAAAGACAGTAATACAGAGTAAAGGGGCTGACAGAAGCCAAACAGTAAATAAAAGATGTCTAATGAGTTGTGACAATCTTAATGCGAAAAGACTTTAATGCACAAGCCACATTTATAGACAAAACATATACATACATACTTCATATATAGACCTGACATCCAGGTGAGGGACCAAATCCCTCCAACATAACTGTACAATCAAGTCTTAAACATTTATTACATATCAGAAACAAAAGGGTGAAACTGAGACATCCCAAAATAGCCTTAGCTTGAACAAACTCGGAACCTCGAGGTGAGGCACGGGGGTTGGCTTGACAAAACGGGAGCTTAACTTGACGCTCCTAGCACCGGTCCGGTGCCTGGACACCTACATATAAATATAAACAGTGAGCTAAAGCCCAGTGAATAACAAATGCGTAAAGGGGTTAAGAATGAATGTCCTTTCAGTAATTAAAACAGTCATTTGTATAAGTAAATCAGTTATTCAATCAGTGGCTCATACTTAACGGTTATTTAGAAACCATAGTAGTCATATGTGGTACATCCAATAGCAAAATAGTACAGTAGGTCTTAACAGACCGAACAGTCAGTTGATGGCCATCAATACAGTAACAGTAGTTCCAAGGATAGGAACTGACAGAGATCTCTGTAACAATAACAGTAACAGTACAGTAACAGTAAGTTGCTATGGATGCCACGAATACAGTTCAGAAATAGGACAAACATTCATTCAGTAAGCAATGCCATTTCAGGAAGCAGCATAATCAATTGTTCAAAAATAATCATAATTGAACGTATCTTTACAACATTGTTACTCACAGAGTATTAGGCTACAGACAGGCTAATGAGCGTCCTCGGATGCCAACCCTACAGTTGCAGAACGAACACACACTCGGGATTAATAAATTAGCCCCTAACTATACTGGTGTGGTTCTATAACATTATCCTTATTAAGATGCCTTAAACATGACCTAGGATTGCCTAGGATGGAATGAGGATGCAAAAATGCACTTTAAAACACTGTTCAAATTTTTGCTGAAACAGGGGTCTCAATCGAGCGTGGCTTTCTACGCTCGAGCATAGACTTCCTCGCTCGAGCGGTCTGTAAAAATGCAAAAAGTGCTGGATGTTGAAAATCCCCGTTCGATGCTCGCTTGAGCGTGAGGCACAGCTCTTCACCCGAGCGTAGGTCTCGTCGCTTGAGCGTGCGTCTGCGTGCATAAAAAATCTGAGAGCTTGCAATCTACGCTCGAGCTAGCATTCCTTCGCTCGAGCGGAGCTCTGAACAAAAAATGGTCGCTCGAGCGTGGAATCCTTCGCTCGAGTGTGGAAGCCAAAATCTGGAATTTCCATATTTGCCTCCCAAGCTCAAACCAAGCATTCAACACATCAAAACTCAACCTTTTGGGCCCATTTTCTAGAAAACACTTGAAAACTCATACCACAACATGTTTTGAAGATCAATTTTGTAAAATCAAACCTAAAGGTGAGACAATTGCACACAATTTCAAAGAAACTTTCATGAACAATGCAAGAACATCACATGCATGAGTTTCTATGAACTCTAATGCTCCAAAACAAGATCAAATGCAAGATTAAGCTCAAAACCAAAGTGAATTCATGGGCTACAACCAAAATCTAAACTTGCATGTAAGAATTTTCATGAAAACAACCTCAAAATGAAGAACATGTACATGCATGCATGAATTAACTCTCAATTCAACACTTTAAGCCATATCTTGGCTCTAATCTCCAATACTTCCATGAACCATGCAAGAAATAACTTAAATTCACAAGTAAGAAGATGAATTCTCTGCCTTATGTCTTGAATTCTAGATGTGGAAGCTCAAATTTGCAAATCTCCTAAGTTCAAGCAAAATTTTCTAGTTGAATCAAAGCTCTCCTACTCTGCCTCTCTTGCTCACAGTTTTGGCAAGAAGATGGATGAAAATGATGTCAACATATATCAAAGAGAATAAACAATGGCCTAGAATTGTCCACTAAGTGGCAATAAGGTAATTTACTTGAACTAATGTGATTTAACATTATTTAATCTAATTTAATTATTCCAAATCAAATTTTAATTAAACCTACCATAAAATCACATAAATCCTAATTAGCATATAACACTAATCAATTTCTGATTCGGTCGCCGATAAGGCTTTCAATTCGCAATTCGAAATTAAAAACATGAACATATCATTTAATGACAAACAAATAGGAATGCATTTAAAACAATACACTCATACAAACAGATCATGGTTTCATTCTAATTAGTTACTTATCATACTCAATCACAGTTTAACACTAATCAGAGGTGAGGGTTGTCACAGTCTTCCCTCCTTAAAAGAGTTTGGTCCTCCAAACTCAGGTTACCTTCATTTTGGAAGAATACAGGATTCAAGGGAATAATTCCGGATATCTTTTCATCATATCGTCTTCCCTTTCCCAAGTGGCATAAATGCCACCATGGTTTTGCCAGTCCACTTTCACTAACGGAATTTCTTTATTCCTCAACTTCTTGATTCGTCGGTTTACAATTTGAATAGGCCGTTCTTCGTAAGTGTAGTCATCACCTAGCACTACACGGGTAGGCTCAATAACATGGAAGGGATCCCGAAGATAATCCCTCAACATTGAAATATGGAAGACATTATGCATATGCTCCATTTCAGGAGGAAACGCTACTTGATACGCCACCGGATTAATCTTTTCAATGATTTCATACGGCCCAACATACCTCGGTGCTAGTTTACCCTTAGCCCCAAAACGAGTCTGCCCTTTCATTGGCGTCACTTTAACAAAAACATGATCACGCACTTCATATTCTTTGTCTCGCCTTCGGACATCCGCATAACTTTTCTGTCGGCTCTGTGCGGTTTTCAATCTTTGCTGAATCAGTTTCACCTTTTCCGTGGTTTCATGTACAATCTCGAGCCCAAGAAAAGGCCCATCTCCAACTTCTGCCCAACAAATAGGAGATCGGCATTTTCTGCCATACAAAGCCTCGAAAGGCGCCATACCAATACTCGAGTGAAAACTGTTGTTGTAGGCGAATTCAGCCAAAGGTAAATGACTTTCCCAATTTCCTTGGAAATCAAGAACACACATACGCAGTAAATCTTCCAGAGTTTGGATTGTTCTCTCTGACTGGCCATCTGTCTGAGGATGGTATGCACTACTCAGTCTCAGTTCAGTACAGTACCCAATGCAGTTTGCAGACTTTGCCAAAATCTCGACGTGAACTTCGAGTCCCTATCAGAAACAATGGACACAGGCACTCCATGCAATCTAACAATCTCATCAATATAAATTGTAGCTAATTTGTCCGCATTATAAATTGTTTTGACAAGTAAGAAGTGAGCAGATTTAGTCAATCTATCAACAATAACCCAAATTGAGTCCATACCTTTACTGGAGTGAGATAAACCGACAATGAAGTCCATAGTGATATGTTCCCATTTCCACTCCGGTATTGGTAAGGGCTGAAGTAAACCTGCGGGTCGTTGATGTTCGGCTTTGACTTGTTGACAATGTAGGCATTTCGATACAAACTCAGCAATTTCTTTCTTCATTCCCGGCCACCAAAAGTTAAGTTTCAAGTCTTGGTACATTTTTGTATTTCCTGGATGGATGGAAAATTTTGAATTGTGGCCTTCCAACAAAACTCGTCTTTTTAGTTCAGAATCATTCGGTAACACAACCTTCCTTGAAATTTCAATACATTGTTTTCAAATGTAAAGTCCGGCCTTGGTTTGGATTCCCGTTCATCAATGATCTTTCGCAGAAAGTCATCTTCGTGTTGTTTCTCTTTAATCTCTTCAATAAGTGCCGGTTGAGCGGAAATAGCAGCCAATGTCCCACCTTGTTCTCGCAGAACAATCTCAACTTCAAATTTCTCAAGATCACATAACAGCTCTTTCTGTCCGGTGAGTAAACAGGCCAAATTCCCAATTGATTTCTGACTCAATGCATCAACAACAGTGTTAGCTTTCCTCGGATGGTACAAAATTTGCAAGTTATAGTCTTTTATCAGTTCTAACCACCTCCGCTGCCTCATGTTCAACTCTTTCTGTGTAAAGAAATATTTTAAGCTCTTGTGATCGGTGTACACCTCACATGTTACCCCATATAGGTAGTGCGCCAAATTTTCAATGCAAATACCACTGCAACAAGTTCCAAATCATGAGTAGGGTAGTTATTTTCATGTGGTCTCAGTTGTCGGGAAGCATACATAATAACTTTACCATTCTGCATTAAAACACATCCCAAACCCTTATAAGAAGCATCACTGAAAACAGTAAATCCATCCGTACCTGAGGGTAGGGTGAGAATCGGTGTAGTCACAAGTCGAGTCTTTAATTCTTGAAAAGCTGATTCTCTCTAGTCAATCCAGTCAAATGATATTCCCTTTTGAGTCAACTGAGTCAATGGTAGAGAAATTTTGGAGAAATCTTTCACAAATCTTCTATAATATCCGGCTAAACCTAAGAAACTCCGGACTTCAATAACATTAGTCGGTCTAGGCCAATTCACCACTGCTTCGATCTTCTGTGGGTCAACTGAAATGTCATCCTTGCTAATCACATGTCCCAAAAACATTACATTATCAAGCCAAAATTCACACTTTGTCAGTTTAGCATATAGTTTCTGTTCTCTTAAGGTCTGTAAGGCAATTCTCAAATGACGTTCATGTTCTTCCCTATTCTTGGAATAAATCAAAATGTCGTCTATAAAAACAACCACGAATTCATCAAGGAATGGTTTGAAAATTTTGTTCATAAGGTCCATAAATGCAGCAGGCACATTAGTAACTCTGAAAGGCATAACAAGAAATTCATAATGTCCGTACCTCGTTCGGAAGGCAGTCATTTCAATGTCCTCTGGTTTGGCTTTCAACTAGTGGTATTCGGATCTAAAGTCAATTTTGGAGAAAGCCTGAGCACCTTGCAACTGGTGAAACAAATCATCAATACGAGGCAATGGATATTTGTTTTTCACTGTTACCTTATTCAGTTCACGGTAGTCAATGTAGAGTCTTACTGAGCCGTCTTTCTTTTTCACAAAAAGAACTGGTGCGCCCCACGGCGAAGTACTGGGCCTGATGAACTTTTTATCTAACAATTCTTGCAGCTGAATTTTCAGTTCTTTCAGTTCGGTAGGTGCCATTTTGTACGGAGCTTTAGAAACTGGCTGTGTACTCAGTAATACTTCAACAGTGAACTCTATCTCCCTATCAATCAAATCCCCTGGCAAGTCATCTGGAAAAACATCTGGGAATTCTCTGATTATAGGAATACTATTCACATCAGCTTTAGTGTAGACACCCCATTTTTGACCGTCCTCAAGGCTTGGACGTCAACGCTTGAACGCTCGGTGATTATCCATGTTTGTGTTTGTTTGGAGTTCTCGGCTACGCGCCTTGCCTCAGGATCGCCGAACTTGACTGTTTTGTGTCTGGTTTTGCACCAAACACTTGTGTTTTGCCTTGGAGGGGCAGGGAATGCCTTGTGAGGCATCCCCACACACCACCGGCACTAGCTAGAGGCCACCGGCTGGTTTTTCTTGCCACCGGCAATATATATTGCCGGTCGGCACTCTTTGTTGCCGGTCGGCAGTCATTTTTGTCAAAATGACATCTTTGGCCGGCCGACTACTGTGCATCTGCTTTTGCAGATATTTTAGCACACCTGTCTTGCATTTACTTCCCCTCCATACGTGTATGGAGGGATGGCCCTCTTTTTAGCTTACCTTGTAAGCATTACAAGATTGCCTCCTCTATAAGAGGAGGCCTTCTCTCCCTTGTTCTAGGGTTAGAAAAAATTGGAGAGGAGAGGGAGAAGAGCTCTGGTTTTAGCTTTAGGACATATATCTATCCTATATCTATACCTTCCTTTCTTTGTTGTCTTGTGTGTGTTTTAGTCCATACTATTGCACACAAGCACCTAGTGCTTCACCTACCTTGGGCTACTGAGGTTCTAAGGGCTGGTTCTTGATATTTTTGACTGGATTGGAGCTTAAGGAGGCAACAAGAGCACCCTTTGTAAAGAAGGTCAACAAGGGTAAGAAACTAGTATTTTTTACCCCATTTTTGCATCCTATTTCTACCTATCTTAGAGATATTTTTGTGTTTAGTGTATAACATAAAAAAGTTCTGTTTTTAGGCCCTCTTGATTGTTTGTTAAGAGTGTTTTGTGGTTTGGGCGTGTTTGACCACCCTTAGGCCTCGAAAGGCCCCATTTTGTGCTATTTTGTGCAAGTTTCGAGACTTTGGTGTTTGGGCCTCTTCACCACTGAAATCTTGAGGGATTTCAGTGGTGGAGATGGTGCCTTGAAGTCTCCAAAAGGGGAGGGCCACCCCCTCTCCTTGTTGTCCTTGAAAGGGACCATTTTTGATCTCTTAAGGAAGTCTTTGTTCAAGTGCGTGTTGAGCATGCCATGGCTGTATTTTATGCTTATATGGCCATGTTATAACTTTGTATTAAGTTGGTTTTGGTACTCCATGCATGTTTAGTATAGTTGCCATGTAATGCCCCCTTGATCCCTTGACATGCCTTGGGTTGTTAGCCTTTGTTTGAGCATGATTTAGGCTTAGACTTATGAATGTTTTATGCTTATTTCACCATGCTTTAGGTCTGTCCATAATTGTTTGGATTGATTTCGGCATGCTTAGTATAGCTCCTTTGCATTTATGGCTTGTCGGGCTTGTAGGCCTCAAGTATGTGAATGTGTAGCATGTGTTGCTTGCATCATTTTGGTGGTTTGGAACCACCCAACATGTAATTTCAGTCCCTTTGGCATGCTCATATGCTTGCCTTAATTGCCTCTTTATTGCTTTGAGAGCATGTGTTGTATGCCTTATGTTTTGACCATTGTGCATGCCTTTGAATTCAAACCATTTAGATGCCATCTAAGTAGTCCTTTAGGCCTGATTTTGTGTGCTAAAGCTCTGATTTTAGTTGCTTAATTCTTGCCATGTTAGGTCTTGACAAGTGTAGTTCAATGCCTTTTGGCTTGCCTTAAATACTTAGGCCATTTGCATGCTTTTGTTTGTCTTGTTTGAGTTGGTTTGGCACCTCTTCTAACATGATTTCGGAGCTTAACTTGCATGCTAATTGTTCATATTTGTGCCCTTTTAAATGTGTTTAAAAGTTGCCCCATCATGCTTTAAGTATTGGACCATGAGTGCTTGCATGTGTGTGTGCACTTTGGCCTTCACTTCCTTGGTTTTGGCTACTGATTTTGGGCCTATTTGGAGTTGCCTAATTCATGTTTAAGTCCCTCTTTTATTTGGTTTGCATGCTTGCCTTGCATACTTGCTTGTATGTTTGTATAAGTGCCTTGCATTGTCCATATTGCATGTTAGCCAACATGTCTAGGATTGCATTGCATTGTGCATGCTTGGCCTCTTGAAGTGAGTGTGATAGAGGTTAGGCTTCCTTGTGTGATTATATGGTTTGCATGCATTTGAAATTGAAAGTGCACACTCGATTCTTTAGGCCATCATGCATGGAAATGCGTGATTGGTGGCCCGAGAATCGAGGCACATCCTTCCTTGAGTCATTAACATAATAGGGATTGTGTTTGGTGCATATATAGCTTGAATAGCATTGACATGCAAGATTTTGTCCTCTGCTGCTGTGAGTTGCAGGTTCTACAGGAATTCATTGCCGGCCGGCAGTATTTAGTGCCGACCGGCAGTCAATCAATGGCCGGTGGATTCATTTTGTGCCGACGACCACAAATTCACTGCAGGTAGTCATTCTACTTAGCCGGTGGTGATTCCCAGTATCCAGGGAGGCATCCTTAATACTTTGGCAGTCTTCAGAGAAGAAAAGCAGGGAAAACAGAGGCAGGCTAGGCATGGCAGTGCAATTCCGAGCGGAATCCGAGCGCGCATGCATTGAGCCCTCTCCCCGAGGCGGTTTACTGTTTTTCTTAGCGTGGTTAATTTGTTAATTAATTAGGCAATTTGTAATATTTAATTAGCTTGCGTAGTTAATTAATTTGTATTATTATTTTGGCCTCTCCGTGTGAGGGCAAATTTTGTAATAAGTGTGTGTGGGTGTGTGTATGTCTTCCAACCCCACGTCTTTCTTCCCTTTTATTTACCTGCTTATGATGGTAGATTAGGGCACGTTTAATTTAGCATACCGTATGATAGCATGCGTGCATCATTCATCAGTATTTGCATGCACCGGGCTCGGTACATCACGCTAACTGCATTGTATTTCAATTCCAAATTGAATACGTGTTATCTGTCGCATTCCACATGCCATGATTAGGATGATCGAGCCTGTCTAGATTGCACTCTGTATGCGTTGCATTAGCCATTTAACATGAACTAGGGCATGCATGTTTGCTAACTAGTTTTTGTTTTGGCATGGAGTACACTGTAAGTATTTATGCTTTAGCATATCTCATGCGTGTGAATGTTAACATGACAGTAGGCTTACCGTGTGGCTAAATGCTTATGTGAGATAAACTGTTTGAATGCCTGTGGGTGGAGGTTGGATTGCTTGAGTTGGGAAAACTCATTGAAATCCGTGTTTTAGCCTACTTGCGAGTAGCAAATTCCGAAACGCTTTCAAAACGAACGGATATGCAATGTTTGCTTCCAAATTAGGCAATCTAGTCTATACTTATTTGCTGTGCGCATAACATAGTAATTCTAGGCTAATAACTGGAATAAGAACGCATAATGTTTTCAAAATCGGATATCACGGTTAGTAGAGGCCGGTCTTCGGACCGGGCGAAAGGGGGTGCTCATAGCTGACCTTCCCCGATCGTACCCAAGCTCCTGAGCCAAGACAACTTTGGTGATGACGGACACGTGGCCTTCGGCACCGAGTCAGGGTTTCCTAAATTTCCCATTTTTAAAAATATTTAGGTGGCGACTTTGTATCTGGCAAAGCAGTCCATGTTTGGCACTTCTTTTCAAAATCTGTTTTTCTCAAAACGATTTGCCAGAGTTGGACTCTTTGGTTCAAGATTCAGAACCGTGACACAAAATTGAGTCTGAACTGTAACCAGTGAGTTCCCTCGCGGACCCGTTACATCTAGTATCAGTAGGTACAGTCAATATACAACATAGATACCCTTTACACCCATTTTTAATCAATTTAAAAGCTTTCATGGATGAAATCAGATATGGGGGAGGCACTACACCAACTCCGTTAAACACAAATTCAGGCAAACCAGGTGGATGAAAAATAACTTGTTTCGTTACACAGTCTATGGTAGCATGATATTTAGTTAACCAGTCCATTCCCAAAATTACATCAAAATGATCAATGTTCAAGGGTAGTAAATCAATATACAAATGCACATCCCAAATAACAATCTCACATACAGGATACACATAAGCACAAGTCATGGATCCCCCAGCGAGTGAAGATACAGCTAACAAATAGTTCATGGGTTCCAATGGTCTATTTAATTTTCACGAAAAAGCATGCAAGACAAATGAATGTGTAGACCCCGAATCAATCAGAATATAAGCATTTTGAGCACAAATTGAGAGTGTACCTGACACAACTGCCTCAGTGTTCTGCACATCTCCCGGTACAAGTGCAAACACCCGGCCTTGCCTTAATGGCTCCTTTCTAGTGGCTTTGGGGTTGGGTTTTGGAGTAACAGTTGATGCTGCGGCACTAGCTGCAGCCTTACTATTGCCTTGGGACGTGGAAGGGCAACCTTTGACCATGTGGCCCACCTTGCCACACCTGTAACAAGCACCAGAAATTTTATAACAAACCCCTTTGTGCCTTTTTCCACATTCAGAGCAGGGTGGTATGGAACCACTTCCCTGACTAGAACTATTTGTTGACCCTGTGTTCTGCTTTTTGTTCAATGAACTGTTCTGGCCTTTCTTAAACTTAAAGCCCCATCTCTTACCGCGCCACTCGGTCGCGGGTGTTTCAGTCTGTTTTAATGCTTCAATGTTCGACTCAGCTATTATCGCCTGATCAAGAACATCCACGTATTTAAGTAACTTCAGAACATTAATTCGATTAAGTATCTCGACATTAAGGCCGCCTTCAAACTTCCTGGCCTTTTTGTAGTCAGTATCCACTATGTGTGGTGCATATCGGGCGAGTTCAGTGAACTTACATTCATACTCTGCTACTGACATGGTGCCCTGTTTCAGCTCCTCAAATTCAGTTACTTTACGATCCCTGACACACTGAGGGAAGTACTTTTCAAAGCAGGCTTCTTTAAACTGAGCCCAAGTCATAGCATTATTGGTGTCACGAACAAGCATCCACCACCGTCTGGCTTCTTCTTGTAAAGTGAAGGTAGCCAGTAACACCTTATGTGCTTCAAAACATGGGAATACTTCAAACAATTTCTCAGTTTCTAGAACCCATGCTTCGGCCTTTAATGGTTCAAGGCCTCCTTGGAATGATGGTGGTTTCATTTTGTTGAACTTCTGTGTTAAAGCAATAACATCATCATGAATATTTTGTTCGGGTTGTACTGGAGGAGGTGGTGGCTGTTGGTTCTGTTGTTGCCTTAAGGCCTCAGTCAACAATTCAACCGTTCTTTCTAACCTTGCCATTCTTGCCTCAGACGATTCAGATTCATCGACATTTCTTGCATTCTCCATTTCACTATAGGCAATATGGTAATAATAAACATAAGAAGTTGTTGACTTAAGCATATTAGCACATTAGCACATATATTCATATCATGGCCACACACACTTTCTCATGCTCATGCAATGCCCTAATTACTTTTCTAGGACATCTTATAGCTCATTTGGACACGTGTGTGCAATATAAGTCGTGTTTTGACATCGCTCTGACACCACTCTGTCACAACCCAAACCCGCCCCTATGGGTTTAGCATCGTAACCGGCTAGTAATCCGTGATTACCGAAGGCCTACTTAACAGTAAAGACAGTAATACAGAGTAAAGGGGCTGACGGAAGCCAAACAGTAAATAAAAGATGTCTAATGAGTTGTGACAATCTTAATGCGAAAAGACTTTAATGCACAAGCCACATTTATAGACAAAACATATACATACATACTTCATATATACACCTGACATCCAGGTGAGGGACCAAATCCATCCAACATAACTGTACAATCAAGTCTTAAACATTTATTACATATCAGAAACAAAAGGGTGAAACTGAGACACCCCAAAATAGCCTTAGCTTGAACAAACTCGGAACCTCGAGGTGAGGCACGATGGTTGGCTTGACAAAACGGGAGCTTAACTTGACGCTCCTAGCACCGGTCCGGTGCCTGGACACCTACATATAAATATAAACAGTGAGCTAAAGCCCAGTGAATAACAAATGCGTAAAGGGGTTAAGAATGAATGTCCTTTCAGTAATTAAAACAGTCATTTGTATAAGTAAATCAGTTATTCAATCAGTGGCTCATACTTAACGGTTATTTAGAAACCATAGTAGTCATATGTGGTACATCCAATAGCAAAATAGTACAGTAGGTCTTAACAGACCGAACAGTCAGTTGATGGCCATCAATACAGTAACAGTAGTTCCAAGGATAGGAACTGACAGAGATCTCTGTAACAGTAGCAGTAACAGTATAGTAATAGTAAGTTGCTATGGATGCCACGAATACAGTTCAGAAATAGGACAAACATTCATTCAGTAAGTAATGCCATTTCAGGAAGCAGTATAATCAATTGTTCAGAAATAATCATAATTGAACGTATCTTTACAACATTGTTACTCACAGAGTACTAGGCTACAGACAAGCTAATGAGCGTCCTCGGATGCCAACCCTACAGTTGCAGAATGACCACACACTCGGGATTAATAACTTAGCCCCTAACTATACTGGTGTGGTTCTATAACATTATCCTCATTAAGATGCCTTAAACATGGCCTAGGATTGCCTAGGATGGAATCAGGATGCAAAAATGCACTTTAAAACACTTTTCAAATTTTTGCTGAAACAGGGGTCTCGCTCGAGCGTGGCTTTCTACGCTCGAGCGTGGACTTCCTCGCTCGAGCGGTCTGTAAAAGTGCAAAAAGTGCTGGATGTTGAAAATCCCCGCTCGATGCTCGCTCGAGCGTGAGACACAGCTCTTCGCTCGAGCATGCGTCTGCGTGCACCAAAAATCTAAGAACTTGCAATCTACGCTCGAGCCAGCATTCCTTCGCTCGAGTGGAGCTCTGAACAAAAGATGGTCGCTCGAGCGTGGAATCCTTTGCTCGAGCGTGGAAGCCAAAATCTAGAATTTCCATATTTGCCTCCCAAGCTCAAACCAAACATTCAACACATCAAAACTCAATCTTTTGGGCCCATTTTCTGGAAAACACTTGAAAACTCATACCACAACATGTTTTGAAGATCAATTTTGTAAAATCAAGCCCAAAGGTGAGACAATTGCACACAATTTCAAAGAAACTTTCATGAACAATGTAAGAACATCACATGCATGAGTTTCTATGAACTCTAATGCTCCAAAACAAGATCAAATGCAAGATTAAGCTCAAAACCAAAGTGAATTCATGGGCTACAACCCAAATGTGAACTTGCATGTAAGAATTTTCATGAAAACAACCTCAAAATGCAAGAACATGTACATGCATGCATGAATTAACTCTCAATTCAACACTTTAAGCCATATCTTGGCTCTAATCTCCAATACTTCCATGAACCATGCAAGAAATAACTTAAATTCACAAGTAAGAAAATGAATTCTCTACCTTATGTCTTGAATTCTAGATGTGGAAGCTCAAATTTGCAAATCTCCTAAGTTCAAGCAAAAATTTCTAGTTGAATCAAAGCTCTCCTACTCTCCCTCTCTTGCTCACAGTTTTAGCAAGAAGATGGATGAAAATGATGTCAACATATATCAAAGAGAATAAACAATGGCCTAGAATTGTCCACTAAGTGGCAATAAGGTAATTTACTTAAACTAATGTGATTTAATATTATTTAATCTAATTTAATTGTTCCAAATCAAATTTTAATTAAACCTACCATAAGATCACATAAATCCTAATTAGCATATAACACTAATCAATTTTTGATTCGGTCGCCGATAAGGCTTTCAATTCGCAATTCGAAATTAAAAACATGAACATATCATTTAATGACAAACAGATAGGAATGCATTTAAAACAATACACTCATACAAACAGATCAGGATTTCATTCTAATCAGTTACTTATCATGCTCAATCACAGTTTAACACTAATCAGAGGTGAGGGTTGTCACAAAGCCCTTGTCTAAATGTTCTTGGAGTTGAATCTTTAACTCATGCAATTCGGCTGGTGCAAATCTATATGGTGCCATGGAAATCGATGTCGCGCCAGGCACTAAGTCAATGGAGAACTCTACTTCCTGGTGTGGTGGCAAACTAGTAAGATTCTTGGGAAAAACATCCAAGTATTCACAAACTATCCTTGGCAATTTAACACGGGCCTCGTCACTCTTACTATTCAAGAGAGTTGCAAGAAGGCCACTATGCTTGCTCTTACTACGAGGGTCAAAGACTGGTGACAAGACCTTATCAACTCGGTTCCCCAGAAAGTAAAAACAATCACCACCTAAGGTGCAAACTGTAACTCTCTGATGGTAACAATCTATCACAGCTTGATACGAACATAACCAGTCCATGCCTAGAATGACATCAAAACTTGACATGTCTAGCAACATAAAAGCAAACGGAAGTCAACGCCCAGCGACTTCTATCTCATAATCATGACACTCTCAGTCTAAATCAATCATACCCCCAACAGGTGACTCTACTCTGAGTGGAGATGCTAACTGTGCCACCTCTAACCCCAATGCAGAAACAAATGCAGCAGATATAAATGAATGAGACGCACCCGTGTCTGTCAACACATTAGCCAAAGTATTGCACATAACAAAAATACCTCTCACAACTGAGGATCCTGGTAACTGCTCTAGCACGATAACAGCATACACACGCCCCTGTGGCCCCTGATGAACTTGCTCCTCTCTCGAAGCATAGGCCTGGTGCACCGACTGAGCCGAAGTGGCTCCCTGGTTAACTCGTGAGGTCTAAACTGAGTGAGCTTGCTGGTGGCTCTGAGTCTACCTCGACCCTGATGCGCCAGATGCGCCTCCCAACTGTGGGCAAGTCATCTTCATGTGCCCCGGCTAACCACACTGAAAACAATTAAACCCCTAACCTCTATTCTGGGACTGAGATTGACCTTGAGATCGATTAGGTGGCGGTGGTGGTAACATCAACTGCTCTCCTCCCTTCTGTGGGCATGCAAAGGCTTTGTGACCCGGTTGGCCACACTTGAAACAACAAAAAGCCACTCTGTGTACTCTTTCTTGGACCTGAACTAGGCAAAGAAAAGGTAGACCTAGACTGTTGAGATTAGGACTGGGATGAGGAGTTGCCTCTACTCCTCTTATTCTGCCTATAGTCTCCCTGTGGTTCTTGGTCCCTAGACCTTGAACCCCGAAGTCTCTCCTCCTCAACCTGCACTGTAGTTTCTACATGTGCCGTCGCCTCCACAAGACGGGCATAGTTTCGAATCATGTTTTCGGAAACTTTGTACAAGATCTTCATTCTCAATTTCTTCTCAAACTCGATATAACGACACTCTTCCGTTGTCACCAACTCTAGTGCAAACCGGGACAGACTAGAAAAAGCCCCTTCAAACTCGGTGATGGACATGTAATTTTGTTTGAGGTCCTGAAACTCTTGCCTCAATCTCTCCCTAGCAGTGGGAGGTAAGTACTTATCTTGGAAAGCAATCACAAATGCTTCCCATGTTGGTTCCACACTAACCTTGGCGTACTTCCACCATTAACCCGCATCTCCTTTTAAGTAGTAACTCACTAGAGTCACCCTTAGCTCACCCTCTTCTATGTGAAGTATCTCAAATGTCTTCATTGTTTGTTCGAGCCACTCGTCCGCTTTCTTGGGCTTGGGGCCACCAAGGAACTCATCCAGCTTGGCTCGCAAAAACTCTCTAGTAAGGAAACTAGACCTTGCCTCAATGGTGTTCTCTTGGGCTTGGTTCTCAGCCCTCAACATGTTCATAGCCCTTGTTATTTCTTAGGCTAGGGTTCTCATTGCGGTTTGACCTGCTTGTTCCACTTGTTCGGCCACATTAGCTTGGCCTGACTCTTCTTCTTGTACCGAGACCTCATGGGCCAGTACCTCATGCATACCTCGGTGAGCCCTACCACGTCTCCCACCTCTACCACCATGAGTTTGACCTCTTCCTGACATCCTATAAATGACAATAGAATTAATTTAGCATACTAACCCACACATGCCCGCAACTTGCCTTACACGTTTGATCACAATAATTCTATATATTTCTCTACCATATAGACATTTCAAGTTCATTCCACATAAGCACTTAGTCATGTAAACACATACGGGTCATTCTTTTATGATGAAATTCGTCCCACGAAAACCAAGAATTCTTAGTAGAAGGAGTATTGATCAAGTACCCTTCTAAGAAGACCTCAAGGAATTTAACAAGTGCAAACAACATCCCAAAAGTTCAATCCCATACCCATATAGTCATGTAAGCATGCTATTACATAGTCACAAAATGCATAACATCTTCCGATCATGCTCCATGAACCCATTGTGGTAAAACAACCACTTCCTACGAGCTCCAAGTATTCGAACCCGGTAGCTCTGATACCAAATTGTAACGCCCAAATTTCTATACCCAAATGATAATACGATAACCATGTTCTTTAAAGTAAAATTGAAAATAAATCCCCACACTTGCATTACATGATACAAATAGTCTTCAGGCAATAATACATTCACTTGAAATCAAAATAACATAAACAAATAGATACCCCCAAGGGTTTACAAGTTTCCAAGGCTTAGGCCTGGTTACACAAAATGGTTATTCAAACCCACACAAATACAGCCCTTGGCATACAAACAAAGTTACAGCAAAATGAGAGCATTGTACTCCCAACATGTAATAACCCTCACCACTGATCACTGATAACGCTACTGATTACTGCTAAACTGAGACTGATTACGATAAGTAATTGAATTGATTGAAATACTGAACTGACTGATTGAATATGCTAGTTTAAATGCATATCTATCTGTTGACTGTTAAAATTATCTGTCCATGTTTTATGTTTTAAATTGCGAATTGAAGGCCTTATCGGCAGCCGAAACTGAAATTGATCGATGTTTTATGATCATTAGAATTTATATGATTTTATGGCATATTTATCTGAAATGTGATTTAGCATGATTAAATTAGATTAAAATAAGCTAAATTGCATAGTTGGCTTTAATTACCAAATTGCCATCCTAGTGGGCCACTACACCAAACATATTGAGACTTGATTACACTTAGACACACATTTGCTCAGCCATTTGTTTTCCTTGCTATAGCCGACTAGAGAGAGTGATAGGAGAGAGAGCTTGATTTCATCTCATATTTTCTTGGAGACTTGGAGAAATTGTAGGAAGATTGCAAGAATAGAACTTCCATACCTTAAATTGAAGATTTAGGTAAGGAATTCAACCTCTTAATTGTGTCTTTAAGTTGGTTCTTGCATGGTTCATGTCATATTGAAGAGCTAAGTCATGAATTGGTTCTAGCATGTTGAATTGTAGCATAAGTCATGCATGCATGTTTTATCCTAGCATTTTGAGGTTGAATACATGGAATTTGGTACATGCATGTTCATATTTTTGCATTGGACCATGAATTCATCTTGGTTTTGAAAGAATTGGCTCATTTGAGCTAGTATTTGAAGCTTTAAAGTTGTTGAATTCATGCATGTTACACATTTATCATGATCATGAAATTGGGTTTGGAATTGTGTTTAATTGAACTACCCTTGGGCTTTGATTTCTCAAATTGAGCTTTGAAACATGTTACACTATGAGTTTACAAGTGTTTTCCAGAAAATTAGCCCAAGAGGATCGAATTTGATGCATTAAAACTTGGTTTTGAGCTTGAGGTTCAAATCTGGAATTTCCAGATTTTGGACCCACGCTCGAGCGAGGAACTCCACGCTCGAGCGTACACTCTGTGATCATGACGTCCGCTCGAGCGAAAAAAGTGACACTCGAGCGTGAAATGCGTGTATCCAGTACTTTGCATGAGCTTGCAGTCCGCTCGAGCGAGAAAGTTCACGCTCGAGCGAGGACTTGTGTCTCACGCTCGAGCGAGGGTCGAGCGCCCGTCGAGCGTGAATTTTGAGCATCCAGTATTTTCACTGTAGCTTACAGTCCGCTCGAGCGACGGAAGTCACGCTCGAGCGGAGCTCTTTTGTCTGCATGTCCGCTCGAGCGTAGAAAGCCACGCTCGAGCGAGGCCCCTGTTTTCTGAAATTTTGTAAAATGCTTTTAAAGTGCATCTTTGCATCCTCATCCCATCCTAGGCATTCTTAGGCCTAGTTTAAGCACCTTAATGAGGATATAGATGTAGAACCGCACCGAGTCTAAGTAGGGACTAAGTCTTTGATTCCCGAATGTGAACTTAGTGTGTGTTCGTTCTGTCACTGTATAGGGTTGGCTTTCGGAGACGCACTTTAACTAAACTGTAGCCCAGAACTCTGTGAGTAACAACGGTGTAAAGATATGTTCAAATATGAATATCTTCCGAATGGTTAAACTGTACTGTCTCTGAATTGATACTATTAATTGAATGAATGTATGTCCTCTATTCTGAACTGTATTGTGGCATCCATAGCAACTACTGTTACTGTTACTGCTACTGTTACAGAGATCTCTGTCAGTTCCTATCTTGGAACTTCTGTTTACTGTTATGATGGCCATCATTGACTGTTTGGTCTTTTAAGACCTACTGTTTACTGTACTGCTATGCTAATGGATGTACCACATATGACTGTTATGACTGAATGACTGATATACTGAATCAATGAACTGTTTTCATTACTGTAAGGACATTCATTCTTAACCTCTTTACGCATTATGTTATTCACTAGGCTTTAGCTCACTGTTTATATATATATATGTAGGTGTTCAGGCACCAGACCGGAGTTAGGAGCGTGGGTTAGACTCCCCTTTTGTCAAGCCAACCACTGTGCCTCACTGCGAGGTTCCGAGCCTGCCAAGCTATGGCTTCGGGGTGTTTTATTTCCCCCGTCTGTCTCTGCATCTGTTTTGTCATAACTGTTTAGACTGATACTGTACTGTTTAATAGGGATTAGGTCCCTGTTCTGAGTGATTGTAAATGTTGTACATACTGTCTTGTACTGTTTATGTATATATGTATGAAAAGTCTTTTTGCATACAGACTGTCACAGCTCATTGGACATTGTTTATTTACTGTTTTGGCTTCCGCCATGCCCCTATACTCTGTAATACTGTCTTACTGTTAAGCAGGCCTTCGGTAATCTCGGATTACTGGCCAGTTACGGTGCTAAACCCATAGGGGCGTGTTTGGGTCGTGACACAACACATATTTCCTTGCCTTTAGTTAGGTGGAATCATCACATTTTTTCCTGCACAAAAGTCCCGTAGGATGAACATAAAGCCTAGTAGAAAATCCTTAACAAAGTATATACATTTTATACAAGTCTCAAGAGATGAATGGACATGCCATGCTATGTCTTTTTGCAAATAAATTATATCTTCATCTTTTGAAAACCATCATGCTCAATGATGCCACGAAATGTCCATTGTTCAAAACTTAACAATTTATTTCAAGGGGCGGTAAATACAACTCTAGTAATCTCTAGGTCAGTGTCTGCAAGTAGACTATACGAGTACTACCAAATTGTCATTTTTAGCGGTATTAACCAGAAGGCTCGACACCTATCCGCGCGGGTTTTCGATCTTTCACCCTGGACTCTCAGGCCAACTTATTCAATATCATCTACACCACCTATCAAGACTTACCAACGTATTTACCCCAAAACCATTCCATGAAAACTTGTTTCTCAACATTCTTTTTTCAATGTAAGTTTTCAAATCAACTTTCAAAGTTTAATGTAATCAAATGAATTGATATGTCAATTTCACAAGATGAATATAAATACTTTTATTCCAATTCATCATTCAAGGAATAACACAATTCCCTCTTCTCAAGTATCCTTAACAATTAGTCATTTCAAGACTATTTCAACTTTTTGAATAATAATTTTTAAAATGAACAACAATTCTCATATTCGATGAAATTCATCATTTATATAAATATAAATAAGAAATCTTCCAAACATCCATTTATTTTGACACACAAAATAAATATAACAATACCATTCATGGATTTTCAATCTCTTTTAAAAATTCCCAATTTCTAGATTTTCTCACAAAAACTGTACAACTCAAATCTTTTGAGAGAAAACTTTTTAAAATCATCTTTTCTTCAATCAACGAAGATCAAGACCCATAAAATCATTTTAAAAGAATAAGAGAAAAACCCAATTTCAAAATCGTTCAACTTCTTGAATCAACAATCAATTTTCAAAACTATCGAAGGATGATTTCGAAAATCATCTAGATCTTGCAAAAATATATATATAACTCTAAGAAAATCCCTACCTTGAGTATTGAAGAAGAATTGAGATGAGACCCCAAAATCAACGATGCCTAAACTCGATCTTCACCAGACACAACGAAGCCCTCAAGATGATAACCAACTTTGGTAAAGAACTTAGGTCTAAATCCCAATGGATTTGGAGAAATCAAAGAGAGAAGATGACTTCTAGAGAGAGAAGCTCCAAATCTGGAATTCTGGAGAGTTTTAGAGAGAGAGAAAGGATTGAAAAAGTGATCTGAAATATCAGATTGACAAACTGATATAACATGGTCCGCTCAAACGTGGAAAGCCCCGCTTGAGCGTCAAATACACTTTCCCAGTACTTTTACAGACAGGTCAAACTTCTGGAACCTAGCATTCTCCACTCGAGCACATAAACGGCCGCTTGAGCGGACAAGCAACTTCGAATGCATTTTACATTTTTGCTTCGGGGGCGCTGTCCCTCGGCTCTGCCTGGGTGCTGCCCCGGACCTGTCAAGGGGCGCTGCCCCTTGGACCCCCGCAAGCTGACCGAGTAGCTCGATTCCCGACATACTCAGCGAAGTGGCAAAACATGAAAGAATTAACTTCTGATGCAACTCTGATGCAATTCGGGTTGGATTCACATCTAAAGGTTTGGAGACATTACCTGTTCCAAACACACCGCTACAACTCGATAACCAAAAACTAAGATATGCAACACCGTTCAAAACCATACCAACCTGAGCCCGAAACGCCACAAATAGATAGGTCAAAACCGGGATCACTACAGTGACATAGTTAGATTACATCTCTGACAGGGTAAATGACATCAATATCTTTGTTGTGGTGTCTGAGGCTACTTTGGTTGGAAATCCCAAGGAACACTAGGGCAACTCGTCACATTTGTGCGGACAAGAAGATGTTCACTACTTACAATGAGGCTGCAAATGGTGAACAAATTTTCATGGGAAAGTCTTCTACTTCTACCGTGGCTGGACATGGAAAGGTGATTTTGAAGATGACATCAGGGAAGGAACTTACTCTCAACAACGTATTGCATGTACCAAAAATCTGAAAGAATCTAGTTTCCGGTTCTTTGTTAAGTAAGAATGGTTTAGGCTTGTATTTGAGTTTGATAAATTTGTATTAACAAAAAATGGTATATATATATAGGTAAGAGATACATGAGTGATGGTCTCTTCAAGTTAAATGTAATGATTGTTTTACCAAAATCTACTATTAATAAGAATAACACGTCTTTTGTTTATATTCTTGAGTCAAATTTATGGCATGGTAGATTAGGACATGTAAACTTTGATGCTTTCCATAGACTAATTAGTTTAGATTATATACCAAAGTTTGAAATTGATCTTAATCACAAATGTGAGATTTGTATAGAAGTGAAACTAACTAAGGCTCCATTTAAATCGATTGAAAGTATAGCGATTTCGGTTTTGAACCATCTTTTGTGGTGTTCCGGACTCAGGTTGGTATGGTTTAGATGGTTATACGTACCTCATAGTCCATTATCTTCCCCTTATTGTTGGTTATTGGGTTGTAGTTGTGTGTTTGGAATAGGTTGGTTGCTTGTTTTTTTCCAAACCTTTGTTGCCCAGAATTTGGCACTTCAGCTCGAGAAGGCATTTTTGCGCTCGAGCGGGCATTCAGGTGCTCAAGTGGGGTCTGCATCTGCAAAACTGCTAGGAGAGTGTATTTTATGCTCGAGCGGACCTTTGTGTCTTACGCTCGGCGGGGCTTTCCACGCTCGAGCAAACTACATATATAACAGTCCGTGATAGTGACTTTTTAGATCACTTTTTTAGCTCTCTCTCTCTCTCTCTCTCTAAAACTCTCCAAAAACTCAGATCTTGACTTTCTCTCTCTAAAATTCACCTTCTCTCTAAGATTTCATCTAGATCCATTATGTTCTTCACCCTAGTGTCTTTGAGAAAAAGGTGGAGTATCTCAAGAGCTTCATTTTGATCCAAATAGAAGTGGGGTTCGTCTTTTTTAGAGTTCAACCTTGCTTTGCTCGTCTTCTCTTCTTGAGGTACGGATTTTCTACACTCTCATAAGGGTTTTAGCTTAGTTATTTGCTATTGTGTATAGATGATGAGATTTGGTTATGGTTTGGACAAATCTAGGATTTGGGTGTGAAATGAAAAAGAGGGATTTTTTATGTATATGAGATATATGGGTATGGGGTTTGAATATAAGTTCTTGTTGTGCCAAAATAGTTGATTTGTTGTTTGGGTTGATATTTGGAAAAAAATGGAGATTTTGCCCTAATTTTCATTAAATCATTATTTTGTATAAATAATTAAGATTAACATTGAAAATGTGAAATTGGATGGTTGTGGATGTAGATGGTGGAATTAGATATGTATTATCTTACACCTTTGAAAGTTTTGAATAAACTGTTTATCTCCAAATTAAATATCTGTCTAGAAATAACTGTATTGGACTTTCGGTGAAAGATATCTATGGTTGTTGTAGAAATTGCATGAGGATTAGGTGATATACACTAAGCCAACATTGGTTGGCATTGAATATGACCACGTTTATAAATACATTGTATATGTATGTTTGTTGGGAGGAGAAAGGGGATGGACTCCATCATTTGTTGTGAGGAGAAAGGAGATGAACTCTAGCAAAAGCAAGTTGGCCGGAGTGTCCTAGATGAAAGACCCCAAAATTTTATATATACATGGGTGTCGATTCCCTCGGACGCAATATCCGTAAAATGGTAGGTTTTAAGTGTTTATGTATGTTTGTATAATTGGAAAACCATTGAGTTGTAGTCTCAGTTTGGTTGTTGAAAGATAAGTGAAAATCCCGAAATCTTATATATATATACGAGTGTCGATTACCGCGGACGAAATATCTGTAAAATGGTAGATTGAGAAGTATAGATGGACTGGAAATGAATTAAAAGATAATGAATTTAACTAATGAATTGAGTAGCATATATGAAGTGGAAATGAATGGAAAGAAAATGGATTAAGGTTTGGTCTTAGTAGCATAAGGATATGCAGACTTTGTGGATGTTTTAGTACCGGCATTGCTTATGCACATGGTGCTTATATCTTTGCTAAACCTTATATATTGTGTTAGATTATTTCTACTAGGTTGTGGCTCACCCTATATGGGAACATCATTTTCAGGTACAGGTGAGATGCTTCCACCAAGGCAATAGCGTGGATGGGCTTTTGGGAAGCAAGAACTTCTTAATTATGTTTTGTTATATGTATATTTTGTTATTTGTAAAGCTAAGGGCTTAAGATGTAATGAGCGAGACTCATTTTTGTGTAACCAAGCAATGGCATGAAAAGATGTAAGCCTACATGGCATTTAACTATTTGTTAAACTTTTACAAGTAAACTCTGATGAATAAAAGTATTGTATTTTTGTTATATCTTCCGCGTGACAGTTGGGTTCATTGTATTATTTTGGGAGTGTTACAACTTGGTATCAGAGCGTACCGAGTTTGAATACTTTGGGTACGTGGGAAGTGGTTAGTACTACAATGGGTTTGTTTCGCTTGATTGAAACTTTAACATGTACTGTATGCTTATGTGATAACATGCTTATATGATTATGTGAGTATGGAATTTAGTTCCTAAGATGTTGATTGAGTCTACGAGTTTATAGAAGTCCTATTAGAAGAGCACTTGATTACTGCTATTTCTAATTAGAACTCTAGCAAAGCCGCAGGACGGTCATTATCTGAGAAGAAAATTCGTATGTGTTTATGTGATTACATGCCGATGTGGAATGATTTATTGTTGTCCAATGTTTTAGGAAGCAAGTGAGTTAGCTTCAGCACATTTTTAAAAGTGCTAATTCCTGTTTTTGCCTTTATTAGGATGTCAGGACGTAGACGTGGAGGTGGTAGGCGTGGTAGGCCTAGGAGGCATGAGATGCTGTTACCGGATGATATTCCGGCACAGGAAAAAGGAGTTGGCCACGCCAATGTAGCCGAACCAATTGGTCAGCAGGCCATGGGCGCCTTAGCCCGCAAAATGGCTGGAGTATTAAGAGAGTCTATGGACATTCTTAAGACAAAGAATCAAGTCTAGGCCCAAATAGTTGAAACAGGGCCATCTTTCTTGAAGAGGAAGATTTTCCGGTCAAGTCCAAATGAGTTTTTGGGTGATCCCAAGGAGCCACTAAAGGCAGATGAGTGGCTAGAGCAATTGGTGAAAACATTCGAGATGCTTGGCATCGAGGATGACCAGTTGAGAGTGACCTTGGCATCTTTCCAGCTGAAGGGGGATGCGGGTCAATGGTGGAAGTATGCGCGTAGACGCATTGGGGTGACTTGGGAGGCTTTTGTCAGTGCTTTCCAGGACAAGTTTCTACCTCCCACAGTTAGGGAGAAGTTGAGAGACCAGTTCTCTAAATTAGTGCAGTTGAACACACTAGTGGCTGAGTTTGAGGCAACCTTCACTAGCTTGTCTAGGTTTGCACCTGAGTTAGTGGCGACTAAGGAATGCCGTTGTTTGGAGTTCGAAGATCGGTTGAGGACCAGACTTAAGTTTCAAGTGGCCGGGTCCATGATTAGAGATTATGGGCGCCTTGTGGAGGCTGCAGCCCATCTTGAGAATATTATGCATGTAAAGGAGCAGAGGATGAAGGGCTCTAAGAGGAGTCCAGATAGTCAGGGGGACAGTAAGTGGCAGAGGGGTTCTAATCCTCAACAGTCCCAGGGAGCTCAGTCGAGGTCCACTTTTCCAGTACCAAGTTCGGGTTCCGGAATGAGTGGCTAAGAAGACTTCACTTGTTTTAAGTGTGGACAGTTGGGCCACAAGTCTCCAGCTTATCCTCAGAGGAGAGGAGGGCAGCGAACAGCATCATCTTCGGCTCATTTTCAAAGCCCGAGTCAAGGAAGAGGCCAGCCGCTCACTTGTTATCAGTGTGGGTAGGCAAGGCACCTGAACAGGTTTTGCCCACAGCTGGGTGGCACACCTGGTACGTCTGGTTCGAGACAGACACAGAGTCACTAGTCAGCACAGGCCTCCAGGGCCAATCAAGGAGCCTCTTCGGCTCAGTCAGTGTTTCAGGCTTATGCTCCAAGAGGTGAGCAGGTTGAGCAGAGACCTACTGGGCGTGTGTATGTAGTTGCAGCGCCAGATTTTGTACATGCTCCTTCTGTAATGAGGTACCTTCTTGTTTTATAATTTAGTAGCTAATGTGTTGATTGATACGGGTGCATCCCATTCTTTTATTTCTTCTACATTTGCATCGGTTTTAGATTTGGAGTTGGCATAGTTAGCATCTCCTATTTGTGTAGAGTCACCTATTGGTGGTGAGATTATCTTGAAACAAGGATGTCAGGGTTGTGACATCGAGGTTGCTGGCCGTCGATTACCTTTTGCATTTGTATTACTTGACATGCTTAGTTTTAATGTCATAGTGGGTATAAACTAGTTATCGTCATACTAGGCTGTTATAGATTGTTATCGTCAGAAGGTTACTGTATATACCTCGAGAGGTGATTGCTTTTATTTCTTGGGGGACCGGGTAGATAGAGACTTATCATCGGTGTATGATCCGCGTGGGTGGAGTGAACTTAGTTGTCTCTTTGCTAGCTTTTTGAGTAGTGAGTATGATGAAATTCGGGTTGGGTTGCCAAGAATGGTTTGTGAATACTCATATGTCTTTCCTAAGGATCTTACTAGTTTACCACATCACCGAGAGATTGAGTTCTCTATTGATTTAGTGCCTGGTATGGCATTGATTTCTATGGCTCCATATAGATTTGCACTTGCTGAATTGAATAAGTTGAAGATTCAACTCCAGGAATTACTAGATAAGGGTTTTATTCGCCCTAGTGCTTCACCTTGGGGAGCGCCGGTTCTTTTTGCTAAAGAGAAAGATGGAGCGTTGCGACTTTGTATTGATTACTGAAAGTTGAACTAGGTTATTGTTAAGAATAAGTACCCAATGCTTCGTATAGATGATCTGTTTGATCAGTTGAAGGGGTCTCGTTGTTTCTCTAAAATAGACCTGAGATCGGGTTATCACCATTTGAGGGTAAGGAAGGAGAATATCTCGAAGACGGTATTTCGTACGCGGTATGGCCATTACGAGTTTCTTGTGATGCCTTTTGGGCTAACTAATGCTTCAGCTGTGTTTATGGACTTAATGAATCGAATCTTCCGTGAGTTCTTAGATCGTTTTGTGGTCACCTTTGTGGACAACATCTTGATTTATTCACCTTCTAAGGAAGAACATTTGCGAGTAGTACTTGAGTTACTTAGAGCTCACAACTTGTATGCTAAGTTTGGAAGATGTACGTTCTAGCTAAGGGAAGTTAAGTTCTTAGGCTATGTGGTATCCGGGGAAGTGGTAATTGTAGATTCATCCAAGATAGAGGCAGTACAAGATTGGGCACAACCTAAGAATGCTTTCGAGATTCGTAGTTTCTTAGGGTTGACCGGGTATTACCGTCGGTTTGTGAAAGATTTCTCTAGGTTAACTTCACCTTTGACTAAGTTAACAAGGAAAGAAATCAAATTCATGTGGAGTGAGACTTGTGAAAAGTTGTTCCAAGAGCTTAAGATTAGACTCACCACTGCTCCAGTATTGATTGTATCGGAAAGGGGTCTGAGTTATTCAATATATTGTGATGCTTCATGGGAAGGTTTAGGTTGTGTATTGATGCAAGAGGGTAAAGTAGTAGCCTATGGCTCACGGCAGTTGAAAACGCATGAGAGGAATTATCCTACTCATGACTTAGAATTGGCAGCAGTGATATTTGCCTTGAAAAATTGGAGGCACTATCTATATGGTGAGAAGTTTGAGGTGTTCTCTCATCACAAGAGTCTAAAATATATGTTTACACAGAAAGACTTGAATTTAATACAGAGGAAGTGGATGGAATTCATGGAGGATTATGATTTCGAGTTGCATTATCATCTGGGAAAGGCCAACGTTGTGGCCGATGCTTTGAGTAGGAAATCAGTTAGCAATGTAGCTTCTATCGCCATCCGAGAATAGGAAATGTTGGGTACTCTTAGTGAGTTTGATTTGCATCTGGGCGAGTTTGTTGAGTCTGTAGCCTTGTTTTCAGTAGTTGCACAACCTACATTTGTGAACCGAGTGTTAGAAACACAAAGGGGTGATCTTGAGGCAGAAACCCTCAGAGAGAAAATTTCCAATTGGAAGGTAGAAAGAGGTTTGATTGTGTATCTCGACCAAAGTGTGAGATACCGTGACTGTTTGTTTGTGCCGAAGTCTTGCCGAGAGGAAATACTCCGAGAGTTTCACCATTCACGCTTTGCGGTGCATCTGGGAGGCACAAAGATGTATCATGATCTTAGTTGCCAGTTTTGGTGGAGAGGTATGAAAAAGGATGTAGCTGTATTTGTATCAAAGTACCTTACTTATTAACAAGTGAAGGCCGAGCATCAGAGGTCAGCGGGTTTGTTACAACCCTTGCCTATAGCTGAGTGGAAGTGGGAATATGTTACGATGGACTTCGTTGTGGGCCTTCCGAGGACTCAACGGGTAGTGATGCCATTTGGGTGGTCGTTGACCGGTTGACTAAGTCGGCGCATTTTATTCCTATGCGCGTAAGTGATTTGGTAGATTATCTTGCCAACTTGTACATTAGGGACATAGTAAGGTTGTACGGGTCCCTGTGACGATTGTTTCGGATAGAGATCTGTATTTCACTGCTCGGTTGTGGCACAGTTTGCAGAGTGCCTTGGGCACTAAGTTGGCCTTTAGTACTGCGTATTATCCTCAGACTGACGAGCAGTCTAAGCTTACTATTCAGATTCTTGAGGATATGCTTCGAGGCTGTGTCCTTGACTTTACGGGTTCGTGGGAGAGGCACTTGCCCTTAGTGGGATTTGCCTATAACAATAACTTCCAATCGAGTATTGGCATGGCACCATTTGAGGCCTTGTATGGTCAACCGTGTAGATCCCCTGTGTGTTGGGCCAAGGTGGGTGATGCACCTTTGTTGGGTCCAGAGTTGGTTCGAAAAACGACGGAGAAAGTAGTACTTATCCGTAAGAGGCTAGCTATGGCTCAGAGTCGTCAAAAAAGTTATGCCGACCGTAGGAGGAGACCTTTGTCTTTTGAGGTGGGAGATTATGTCTTTTTGAAAATATCACCTAAACGGGGTTTGATGAGGTTTGGGAAGAGTGGGAAGTTGTCCCCACGGTTTATTGGCCCTTTTAAGATCCTTGAGCGAATTGGGGAGGTTGCTTATCGTTTGGCATTACCGCCATAGATTTTCAGGGTTCATGATGTGTTTCATATTAGTATGCTTCGGAAGTATGAGCCGGATCCATCACACGTGTTGGATTGGACCGACTTAGAGGTAGATGCGGATGCCTTATATGAGGAGAGACTGGTGAGAGTCTTGGATAGACGGGACCAAGTCTTACGAGGCAAGACAATTCCCTTGGTAAAAGTATTATGGAAACATCACAGAGTTGAGGAAGCGACTTGGGAACGTGAATTGGGAGTCCTAGAAAAATATCCAGATTTGTTTGTTGATACATAAGCATGTATTGGGATTTTGATATGTTAATGAAAAGTATAAGCTAATGAAAAGTATAAGCATTGTATATGTTTTAACTTATGAGAACATTGTATATGTTATAGTTGTTTGGGAAAAACATGGATTCAATATAAACATTGCATATGTTTTGAGAATATAGAATATTGTGGATGTTGTACCATTTTGAAAGCATTGTTTATGTGATGTAAAATTTTTGAAAATTTGGACTTTGATTAAACATTGTAAATGTTTTGGGAAATTGTAAATTTCATTTTGATTGGGACTTGTGCATCGAGTCGATGAGAATGGATGACCGGAGGAATGGGTCTTGATGATGAAATTGTAAGAATAACCTTGTTGTGGCTAGTCAAAGTATGATTTTGGACTTAATTTGTAATTTCGGGAACGAAATTGTTTAAGGGGGGAGAGATTATAGCGATTCCGGTTTTGAATCGTCTCTTGTGGTGTTCCGGACTCGGGTTGGTATGGTTTAGATGGTTGTACGTACCTTATTTTCCCTTGTCTTCCCCTTATTGTTGGTTATTGCGTCATAGTTGTGTGTTTGGAACAGGTTGATTGCTTGTTTTTTCCAAACCTTTGTTGCCCAGAATTTGGCTCTTCTGCTCGAGCGGGCATTCTTGCGCTTGAGCAGGTTTCTGAAATTTTGTTCCACGCTCGAGCGGACCTTCGTGTCTTACGCTCGAGTGGGGCTTTCCACGCTCGAGTGGACTGCGTGTATAACAGTCCGTGAGAGTGACTTTTTAGATCACTTTTTCAGCTCTCTCTCTAAACCTCTCCAAAAACTCAGTTCTTGACTTTCTCTCTCTAAAATTCACCTTCTCTCTAAGATTTCATCTAGATCCATTGTGTTCTTCACCCTATTATCTTTGAGAAAAATGTGGAGTATCTCAAGAGCTTCATTTTGATCCAAATAGAAATGGGTTTCGTCATTTTTAGAGTCCAACCCTGCTTTGCTCGTCTTCCCTTCTTGAGGTACGGATTTTCTACACTCTCATATGGTTTTTAGCTTAGTTATTTGCTATTGTGTATAGATGATGAGATTTGGTTATGGTTTGGACAAATCTAGGATTTGGGTGTGAAATGAAAAGAGGGATTTTTTATGTATATGAGATAAATGAGTAAGGGGTTTGAATATAAGTTCTTATTGTGTCAAAATAGTTGATTTGGTGTTTGGGTTGATATTTGGAAAAAAAATGGGAGATTTTGCCCTAATTTTCATTAAATCATTATTTTATATAAATAATTAAGATTAACATTGAAAATGTGAAATTGGATGGTTGTGGATGTAGATGGTGAAATTAGATATGTATTATCTTACACCTTTGAAAGTTTTGAATAAATTGTTTATCTCCAAATTAAATATCTGTCTAGAAATAACTGTATTGGACTTTCGGTGGAGGATATCTATGGTTATTGTAGAAATTGCATGAGGATTAGGTGATATACACTAATCCAACGTTGGTTGGCATTGAATATGACCACGTTTATAAATACATTGTATATGTATGTTTGTTGGGAGGAGAAAGGGGACGGACTCCATTATTTGTTAAGAGAAGAAAGGGGATGAACTCTAGCAAAAGCAAGTTGGCCAGAGTGTCCTAGATGAAAGACCCCAAAATTTTATATATACATGGGTGTCGATTCCCTCGGACACAATATCCATAAAATGGTAGGTTTTAAGTGTTTATGTATGTTTGTATAATTGGAAAACCATTGAGTTGTAGTCTCAGTTTGGTTGTTGAAAGATAAGTGGAAATCCGAAATCTTATATATATATATATATGGGTTCCGATTCCCGCGGACAAAATATCTGTAAAATGGTAGATTGAGAAGTATAGATGGACTGGAAATGAATTGAAAGATAATGAATTTAACTCATGAATTGAGTAGCATATATGAAGTGGAAATGAATGGAAAGAAAATGGATGAAGGTTTGGGCTTAGTAACATATGGATATGTAGACTTTGTGGATGTTTTAGTACCGGTATTGCTTATGCACATGGTACTTATATCTTTGCTAAACCTCATATATTGTGTTAGATTATTTCTACTAGGCTGTGGCTCACCCTATATGGGAACATCATTTTCAGGTGCAGGTGAAATGCTTCCACCAAGGCAATAGCATGAATGGGCTTTTGGGAAGCAAGAGCTTCTTAATTATGTTTTGTTATATGTATGTTTTGTTATCTGTAAAGCCAAGGGCTTAAGATGTAATGAGCGAGACTCATGTTTGTGTAACCAAGCAATGGCTTGGGAAGATGTAAGCCTATATGGCATATAACTGTTTGTTAAACTTTTACAAGTAAACTCTGATGAATGAAAGTATTGTATTTCTGTTATATCTTCCGCATGATAGTTGGGTTCATTGTATTATTTTAGGGGCGTTATAGAAAGAAAAACTAAACCTCTAGAATTAATTCATACTAATGTGTGTGATCTTAAATTTGTTCAAACTAGAGGAGGCAAAAAGTATTTCGTAACATTTATCGATCATTGCACAAGATATTGTTATGTATATTTACTTATAAGTAAAAATGAAGCCTTGGAAATGTTTAAACTCTACAAAACTGAAGTTAAAAATCAACTTGGTAAAACCATTAAAATGGTTAGAAGTGATAGGGGTGGTGAATATGATGCACCTTTAAATGAATTTTGTGCACAACATGGCATTATTCACCAAACTACAGTACCCCAGTCTCCACAGCACAATGGAATTGCTGAAAGAAAGAATAGAACCCTTAAAGAAATGATGAATGCCATGTTACTAAGTTCAAGCTTACTGCAGAACTTGTAAGGAGAAGCAATATTGTCTGCTAATTATGTGCTTAACAGAATACCCCATAAGAAAACGAATAACACTCCTTATGAATTATGGAAAGGTCGACCACCTTCCTACAAATACTTAAAAGTGTGGGGGTGTTTGGCAAAGGTAGAAGTTCTTGTTTCGAAAAAGACTAAGATAGGACAAAAAACAATGGATTGTGTGTTTTTGGTTTTGCTCAGAATAGTAGTGCATATCGGTTTCTAACTTATAAATCAAAAATGCCTGATATCAATGTGAACACTATTATAGAGTCAAGGAATGCTATGTTTTTTGAACATGTTTTTCCTTACAGGAAAGAACAAGAATTAAGTTCACATAAAAGAACTTATGATTGTACACAAAGTCAAGAGGCTAATAACAATTAAACGCAAGATACTAGTAATGGTTTCGACCAACAGGATTTAACTGATGATGAGCCAAGATGAAGTAAGAGAGCGAGAATATCCAAAATCCTTTGGTCTAGATTTTCTGACATACCTGTTAGAAAATGAACCTCAAAGCTTTAAGGAAACAATGACAGGTCCTGAAGCACCTTTGTGGAAAGAGGCTATTAATAATGAAATTGAATCGATTATGCAAAATCATACTTGGGAATTGGTAGATCTTCCAACCGGTTCTAAACCTCTTGGCTATAAATGGATATTCAAGAGAAAAATAAAAGTAGATGGTTCAATAGACAAATATAAAGTAAGACTTATGGTAAAAGGTTACAGACAAAAGGTAGGTCTAGACTATTTTGACACATATTCCCCTATGACAAGAATAACATCCATCCGCATGCTTATTGCTATAGCAGCGTTGTATAATTTAGAGGTACATCAAATGGATGTTAAGATAGCTTTCTTAAATGGTGATCTAAATGAAGAGATTTATATGGAGCAACGCAAAGGGGTTGTAGTGCTAGGGCAAGAAAAGAAAGTTTATCGACTTGTAAAATCTCTTTATGGATTAAAATAAGCTCCTAAGCAATGGCATAAAATTTTTGATCATGCTATGCTTACTAATGGGTTTAAGATATACGAATGTGACAAGTGCGTCTATGTTAAAAATAGTGACAGAGGTTATGTCATCATTTGTCTTAATGTGGATGACATGCTTATCATTGGAAGCAGTCAAAATATGATCAAATCAACTAAGCAAATGCTAAACAAAATATTTGAAATGAAAGATATGGGGATCGCAGATGTTACATTAGAAATGAAAATTACTAAAACATCTGATAGGTATGCATTATCTCAATCTCATTATATTAAGAAAATTCTTGGTAAATATATCAAGGATGATATGAATGTAGCAAGAACACCTGTAGACATCAGTCTTTATTTATTGAAAAATAAAGGTGATGAGGTGTCTCAGCTAAAATACTCTCAAATCATTGGAAGCCTAATGAACCTAATGAATTGCACTCATTCTGATATAGCTTATGCTGTCAATAAATTGAGTAGGTACACTAGTAACTGCGGAGAAAATCATTGGAAAGCGATCATTCGGGTTCTTAGATATCTAAGGTTTACCTGTGATCATGGTTTGAACTTTACTCGATATCCTATAGTACTGGAAGGTTATTGTGATGCCAATTGGATATCCGATACTAAAGATTCAAAATCCACTAGTGGATATGTCTTTACTCTGGGAGGCACTGTTGTTTCTTGAAAATCCACAAAACAAACATGAATCGCACGATCCACAATGGAATCTGAGTTCATTGCTTTAGACAAAGCGGGAGAAGAAGCAGAATGGCTTTGTCACTTCTTAGAAGACATTCCAATATGGCCAAAACCTGTGCTAACTATTTGCATTCATTGTGATAGTCAATCTGCAATAGACAAGGCACAGAGTCGTATGTATAATGGTAAGTCACGGCACATTCGTCGTCGACATAATACCGTAAGGCAATTGCTCTCAAATGGAATAATCTCAATAGATTATATAAAATCTAAAGAGAATATTGCAGATCCGTTAACAAAAAGTTTAACAAAAGAGCAAGTGTCAAGTTCATCGAAGGGGATGGGATTAAAGCTTATTCATAAGAGTCATCATAATGGTAACCCTATTTAGATGACTAGAGATCTCAAGAACTAAGTTCAAAGGGACAACTAAGTTATGTGTACTCGCCATAAATCACCAAGGGATTGAAATTGCTTACCCATTCTTATGGTGAGAGTGATATCTGCAACATGTATTGTATGCAGGGGTTTAAGGATAAGCTTTGCTTTTAATGATAACTTATATCTTGAGTTAGGCATAAAAATCAAGATGAGTATTAGAGATACTCACAATAAGAATCACCTATATGAGTGTCAAACTGGGGACAGTTCTATGACAATTAAAAGGCTAAATTCTTTAGAAGTACTCACGAATAACTAGGAGTGTTCAAGGCCAAAATAAACACAACCGTGAGAACCAGGATATGTCAGAAAATATTTTGTGTGAAATCTATTGTTTTGGCTTACAAAAACGGCTGAACAATTCAAGGCATCGTGTCCATTGGTTAGCTAGTAAGTCCGATAGATTATCACTAGGGAAGGTTCAAGGCCGAAAACTATCTATCCTAATGCAAGATATTTTCAATTTATACTCTTTCAACAAAATTTTGCATATTGTTGCATTTCCGTTGTCATCAAATTTCATTCATATAGGGATTGTTAGAAATGGTTTTGGAAAAAATAGATTTTTCCTAAACTTTGGTCTAATTTTTAGATGGGACACATGTACCAAAGTTGGCGAGTCTAAGTGGTAACGCGTTCTATGCCGCGTTGTGATTCACGTAGTATATTTGGTTGGTCAAAACCATTATCGGGTGAATGAAAAATTGAAGCCAAAGTGAGCTCCATGGAAATGGTTTGTTGGTGAAGTTTCCATAAAGAATGGGTTAAGGTTTGTCCCACATTGGTTTGCTGGGCATACTTTGTATAAGTTTATAAAGCTTGGGTTTGGAACTTGGGGTAGGCCCCAAGGGGCACTCAAGTTTTGTAGAGGGAGAGATTATGGGCAAAGTGGGCTAGATCCATTGGACCTAAAACAAGCACACATGCGCACGCCGCTGCCACTGTCCGTCCGATCAGGCGGGCCGGGCTGGGCTGGGCTGGACTAGGCTGGGCCTGGGCGCGGGGTGCGTGGTGTAAGGTTGGATTGGGCTTATCCAACCCAATACTTATCTTTTGGGGCCAAAAACATTTGAATTTATTTTTATTTTTGGGAAAAATAAAATCTGTCCAGTTTTGTTTTCAAATTTCGGTTGGAGAAAAATTCAAATTTGGCTTGCACCTCTTCAAAATTTCTGTACAGGTTTCATATCTGTCCGAAGAGATTCAAATCTGTTCAATTCAAACCCATATTTGTTCAATTCAAAACATACAAATTTGTATTTGTTTAACTGTGCGAATAGGTACCATACCTGTTGAATTCAAATCTAAAAGCCACCATTGCACCTATAAATAGACAAATCCCCCATTTGGATTTTCATTCAGAAAATTTGTTCTTGCCTCTGCTATTACTCTCTGTATTTTGCTATATTATTTTCCTATGAGAAAGAGTGTAAGCACAAAGTGTGTTTGTTGTACGAATAGTTTGTAGTGCTGCTACTATTCGTTGTTGATTATTTTATCTTGGGAGATAGACGTCCACAATCCGAAAGCACCGTTGAGAGGACGAATCTATCTTAAGGATACAGTGTTACACACAAACTTGATCAAAATTTTGTTCGACAAATTACTAAGGTAAGTAATTAATTTACTTTCTATTTTATTTATTTTTATCAGATTTTGATTTTATTTTTGCAACAAAATAAGAATCTATTGTTTTATTTTATTTTATATATACTGTTTTGATTTTTGTAATCAAACAGTCTCTCTTTTCTTTAATCCATTCTTCAAATACATTGAAAATTGTCCAACAATTATTGAAATTCAAGTTTTTGAAATACATTTTTATAATCATTCACTACAAGAAAAAGCGTTTTTGGCGACTAAAAATTCATTTTTCGTCGCTGAAAGTTGTATAATTGGCGACTAAAATGGATTTAGTCGCCAAAATTGAACCCTTTTGCCGACTAAAATAGTTTAGTCGCCGAATACCAGGCTTTTAGCGACTAAAAGGCAGTTTTGTCGCCGAATGTAGGGGTTTTAGCGACTAAAGGTTGTTTGGTAGCCAAAAGTGATGGTTTTGGCGACTAAAAAACATTTTAGTCGCCGATTATAGGTGTTTTTCCGACTAAAAAAAGATTAGTCGCTGAAAATGAAGGTTTTTGACTACAAAAAAAAAATTAGTAGCTAAAAACAGTGAATTGGCGACTAAAATTCAGTTTAGTAGCCAAAAGGAGACGTTTTTGCCGACTAAAAACAGATTTGGTCGCCAAAACTACTATTTTTAATTTCAACTTGTTTTTTTACCGACAAAAAAATAATTAGTAGCCCAAAAATCATAGAATTGGCGACTAAATACTGGATTTAGTCGCCAAAAGTGGCCTAAAATTTTTTTTAATAAATAATTTATTTTTTACATAAATTATATTGAATTAAAATAATTATATTTATATATATTGTTTTGTATTAATACCGTCAATATATTATATAAATAATATATATTGCAAATATATTCATGTGATGTTGTAGTAGCATAGTGGAGGGAGTGTGTTGCAAAAAAAGTTGCAATGTGGGATGGTTGGGCACAGTTCGAAACTCAGAAAAACCAAAAAAAGTGCTTCTTTTTTTTTTCCGACAGAACACCTTTGGCGACTAAAATATTAGTCGCCAAAAGTCTTGATTTTGGCAACTAAGCCGTTTAGTCGGCGATTGATTGAGTATTGGCGACTAAATTATTAGTCGGTAAATGTATGATTTTCAAAAGGCTAAAACACTATTGGCGACTAACATTTTAGTCGCGAAAGACCTGTCTTTTGGCGACTAAAAAAATATTAGTCGCCAATGCCTACGCCAACAACGTATACGCGACAAATGTGGCGACTAAAGAATTTTGTCGGGGAAAGTCAAATTTCGACTTTCGGCGACTAAAAACAGACTTTTGGCGACTAAAAATTTAGTCGCCAAAAGTGATTTTTCTTGTGGTGATTGTTGGCTTAGTTTTAATAATAATTTGTTGATTTTAGTTATCTAAATTTGATTTAACCCGACCACTTTGATTTACCTAATACTTTACTTTTGAGGCCCCCTCCAATACTATAATAGTGGCTTTGTCCTTGCTCACGAAGCCTTTAAATTCTCTAAAATTGAGAGTACCCTCGAGTTCCATAAAAAATTCACTTGTACAAATTCTTAACAAAATACGTCAAATATAATTTTATTCAATGCTCCACTTTAAAGTTACAGTAGTTAATAGACTCCAGATTGTAAAAAACAGTAAAATAAGAAGAAAAAAAAAAAGTAGGGTAAGCGGATGTTTGTTTGCAGAAAAGTTATTTGATGATGTTAAAGTACAATTAGGTAATATCTCAAGTGAACTAGGGCCAAATTCATGTGGTTCCTTTAGACCATGAACCATGATATAATTTTTCTTATTTGCAAGGTTTAGGACTGTCCACGTGGCGGACTTAATCGGGAGTACTAGAAGGGTGCACATACATGTGTAACATATTATTATTTAAATTTAAAAGTAAACTTACAAATTTAATTTTTAAAATTTAAAATTGTTATGATAGTTAAACTATCTGAAAAATATGTGTAGATGTCTGAATTTTTTTTTTTATATTTTTATTATCCAATTTACACGTGGCAAAAGTTTTAGAAGACGAAATTTAAGTCTCACTTAATATAATAGTATAAAAGATTTTGTTGGCAACCACACATGTAAATAAAAGAATAAATTATAAATATACTAATTTACTTAAAATATGATTTACGAGTGATTATACTTATACCACAAAACTATCTCCTTACACTCTTAAAATATTAGAAAAAATACACTTTGCTTGTTTTTTGTTTTTCAAAAATACTTTTCAGAAAATTCTGCTTTCTTATTTTTCATTTTTTTTTTGTTTTTACTGATTTTTTAATATTTTAGCAATTTTTTTAATTTTTAGACACACCTAACATAAATACACATAAAAAGTATAATTTTTGTGAAAAAATTATTTTAAAAATTTACTAAATACCAAAAATATAAAAAAATATATACATATATATATATACGAGAATTCAATATATTTTTCGCATTTTTATGTATTTATTAATTTTTTAAAATATTTTTTCACAAATTTTTTTACTTTTTAGATACATCTAGTAAGGTGCAGTAAAAAAATGCTTAAAATTTTAAAAATATTTACTAAAAATTAAAAAAACACAAAAAACAAAAAAATTCAGTTTTCAAAAAATTTAATTCAAAAAACTCAAACCAAACCCACACATTACTTTTTTATTTTTATTTTTTAGTTTTAACCTCCACCCCATTACCACCACCTCCACCAGCCCTGGTTCTAGAGAGAATCCCTACTCCTCCTCTTCCTCTTCTATCGATGCTAATCTCCCAAGGAAGGTGCCGGTACATATTTTGGGACATTCTCTCTCTCTAAATATATATAAAGGATTTATTGATTTAGGCACTACTTGACATAAACTAAATAAGTGCACTTATTTGGATTATATCATCTTTCTATTTTTCTGTACAGCTTTTCATAAAAAATCAAAAAATATACTTATTTAGATTATCTCAAATAATCCCCTAAATTCTAAAACAAAACGGACTCCATCCCTGTATTTGCTTTAAAAAAAATTGGTCTCTCTGTCTCTCAAGTCTTTCTTCTTATATGATTTGTTCATATTTTTGTTATATGATTTAGGTATTGAACCTTGGGAGGACAGGATTTTGTATGTCAATGGAGTAGGCCATGAGACCCGAAGCACTGAGATTGATGGTGACCGAACCAGAGTGGTGGTAGAGTGGCAGTGACAGTAGTGGATCGGTGGAGGTGAAGAAATTATGGTTTGAAATGTTTGGGTGTAAGGAGAAGAATTAATAATAGGGATGAGGGTAAAATTGATATAATAAAAATTGTAAAAATAAATAAATATAAAAAATTAATATTTTAAAGGTGTATAGAGATAGTTTTGTAGTGTAAGTAGAATCACTCATGATTTGCTCATTGTGATTTTAAAAATTATATCACGCCTTTCAAAATTCTTCATTTCATAATAAATAGTGTCATTTATTAATAAATCATCAAATCAATTAATAATTTTGAATGATGTCATAAATTTATTTTAATTAATAATTCAAATAATTTTATTATTATATAATACAACAGTTAAAAATTTTATTTTTTCAATTAATTTTATTAAATAAAAAAAGATAAACTTGACTTTACTCCTTATACTTTAGACCATGTGCGGTTTATAACTAACTTTGAATAGACTATGTGCGGTTTATAACTAACTTTGAAAATCACCACATAAGGTAGTTTCTGAACTAAAATACACACTAACATTTATTAACACAATTTATGCATTGACCTTTATACCATCTTCTTGTTCCTTTCTACCCTTATCTTCATCACCAATTTCCAAACCACTACCCAACCATCCCTCTTCTCTCACCTCAACCACCCAATCGCCGCCACCACTCCCTCTCCCTTCAGCTTACTCACGACCTACTCACTATCCTAGCACCGGCGCCACTCCATTTCCCTTCGTCATACCCTCGTAACCGACCAACGTATTCACGATCTGGAAAATACTCACGATTTGGAAATTGTTTTTTGATTACTATGATCTGGAAGTTTGATTGGCAATTTGTTTTAATTGTTCATCAGCACTGTGTATGTATGACAGTGATATACGAATTGTGTACATAGCACTCTGTATATTTAGATATGCCCTATATGTATAGATATGCATTGTTATATATAATATGGGATATAAATACATATATACACGCAGATATAACTGTAATAATAATAATTATTATTATTTTTGATAGGGATATAAGTATAATTAGAAATTACCTCCGGCACTGTGTCCATATACACTCGATATATAGTATACATTATATTATTTATTATTTAATATAATACTCATTCCGTTCCAAAATAATAGTCTTTTCTAGAAAATCTAACTTTTTTTTGATAGTATAATTATGGGAGCTTTTTCCATAAATCCATCTTTAATTACTTATGTTCCATTCAACCCATATTCTTTTGGACTATTCCATTAGGTCCTATTTGAGATAAGAAGACCAAAATACCCTTTTCATCTACTTATGTTCTATTTAGTTCATATCATTTTCTTATGTTTCAATAAGTCCTATGGGTGACATAATTACCAAAATACCCCTAATGTATCTACTTATGTTCTATTTAGTTTATATTATTTTCTTATGTTTCAATAAGTCCTATGGGTGACATAATTACCAAAATACCCCTAATGTGAATGTTCACACCGTCAATGTGAATGTTCATATCGTCAATGTGCAGGGGCCCGGCCCATGTACAATGTGAATATTCACATTGACATGTTAACATTCACATTGATAGGAGTGTAAAATTAGCCCGCGACCCGGGGCGAGCCCGGTCCGGCCCGTGACAATGTGAATATTCACATTGACATATTAACATTCACATTGATAATACTGTAAAATTAGCCTGCGGCCCGTGGGTGGCCTAGGGCGAGCCCGGCCCGGCCCGTGACAATGTGAATATTCACATTGACATATTAACATTCACATTAATAAGAGTGTAAAATTAGCCCGCGGCTCGTGGGAGGCCCGAAGCCCGCCCGCTGCCCAGGGCGGGCCCGGCCCGGCTCGGCCCGTGACAATGTGAATATTCACATTGACATGTTAACATTCACATTGATAAGAGTATAAAATTGACTTGTGTCCCATGGGCGGCCCGAAGCCCGTGGACGGCCTGGGGCGAGTCCGGCCCAGCTCGGCCCGTGACAATGTCAATATTCACATTGACATATTAACATTCACATTGATAGGAGTGTAAAATTAGCCTGCGGCTCATGGGAGGCCCGAAGCCCGCCCGCTGCCCGGGGCGGGCCCGGCCCGGCCCGGCCCGTGACAATGTGAATATTCACATTGACATATTAACATTCACATTGATAGGAGTATAAAATTGGCCCGCGGCCCGAAGACGACAGCCTCGGGTCGGGTCGGTGGGCCTGGGCCTAGGCTCGAGCTTAGGCCAGGCTTGGGGGGACCTGGCCATTTTTTTTAATTTTTTTAAATTTTTTCTACCAAAATTTTATTATTTTCCACAAAAAAAGACATTGTGCCTCAGGTGGGTTGGGCCTCGGACCGAGCCTTGAATGGGCCTTAAACGGGCTGATGGGTCGGGCCGGGCTTTAAAGTGATGGTTTAGGCCCTAGCCTAGGGTCTCGGACATGCTCGGGCCCGGACCCAAACGAGCCTGCCCTGGGCCATGGGCGGGCTTCGAGCAGCCCACGGGCCGCAGGCCAATTCTATATTCCTATCAATGTGCATGTTAACATGTCAATGTGAATATTCACATTGTCAACGGGCCAAGCCGAGCCTACCCCGGGCCGAGGGCGAGCTTCGAGCAGCGGACAAATTTTACACTCCTATTAATGTTAATGTTAACATGTCAATGTGAATATTCACATTGTCACGGGTCGGGCCAAGCCTGCCTCGGGCTGCGGTCGGGCTTCGGGCCACCCACGGGCTGCGGGCCAATTTTATACTCTTATCAATGTGAATGTTAACATGTTAATATGAATGTCAACATGTTAATGTGAATATTCACATTGTCAACGGGCCGGGCCGGGTCCGCCCCGGGCCGGGCTGCGGCCGGGCTTTTGGCCGCCCATGAGCCACGAGCCAATTTTATACTCTTATCAATGTGAATGTTAACATGTCAATGTGAATATTCACATTGTCAACAGGCCAGGCCGGGCTCGCCCCGGGCCGCCCACGGGCCGTGGGAGGGTTTCGGGCAGCCACGGAGCGCGGGCTAATTTTATACTCTTATCAATGTGAATGTTAACATGTCAATGTGAATATTCACATTGTCAATAGGCCGGGCCGGGCCCGCCCCGGGTTGCCCACGGGCCGTAGGTGGGTTTTGGGTAGCCACGAGGCGCGGGCCAATTTTATACTCTTATCAATATGAATATTAACATGTCAATGTGAATATTCACATTGTCAACAGGCAGGGCCCGCCCACGGGTCGTGGGCGGGTTTCGGGCAACCACGGGGCGCGGGCTAATTTTACACTCCTATTAATGTGAATGTTAATATGTCAATGTGAATATTCACATTGTCAACGGGCCAGGCCGGGCCCGCCCCGGGCCGCGGGCAGGCTTTTGGCCGCCTACGGGACGCTGGCCAATTTTATACTCTTATCAATGTGAATGTTAACATGTCAATGTGAATATTCACATTGTTAACGGGCCGGGCCCGCCTCGGGCCGCGGGCGGGCTTTTGGCCGCCCATGGGCTGCGGACCAATTTTATACTCTTATCAATGTGAATGTTAATATGTCAACGTGAATATTCACATTGTCAACGGCCCGGACCGGACCCGCCCCGCGTCGCCCATGGACTACGGGCGGGTTTCGCGCCGCCACGGGACGCGAGCCAATTTTACACTCCTATTAATGTGAATGTTAACATGTCAATGTGAATATTCACATTGTCAACGGGCCGGACCCGCCCCGGCTCGCTGACGGGTTTCGGGCCATCCACGGGCCAATTTTACATTCCTACCAATGTCAATTTTAAAATATGAATGTTCACATCATAATTTGCTAACCGTTCAAAAAATATTTCTAAGGGTATCAAAATTAAATATAAGGGCATAAGTGTCCAAGAAAATAGTGTAAATCAAGAAAAATGACTTTATGGAATAAAACTATATATACATGGGACTAAATGGGTTAAAAAACACTTCTAAATAGGATTTATCAATAATTTTCCCTATAATTATTGCACTTTAAAAATATTAGGCTATGAGTGGTTTGCATCATGATTCTAAAGGCAAAATTTTCAAATCACTTTTCAAAATTCATAACTGAACATACAACTTAAAATTGCTCAAAACTTAATTTAAAAATTAATTTCAAAACTCATAACTAAATACACAACTCAAACCTCAATTCAAAACTCAAAACCAAACTCTTTTCAAAACTCTATTTTAAAAGAAAAAATTCAAAAAAATATTTTTATTTTATTTTTTTAAATTATTTTTAGAATCATGATTTGAGTGTCAAGTTGTGTTTTGAGTTATGAGTTTTGAATTGAGTTTTGAAAACAGAAAATTTGTTTGATTATGAGTTTTGAAAATAGTCTTGAGTTGTATTTTAAAAAAAATTGGATTTATTTTTTTAAAATATTTAAAAATTTTCTTAATTTTATTTTTTTAGGGTAAATATTTTATGTTTTAAATATTTATTTATTTATTTTAATGTGCATTATATTTCATACATTTATGTGCTTATTTTTTTAATATTAAAAAAAATTTTAAAAATATTTTTTATTTTAAATAATTTTTATTTTTTTATTTTAAATATTTTAGTTTAGTTTATAGATATATTTTTAAATATTTTAATTTTTTTTTTTTTGTTATGTGTTGGTTATGATTTGAGTGTGGAGTTTTGAAAGTAGTGTGGAGTTTAAATTATATGTTTGGTTATGAGTTTTGAAAATAATTTTGAATTGAGTTTTGAGTTATGTGTTTGGTTACGATTTGAGTGTGGAGGTTATGTGATCATTTCCAAATTTTAGGGGGATAAATCCGCACATGATCCAAATCATAGGAGGGTAAAGTGAAATTTGCCCAATAAAAAATTCTGACAAGGTATTAATTGTAATTTTTCAAACATAAGAGGTAATCTGTATTTTAAACAAATTTTAAGGAGTGTATTTATAATTTATCCGTAAATAAAATATACTTGTATTGGAAAATGTTGATATGCAATTTTTATTTTAAAATTATTATTATAAAGAAAGTAACGAAATTTTATAATATTAATTATCAATTATGGTAGCGTAATTATGTGTATATTATAGCAGTGCAATATTCAGGAGGTGTATTTGTAATTTATTCATAAATAAAAAGTGTTGTTATTAGCACCTACTTAATTTTTTTGGACCCCAAAATTCTTACCTTTTTTTTTTATTATTACAATTATACTCTGAAGTAAAATTACATTAAAGGATAACTTTTAATAGAACATTTATCCACCAAATGAAAACGATTAGAATGATACTACACGCACCTCCATCCTAAACCCTAGTCATATTATTCTTCATCACCATCTTAAACCCACATATATATCTTCAATGAAAAATATTTGAAACTATCTAATCAATTAACATTTTGTTTGGTGGTTTCAAATGTGTTCGATGTTCCAAATCAGTTAACTTTACAAACAATCCTATTACAGACTTCGAGTTTCTACATTAGTGGCCGTTTTTACTATTCGTTGATACTTATAGAGTAATGAAGGACGATGACAATAACTCTAATGAGGTTGGCGTTGCATTGGTAAGTTTATCTATCTTGTATTTGCGATTCTAGATCATTTTTGGTTCGATACTGATTTGTCGACTGTTAAAGTTTTGTTCAGATATACTGAGCTGAATAGAAACATTTAGTTTAGTAATACAATACTGAACATTAACATTTTGTTCGGTACTAGAATATCGAATAGTTCCATTTTGTAGAGTTTTTTTTCCTATTTTTGTTTTTTTCTGAGGGTTTTTCCCTCTAAAATCCCTTGTATTGAAGGTTTTACCCCCAAAATAGACACAAAAATATATATATATATACATATATATGTGATGTAGAGTTGGAAGTTACCCTAAGAGAAGAAGAAAGAGACAGTCGAAGAGATTTTTGACGTTGTTCACAGTGACAAAGGAGAAATAGATCATCGTTTATGAGAGAAGGAGAAGAAAGGAACAGTCGATTCGTCTCTCAATCGTTTGTTGTTCTCAATCATTCATCATTTACTGAGAGAAGAAGAAGAGAGGGTGTGAAAAATTAGGTGGGTACTTAGGTGTGATGATATTATGAATATGGATAAAATTGGTATTAAGTGAAGTGTTTAAAGAAATCTTATTAAAATTTAGGGTTTAAGGTGGGGGTTCAAGAAATGAGAGGTTCAAAGAAATTAAGTAGGTACTAATAGCAACCCTCTAAATAAAATATGGGTAAATAACACTTACATCCCCTGAGGTTTGGATTTAATACATATCACCCCTTGACGTTTGAGAAATTACACTAACCCCCTTTGTCATTATAATCATTTAGACAAAATGAATATATTGAACTTATGCATTATCTCTTTTCTTGCTTTGCTTTATTTCCTCTGTTTTTTTTTCCCCCTTCCCTTTGCTTTGCTTTACTTTTTTTTTTTTTTCAATATAATTTTCTCTATTTTTCTACTAAGAGTTGTTGCCTTTTATATAAGAAGGGGGTTTGTGAAATAAGACTATTAAACACAGGGGTGAGAATGAAATTTTCAGAACGTCAGGGGTGGAATGTAATTGAACCAAACTTCAAGGTGTCAATGTAATTTATCCATAAAATATACTTTGTATTGGAAAATGTTGATATGCAAAATTTTTTAAAAAAATTATTATTATAAAGAAAGTTATGAAATTTTATAATATTAATTACAACTCTGCTACGTTGCTCGAAAATCAATTGGCTCGAATGGCTCAAGGTTCCAAAACGATGTCGTTTTGGAATCGTTTTGGAACTCCTTTTTTTTTTCATTCTTTCCTTCTTCTTCTCCCTTTTCTCTATAAAACAGAGAGGCGAGAGGAAGAGAAAAGAGGGAGGGGGAACAGAGGGAGAGAGAAAAAGATGATGGTGAAGAACAAGGCCTTAAATTTCTGAAGCATGGGAGGTTTGAGAGAGAGAGAAGAGAGAGAATCCATTGATGAATAAAACAAAAACAAAAAAAACAACACAGAGAGAGAAGAAGAAGAAAAGGTGATAGATCTATTCACAGACCCAACAACGAATTCCCAACACTGAGCCAACCCATAAACCGTTAAATTCCTTCTACTCACAAACCCAACAACGAATCCACCATTGTTAACACATTCCAAGCTCAAATTCCTCACCAAATCACCAACATTTTCTCGAAATAGAGTCTCACTCCCACCCACAAACCCACTCGACCCACACACAGTTCGATTCAATCCACTCAAACCCCTCACCCACTGTCGCAATGAATATTATAGAACGACGCGGCTGTGAAATCATATCCAAAAATGGGTTTTGAGCTCAATCCCCTTTTATCTTTATTCATACCTTCCATAAACTACTAAGTTGATTCTATTAGAACTTGTAGAACAGATTTGAATAAGTTTCACTCAATAGTAACAAGCCAGAAATTAGATGGTGTCCTACTTTTCTATCAAGAATTGTTTAAGAGAGATTATGTCTATCCAACACTAGTAGGTTTGAGTTTTCAAACACTGGCCAGAAAGGAGTGCAACAAAAAGGCAAACAAACATGCTTAGATTAAGTAATGCAATCATTTTCCACTAATATCCTAATGTTACTTGACAAAATACAAGGAACAGTTTATCTCCACTAAGTTCTGCATTTCACAAGGGTAGCTCAAAAGGGGATTGAGGTCAAGATCTCCTTTACAGGGTGCTCGAAAAAGTTGCATTCCTTGCTTAAACAACGGCTTTTAGTCCATTCTAAAGTCCTATAATTTGAGGATGGGTGTATTCTTGTTGGATTGGTGTTGTATATGAAAGAAATGAGGAGAGTGTGAATCATCTTCTTTTATATAGCACTGTTGCAGAGGAGGTGTGGGTATGATTTCAAAGCCATCACCGTCGCAAACCCCTCCACCCACCAGCGCCACCATCAACGTCGCTCGCGACCCTTCTCTCTCGCTCTCCCCCTTCCTTTCTCGCAAACCCTTAGAGAGGAAATGAAAGAGAACAGAACAGAGATAGAGAAGAGAGGAGAGGAGAACAGAACAAAGATATAGAGGAGAGGAGAGAGAACACTTAGAGAGGAGATGAGAGGAGAACAGAGGTAGAGATAGAGATAAAGATACAGGAGAGAGGAGGGAGAACATTTCGGGCCACTCGAGCCTCAATAAATCGAGCTACGAGGCATTTCTCTATTAATTATCAATTATGGTAGTGTAATTATGGTTATATTATAGCAGTGCAATATTCCTGGACAAATAAAAGTTTGTTACACGACTAATATCGTCCAAGGAGTATGCATTAGTAACTGAACTGTTGTGCATTTGAGGTGAAATATCTTGAGCCTGATAGTGACTGCACATGCATAAAAGTTGATATCAGTCAATTTTAGTTTAAAATCTCTGTTCTAGATAACTCAAAGAAAAAAAAAAAAACATAAAAACAAATGATGGCAACAGGAGTCAAGTCCTTCCGTAGGAAATACGCGTCTGATTAACGCTGAGAAAATATTTTTCCACCTTTGATTGCGTTTTTGAAATTAATGTTTTAGTTGTTTTGTAGCGTGGTAGCAGGGTGGTGATCAAACTTGTGGGGTTAACTTGAGAAAAATACATACTCATTTTGGTTGAGAGATTTGAGAATGAATTTGAAAAAAAAAAGAAGGGAAAAGGTATGTGAAGTTAAATGTAAGTATATTTTATGAGTCATGATAGAGATCCCCTCCAATCACCACCCCCACAACCCCCACACACATGTGGCGGGTGGTGATTGGAGGAGCAGGAAAAAAAGAAAAAAGAAAAAGAAAATGTAACCAATGAGAGAGGGAGGGGGTCAAAGGGGGTGGGGGGAAAGGGGGGCATGTAACATTTTTGATATTTTATTCACATTTCACCTATCTCTCCCATTTTCCTCTCCAAATCCCTTTACAAATCCCACAACCAAACACGGCATTAGTCCTACAAGTTTGACATTATTAGACTGATTTATAGTATAACTAAAGCAACTAAAATTATACAAGGGTGGATAGCCCTGAAATGAAAAAAGATATATATTTTAATAGAGAGAAAAAAAAGAAGAAGAAGAAGAAGAAGAGAGATAACATCATCTTTTCATCCATACAATTCACGAATTACTGATGAAAAAATATTTAAATGTTCTGTGAATTAAAACCTTGAGAGAGACTAGTGTAATTATGTCAAAATACAAAGCTAATTATATTGTCTCTTAACTTCAAGAGGTGAGTGTAATTTATCCAAATTAAAAATTAGACTTGGCATACTTTCATCTAAATCTATCTGCAAAATGCCATCAGCTATACTTGAGATTGAGTCCACAACATGAATCCAGAATGTGAATATTCAACGATTAAAATCTTATTGTGTCAAGTATTAATTTAAATTTAAAACTTCATAATCATGGTTTATTAGGATGTAAACTAGGAAGCATAGGTACGGATACGACACGATACGGATACGGCTATACGACAAAACCTAAAAAAATAGGATACCGGTACGGTTAGGATACGTTTGTGAAAAATATATTTTTTTAAATTATTAATAGTGAGTTACACAAAAGCTAAAGAACGTTGAGAAACCACAATGTAATTTTATAATGCAAAATACTAACCTTTAAGAATTTTGTATTAATTTAAGCTAGTAGCTTATTTACTTTTTAATTTTTTAATAAGTCTTGCAAATATTTCATTTCAATATCAAGTTTAATATATTTATATTACAATAATAGAATAATTCACAACTTGTCCCTATGTTTTTTCCTTTGACACTAGTGAAAAATAGTGTATTCAAGTTTGCTTGCTTATTTATTTATTGATATTTAATTTTGCCATTGTTATATTCTCTTGTTAATTCTTACTTTTTATGTAGTTATAGGGGACATGCATGAAATAATTAGGATATATCAATTTGATAAATTCTATTATTTAACTCACTATGCTCTTCTTATCGAAGAACTTGACAAAGTATTAGAAAAATATTCTTATATTTATACTTGCAATTATATTATATTATTATGCTAGAAATGTTACAATTCTAATTTCATAAAACAAGTAAACATGACTTGGAGTATCCGATACTTCAAAATTAAGTATCTGATACTCCAAAATTAATGAAAAAATAATTAAGAAGTATCTGATACTTTTAATAAGTATCCGATACATATCCGTGAATATCCAAGGAGTATCGGCATCCGAAACGGATACGATATGGATACATCACCATTTTTGAAGTATCCGGGCTTCATACGATGTAACCAACTGGGTATGCCGGTTTGATCAAGCAGAACCATAAGGTTCAGTTTTGTATAAACCAAGGTTTTTTTTGTTTTGTTTTGGTGTGTGTGTGTGTGTGTGTGTGTGTGTGTCCGTGTGTCTGTGGATAAACCAAGGTTTAATCACACAGAGTTGTCACCTGTTGAACAAATATCAAACTAATCAATTCAAGCCAGATAAAATCTGTTTTAGCTTTTGCCTGAAAAGACTTCTACTTTGTGAAGTCTTGTGCAAAACTAAGGAAAGAAAATATTTGAGGATGAATCTTATACATGCATTTGGAATGTTATCTTCTTTCACTCAATTGAACATCATCTACTATGTAACCTATTTCGAGTATAAGACAGGATCGGCATTGCATGTCGCAGCCTTTTTAAAATACATTTAAACAAGAAAAGATGAATGCTAAGATAAAACACAGAGAAAAATTGAAAAATAGCATGCAATTAATTGTTGTAGGCAGCCAAAGCAATACGTGGCATGGCATAGTTGTTGAGTCATCCAACAATATCTTCACGATTAATCAGATCTCAAGCCCCTGAGAGAAGAGAAAAAATAATTAATCTCCAAACAATTTGATGGGATGTAATAAACAAGGAAAAGAAGACATAAGTAACCAGCTGCATTGGCCTGAAAATTTGATTTTTGGTTCCATATTGAATAATATCTTAGGTAAACTTCACTTTTAACTCCTTATAGACCAAAGCGAATAATTCCTTATCATTTAGAAATAACTACATAACCTCATGTGATTTGTGGACTAAAGTGCACTGTCCATTTTTTCATCCAAATTAACTGGATGTAAGGTTTACACAACAATAAAGAGAATAAGCTATTTTTAAGACCAAAATACCCCTTACACATTTTTAAATTTACAAAAATATGTCATTCTTCTTTCTCTCTCTCTCTCTACTATTTTCTCGTTCTGTTTCTTAACTCCAACCCACTGTATCAGCTGGGTACAAAATCGGGAGAGGCCCTAACCCTTCTTCCCTCTTGGGAGCCATTGAATTTCAGTTGAGCACAAAATCAAGAGAGGCCCGCCAATATCTCTTCCTGAGACCGGTACAACCTTTCATGGCTACATCTCTATGTACATGACTATGGGCAAACTTGGACACATCAATACAGTGAATAGACCATGGGCACACTTGGGCACACCAATACCCACCATGCCTCAGACGTAGGTAAAGCCAAACCAGTACACACACAATCAAAACTCAATCCAATCAACCAAACTTTTCAAACAACTAATGAGCACCAAGAATTCAAAACCCAAGAAGATCAATTAATAGATTCCAACTGAGCATCAAATTTTAATTCAATAACACAATTAAATTGCCAAACAAAACAAACTCGGTTCATATTTTATTAATAAAAAAATACTTCTGTTTTTGGTCTATTCCTGTGAATCCTCAAAAAAGATTAATATTGCTATAAAAAAAAAAAACTCACACAACCACCTCTCTGAGAAGTGGTGGTTGCTGTTTGGGGGGGGGGGGGGGGGGGGGGGGGGGTGCAGCCATGGGAGGATGAAGGAGAGAAGATAAAGAGGAAGAAGAGGGTATGAAGGTAAATTCACAAGTTTTGTTAATAGAAGTTAGTGTGCGTTTAGTCCACAAACCATATGGAGATTATGTGGTTATTTTCAAATGATAAGGGAGTTATCCGCACATAGGCCAAACCACAAGGGAGTAGAGTGAAATTTGTCCTAATATCTTTTGAGCTTAATTGCATGCAACATTCATAATACTATCTTTTGAGCTTAATTGCATGTTACATTCATGGAATGGGTGTACCTCATAATGCAATCCTCCCAATTATGGCAGCAAAATGTCAATAGACTTAAAATAGCCTCTCTCTCTCTTTTCTTTTCTTTTTTTTTTTTTTTTTCACTGAAAACTACTGCAGTGTAAACAATGCTACTCACCAAGAGTACTTACAAAACTCTGGCCTTCCCACTCCACATAGGCATTTATCAAACTAAGGGTCTCTGAGGTATCAAAGAGCACTTAATTTGAGATTTGCTACCTTTGCAATTCATAGCCTAGTAGTGAAGCCTGTTTGACGACTACTCCAATCCTCAAGTGGTTTAGTATCAACAGTGATTCAAAAACAGAGCTACATGTGATGTTGATCAGCTAAACTCTAGTGCCTTTAACCTCATCAAGGCATCGTATCGAGTAAATGCATTCATAAGAAATCACTCTACCCAAAACTCCGTCAGTTGATTTATTCTTAACCCCAGCCATGGTTACAGTTTTAAAAACTCAAAAGTTACATTTCCATCAATTTTCATAAAGGAGTTCATAGCCATAATGCTCTTACTAGCATAATTGTTTAAAGAGAATAAAATGCTTTGACATTTGAGGAATTTGAAATCAACAACAAAATGGACTTTTCCACTTTGGAGTCCCAAAAGAGGAGGTTTCGGCATCTTGAATATATGATTTTGGCAACAGAGATTGACTAAAACTTTAATTGATCATCTCTTCTGTATTATTCTGGATGACACTTGTAATGAAAACCTAGTTCAATTATTTTACTCCTTAAAAATGCAAAAGAAACAGAAAATGGTTGAACTGTCTAAAGCATTACGATAGTTGCAGACCAACTTTAAGAATTGAAATCAAGCACTCCTTTATTTTGAAAGTATTAGCAAAGCTCTGATCTTTTTGTTTGAATAGTCTTAATCGGCAATAATGCTTGCTGCTTGTTTGGGCAAAGCAATCTTAACATAGTTATGGAGACCCAAACTATCACAAAACATGTTATCCGTAGGTCTCTTTCCCGTGAGCATCTCCAATAAGAGGATGCCATACCTATACACATCACCTGATGTTCACACCTCATTTCCCATGCCATACTCTGCAATTCATGCATTAAACAAAATAAGGGGTATGTTAGGGACTAAGATTTGCAAATATTGGTAAATCCACCCATTAATGGAAAAAATACTCGCAAATTAAGTAAACTGTATGACCTAACATAAAGGTGATAAAATAAAATAGTTTTGGTACTGAATGTGAGAGTAATACACTGGAAACAATCAGCAAAAAAATTATTATAGTGCATTGTAAGGAACAAGAGCAAAAAACCATCAACTCTGCTTCATTGATTAACAGAGCAGATTCATGGCTGTGTGAATAAAAAATAGATTCTATAGTGAAGGCACAAAGGAAAACAAAGAAGAGCCTAAGAGGTATATTTACCAGGAGCTGCATAACCGACAGAATCTCTTATGCCAACAGAACTTGATTGATTTGCCGAACGGTCATAGATGGCTCCTGGAATGAATCTTGCTAACCCAAAGTCACCTACGTGTGCAGTCATTTCATCGTCCAGAAGAACATTGCTTGGCTTGAGATCACAGTGAACGATTGGGTTCTGAGCAATGATTGTGAAGATAATCAAGTGCAGAAACAACATCAATGGCAATATTTAACCTCTGTACAAGGTCTAAATTCCTTGATTATTTATGCTCCTCATCTTCAATCTCATTTGCATGTAACCAATCCTCTAGGCTACCATTAGCCATGAACTCATAAACAAGAGCTTTGAAATCGTTACCATGATAGTCAGCACTTGAACATGCTGTGAGAACCTTGAGAAGATTTCGATGTTTTATGTGCCTCAAGTTCTCACACTCGATGAAGAAACTCTTGGAAGCTCCAAGGCATTGAAGGTTTAGTACTTTCACTACTACAACATTTTCACCTTCACCAAGAACTCCTTTGTACACAGAACCAAAACTACCCACACAGACCAAATTGGATAGAGAAAACCCATCAGTAGCTTTACGTAGACTTTGGTATGACAATTTCAAAAATGAGAGCCCTAAATATTTGGAAGAAGGTACTTTTTTAGTCTTTCTACACCAGCAAGGATATAGGAAACATATTAGAATTAGTCCTAGAAGCCCAAAAGATATGAGGATTATTAATTTCAAGCTCCGAGTAAATTTTTCCCTTTGGAACCCCTTGAAGTCGCAACTGTATAGCTGTAATTCAGGTATACCCCCACAAAGCTTGTAGTTTCCCTTAACAGAAATAGATGTTACGTTCTGAAATATGCCACTTTCTGGTACCGCACCCTCAAAATCATTGAATGATAGACTTAATTTTTGTAAGAAGGAAAAGTCCTCTAAATAGTCTAGGATTTTTCCAGAGAAATTATTGTGAGAAAGATCTAACTCCTCCATACCTCTCAAATTACTTGAAGATGAAGGAAGGATTCCCCAGAATTTGTTGCTCTCTATATGTAGTAATCTCAATTTTAAGCAACTACCAAGAGTGCTTGGAATTTCACCGGCCAACATGTTCTCAGAAACATCAAGTTCTTCTAGATTTTTTAAAATTCCAATTTCCATTGGAAGGGAATCAGCCAAATCATTACGAGATATGTGTAGATACAATAACGATACGAGACTGATAACTTCACTGGGTATGGTACCACTAAGATTGTTTTGAACTAGTCTTAGTTCCTGTAACATTTGGCATTTCCCCAGACTTCAAGGGATTCAACCATGAAGATTATTGTTGCATAACATAAGATTTGTCAGCACAGTTAAATTTCCAAAAGACAATGGGATATCCCCGTAGATCATATTACCTAAGAGATCCAATTTCTGTAGCTTTTGAAACTTTCCAATATCAGCAAGAATGTTACCTGTGAAATTGTTGTTTGACAAGTCAAGAAACTGCAAATTGATCAGATTCCTTATCCCGGTTGGGATGATCCCAACTATTTCATTGTTGCTCAATATTAGTTTACCAAGATTAGTGGATAAATTGCCAATTGATTCAGGCAACAATCCTCCAAAATTGTTTTTGCTCAGATCTAGAACGTTCAAATTTGTCACATTGGTCAAAGAATAGAGAAACCTCAAGTCATCAGGCTCCCCGGCTCCTAAACCATTTCCATGAAAGTTTAACAGCTGAAGATCATGCAGGTTGTCCAAAGGAGGAACTTTTCCAGTAAATTTATTACCGGCCAAGCCAAGGCATTGTAGTTTAGTGGCATTAGACACTAAAACAGGAATGGATCCAGTAAACGAGTTTACACCAACTTCAAAGACACTAAGATTGGGAAGAGTAATTCCTAGGTCCCAGGGAAGGTTCCCTCGAATTTGTTTCATTATGACATTAAATTCTGTACTAGACGACAGATTAAAGATTGAGAAAGGAATGGTAGCAACCAACCTGTTCATCCTCAACAGAAAAACTTCCAAGTTTGTCAATCGACCCAGATCAACAGGTATGTCACCACCAATACTATTTTCTTCTGCAACAAATGATAGATTCCCAAAACAATAAGGTACACTACCTGTTAGATTGTTTCTCCCAATGTACAGTCTCTTTAACTTAGAGAACCCAGCTCCACTGGAATTTTCCCTCCCAACCTATTGCCAGAAAATTCAAGAACAACTAAGACTATTGTTACTCAATATTAGTTCATTGAGCAAGCTTAGATTTCCAATGTGAGGTGAAATGGAGCCTGTTAATTTTTGATGATCCAAGTTCAACACAATGAGCCTTTGGTTGGAGCAGCCACATGTTACGCCAAACCATTGACAGAAGTGGATTGATTCATTCCACAAGTTCAGAGCACCGAATGGATCACTTGTTATTTCAAACTTGAATGCAAGCAAGGCTAGCCGATCAGTCTCATTCCCATGGCACTATTGAACCCATCCGGATATTGGAAACAACAAATTGAGTTTGAAAGTCTATTGTGTTTTGCACTGTTTTAAAGAATTTTCAATCTGTTCTCTCACTTTGAAGAATGAATCAGAGCATCAAGTTTATTATTTAGAGATCTTTCCACTTTGCCCTTAATTTTTGTTACTTTATTTGTATTGCTTATCCTCATCTGTTAAATATGCATAATCATTACAGCATGATTTAATCAAGTTTATTATTATGAGGGAGAACAGGAAACCAATCACTTTGGTTCCAATTTTGTGAATTTAATTTTTTTTAAATTGATTTTTTGTTTTTGTATTTTTTTTGTTTTTAGTGAATTTTTAAAATAGTTTATGATTTTTTTTTAGATACACTTAATATAAATACAATTAAAAAGTATAATATTTGTGATTTTTTTTTTAAAAATAGTAAATATCAAAAATACAAAAAAAAAATGAAAATTCAATACATTTTTGTATTTTTGTGTATTTATTGATCACCGGTTATTTGAGCCTTGAATGCAAGCATTGCTAGCCAATCTGTCTCATTCTCGGCTACATGAACATGACGAGTAGTAGAGCCTGAACCATCCAAACACACCATGAGAAAAAAACCAACAACAACATGCATGAACTGAAACAGAGTCCATGACATTGTTGAAACTAATATTAAACTCATCTAGGGAAATAGTGTTGTCTTCAATGTTCTAAATCACTTCTTCTTCCTTTTTTTTTCCCCCCCCCCTATTAGGCTTAAAGGTTTCTCAATCAATCCCATCTCTCACTGCATTTATTCAAGAACCCAACAATGAAGTCAGTCAATCCTGCAGAAAAAAAAGTCATGATCATGATCAAGTTCACGCACTTGCCATCAATCTATAGTTTAAATTCATTCTAGAACTCACACTACCGATTCAATCTCCACCCCACAATCTAAATCTTTTTTCTTTTACTTTTCAAATTTCTATCCAAATCCATAATCCAAACATAGCCTTAAACTTTTTTATTAAATTTAAAATCAAATGAAATTTCATTTTACTCCCCAAACTATCATTTAAAAATTAATTTAATCCAAGTTTTTTTAATAACAATTTTATACTTAAACTACTCGATTTTATATTAATTTCACCCTCACCGTTAGCTACTGTGTATAATCAAATGGAAGTTGCCAATATAACACCGAAATTTAATTTGAAACTTCACTTTACCCTTCGAACTATCCAAAAAATATCAATTAGACCCTTGAGTATATTTAAAAAATTAATTTAAATTCACTCTCAAACTATCTTCTTCTTCTTTTTTGTTGTAAGGTAAATTTAAATTTATTCTCTACTTGCACAATCATCTTAGTTCCACCTCTACTTGCAGTTTAATTTTTTTTTAAATACATGTGATGTTGTTATGTGACTACAAATGTCTAATTAATCTATTTTTTTTCATGAATAATTTACTTAAAGAATCTTACAATTTAACCGATTTGAATCATCGAAGTAATCTCAAGAAAAGCCCACACAAGACCGCACAACAAACTACTATGTCGCGTGAGTACAACAATGTCTGATTAATCTATTTTTTTTCATGAATAATTTACTTAAAGAATCTTACAATTTAACCGATTTGAATCATCAAAGTAATCTCAAGAAAAGCCCACACAAGACCTCACAACAAACTACTATGTCTCGTGAGTACAACAACAACCTCTCCTCCCTAACGTTTCACCATCTTATTTTTTATTCTCAAACTTTATTCTCTACAATTAACGAAGTACATATCTTCTGTCTCCCTTTTTGCGGTCTTCTATTTCATACTTATCGGATATTACTACATCATCACATCAATAAGTAAAAAATATAAGACAGAGAATGGTAGATGATCTCATATCCAATAAAAGACCCTAAATGTCTTGACTATATATTGCCCATTCATGGTCATCCCACCCAACCCACTTAATTTGGGATTTTTCTAGAAGTTTACACAATTTGTATACAAACATGAAAAATTTACAGGATTTGTATTTAAAATGACAGGATTGTAGTGTGACTTATCTTTTTAAATTAAAAATCTCTATTAAAATAACATTTAGTTATACAAAAAAATTGCCACTGCTATATCATTTTGTTAAAGAATTCTATATAAATAGTATTTTCGTATAAGTTGACATCGGTCAATAAATTTTAGTTAGATTGGATGCCTTATCTCATTATTATCCAAAGAGAAAAAAAAGATGGCAACAGGTTGCCATAAGTCAAGTCTTTATCCCATAAGCAATGGCTCTTGAGGTATCAATTGTTAAAAGCACTATTATATATATTTTACTCCTTAATCATATGTATGATGAATTTGGTAACTCAGTGGCGTAAAATGGTCTGAACTCATTCCCCTTTTTCCACAAGTAATCATTAATTATTTGTTAGAATGAGCAAATGGAAGGAATTCCATTCCAACTGTTGACAGAGATAAATATATACTCAGATTAAAAACAATTAGAACTTGAACATGTATATATACAAGACAGGAACCATCAATATATATTCTAAAATGATTTTTAGACTCTAGACTTCAGAGGATGATTCTTGTAATTAACCTAATCGATTTCTCTAGTTTTTAAGTTAATAGATCTGTTGTTGGGTGTGAATTCCCTGGTTTTGGAGAGTAAACAATACTTTCATTGGAACTAAGTACTAGTGCCCAAAGCTGGAAGTTTTCATCCCAAATCCTAATAATAACAAGCAGTTTTTATTCCTTTAATCTTTTAAACTTATAGTTATGTTTGATTATCATATTAGGTTGACTAGGATAATGTATGGGATTACTAGTGTGGTGATAGTAAACTGTAGATGTAAGATAATTGGTATTTGCTTGTGCACCAGTGTAATTGGTTTTGATTAAATTTATGCAATTACTTAAAAACACTCGTTATATAAAATGTAACTATGTTGTTTTTGTCGCCAAACCTTTTAATCCAAATGAACTGTAAGAAACCAAGGTAATGTCAGATTTACCATATCCTGAATATCAATGCACTTGAATGCAATTCTGTAAGTATTTAATAGATTCGATAAATTTTGAAAGGAAATCTAGGCTATTTGGCCCAAAGTATATAAACTTCAAACAAGTAGAGAGTTTAAAAAGCATACATCAACAGGTCCTAAAACTTGCAAATAGACAAACTACTCTTACCAACTAAACAAATAGACAACAAACAATCAAGTCTATAACAGCTTTAACACAACAAAAATCATAAGATAAACAAAATAAAATATTCTTCACCCCAGCTAATTGAGTTTAGACAGTGTTCTTCATATTTCTCTAATTATTAGAAGCAAACATAATACATACAAACCATATCTTAGTTTATATCACACCACATATATATAGATTATAAGAAGTTTTACAGTTACGTCTTATTTAGACCATTGCAAGTCATATCCGTAACTATGGAACTTGTTTTAGAGTAAATGACAGAATAGCCATTGCAAGTTATAGCCTTCTTAAAAAGTACATTTAAATGAGAAAAGTTGAATGTCTGCGTGAGACTAACATAAAATCATATTTTAAAAAAATTAAAAATTAAAGAAAATAAATTAAAGGATAGGATCATACATGTAACACATGGGCAAATCAATAATTTGCAGCATCACATAGTTGTGGAGTGGACAAATATCTTCAAGTCCAATCAGACCTCAAGATTGGCTGGAATATATAATCTAATCCCATTCTCTTATACCTCCGAACAAACACAACAAAGATTATAAGTTCTACAGCAACAGCTTGTTTGGAACCATTGCAAGTCATATGAACCTATTTTAGAGTATAAAACAGGATAGATAGCCATTGCAAGCCATAGCCTTCCTGAAGTACATTTGGATGAGAAAAGGGCATGCTTGAGACAAACTAAAAACATAAAAGGGGGGGGGGAGGGGGGGGACAAAAAGAAATTAAAGCATAGGATAATATAACATAGTTGCTGAGTCGACAAAGATCTTGAACTCCAATCAGACCTCAAGTACCTAGGAGAAGAGAAAAACGACTACGTAAAACTTCAAACAGTATGATGAGAAATGATAAACAATTAAAATAAGACACAAAAAAGAAGCTGAAGCAACTTGAAAATCAGTTTTTTTTGGTACCTTATTGAAAAAAGGTATACAAATTTGTTATTGTAAACCAATTATAAGATCATAAAAGGAAAAAGAAAGAACATAGAAGTAAAGAAAAAAACTTTCCCTTATCTAGTGTCATGTTTCGAGCTTAATTGAATGCAAAATTCATGGAAGGAGTGTAACCCATAATACATGCAACAAAATGTCAGTTTGCCTTTTGTCTTTCTTTTTCGGCAACTAGTGCTATCTAAACAATGCTGCCTTCCTCAGGAACTGATAATCCTCTAAGGCTTTACAAGGGATTAAAACAGAGAAGTTGCATAATACTCTATTAGTTGGTAAATTTTTCAACCCCAGCCATATGCAGATTAAAAAACTTGAAGTTACATTTCATCAATTCCGTTATGTGTATAGCCAAAGTGCACTAACCACCATAGTTGTGTCAAGACATTCAAATGCTTCCAGTTTCTAACCAATTTTGTTTTCCAGATTAAGTTGGAGGGGATTATAGGGGAAAGAACTTTGCAACTCTGAAGTTATGAGAGCTGAGGTTCCAGTATCGTGGAATAAGATTTTGGCAATAGAGGTTAATTAATAGTGATTGATTTTTGCTTATGTATTACTCTTAGTCATATTTGTAATGTGAATCTAGTTGAATTATTTGCTCAAGTTTGCAGAAGAACCGTAGTTTTGACGAAAAGAAAATAAAAAACCAAAGAAAAAAAGAATTTCCATTCGGTAATGAAACCATCATGCTTGACAGGAACCATAACTGATTTTTTGTCACCTTCAAAATGTCAATGTTTAAGAATGTGGTCATTTGGGTGAAGTACAGCATATCTAAGGTGTTATGATTTATATGCCACAAGACAAACTAAAGTTTGTCAGCCTAGTGTGGAATTGTGACAATTTCAGTAATAAATGCAGGTATATTCTTCAGTTACTAAGAAAGTGACAGGGTCATACCTACTCATGATCACACTGTAATTCTAGCTCTTCTTCCTCCATGAGCTCCATCAGTTCCAAGAAAGTTGTTCTTGATCACAAGCAACTGAGTAACAACATGATTAATGGTTGGTCTATCTCTTGGTAGCTCTTGTGAACATGCGATTCCAATATTAAGTATCGAAATCAAGCACTCATAAATTTTATGACTGCCAGTAGAGCTTTGATTCTGAGTGTTTTCGGTGCTTGAGCTTCCCTCCCCAATTTCTCTTTGTTGAATTAGTGTTGGATCAACAACGCTCGCTACTTGTTTTGGTAAAGCCATCTTAGCAAAGTTATGGAGACTTAGACTATCATTAAACATGTTATCAGTAGGTCTCTTCCTTGTAAACATTTCCAATAAGAGAATACCATAACTGTATACATCACCAGATGTCGTCACCTCATTTCCCATACCATACTCTGCAATTGATGCATCATTCAAAGGAAATACAATTGTAAAGATGCTTGGCCAGAAGCATTTCAAATAACAATAATAGTAATGTACCTTCTACGGAAAACTCTTTGTAGAAAACAAGTTTAGAGCGTAAAAAACTTTACTATTTGATGTAATATAGGAAAGAATTATATCTCTTCTTGGTGAGATAACAATATTTGGCTTGTCTGCTTGTGTCATGAGAATGGCCCAACTTGAAACAAGTTTGATTGTTTCCCAGTGATATTTATGAAACCAAACAGTTGATGGTTAAATATCTTCTTAAGAAATAAACAGTTGAAGCCTGGGTGGCAGTTTAACTTTATCCAATTAGGTTTGTATTCATCAAACTTATAAACGTAAAAGAAATAGATAGGAGGATTGAAATTAGCAAAAGGGGATTTTCTAATATCCTCTTTATGTTATCCTATGACTACACACATAGGAGATGAACAAAAGTTAGATATTGTACGTTGTTATGCTTTCACATTTTGTGCCAAGAAAAAATACTAGGATTTCTCAATATTGGTACATCTCCATTGAAGGCAAAAATAAACATAAATACAATTATTTGGATGATGATTTGCAGACAACAAGATAGGAGATGTATGGAAAATCCTCTAAAAAATGGGATTGTATATTGGGTTGTATATTATAAGCAAGAAACTAATGAAATCAGGAACCTGCATTCCTTTGAGTTTTATATTTTTCAGACTAAATTATGTGCAACAGAAAAGAAAAAAAAAATTTACTTTTAAATAACACAATGGAAAGTATTTGCCAAACATTGATTTTCATGCATTTGAAGGGCTAATGGCGTTGCGAGAAATAAAACCAAAGAACCATTTGCTTACTTCATTGATCGAAGGAGCATACTTGATGGATATGCAAATAAGACTCTAAAGTATGTTGGAAATTGAAGGTGAAAAAGAATATCAGAAAAGGGCCTAAGAGATACATTTACCTGGAGCAGCATAACCAACCGACCCTCTTAAGCCAATGGAACTTGATTGAGTTGCAGAAGAATTATAAGTGCCTTCTAGAAGGAATCTAGCTAACCCAAAATCGCCTACATGTCCAATCATTTCATCATTCAGAAGAACATTGCTCGGCTTCAAATCACAGTGAACTATTGGTTCCGAGCAATGATGGTGAAGATAATCAAGTGCAGAAGCAACATCAAAGGCAATATTTAACCGTTGTAGGAGGTTTAGATTTCTTGATTCGACATGCACCTCATCTTCATTTTCATTTGCATGTAACCAATCCTCTAGGCTACCATTGACCATGAACTCGTAAACCAGAGCTTTGAAATCATTACCATTATAGTCAACACTTGAACATGCTGTGAAAACCTTGACAAGATTTCGATGTCTGATGCGCCTCAAGGCCTCACACTCAGCAACGAAACTCTTGAAAGCTCCACGGAATTGAAGGTTTAGTACCTTCACTGCAACAACTTTTTCACCATGATCAAGAATTCCTTTGTAAACTGAACCAAAACTACCCATGCCTATCATGTTGGCTGGAGAGAACCCATCAGTTGCCTTGTGTAGACTTTGGTAGGACAATTTCACATATGACTTCCCTAAAAATCTCAAAGAGGGTACTTTTGTTGTCTTTCTAAAGCAACAAAGATACAGTAAACACAATAGTATTACTAGTCCCAGAAGCCCAAACGATGTGGGGATTATTATTTTCAAGATGAGTGTAAATCTTTTCCTTTTGAATCCCTTGGTATTGCAACTGTGCAAATGTAGTTTAGGCGTGCCACCACAAAGCTTGTTGTTTCCCCTAATAGAAATAGCCGTTGCATTTTTAAATATGCCTATTTCTGGTACCGCACCCTCAAAATCATTGAATGATAGATCTAATTTTTGTAAGAAGACAAAACCCTCTAAATAGTCTGGGATTTTTCCTGAGAAATTATTGTGAGAAAGATCTAATTCCTCAATACCTCTCAAATAACTTAAAGATGAAGGAAGAGTTCCCCATAAATTATTGCTCTGTATATATAGAAGTCTCAATTTTACACAACTACCAAGAGTGCTTGGAATTTTTCCAGACAACATATTCCTGGAAACATCCAATTGTTCAAGATTTATTAAATTCCCAATTTCTAGTTGTATGGACCCAACCAAATGGTTATCATATAGGTACAAGTTCAATAATGATGAGAGCATTAGAACTTGTTTGGGTATGGTACCACTAAGATTGTTTCCACCAAGAGCCAGATCTACAAGGGGGCATTTTCCCAGACTTGGAGGAATGTTGCCATGCAAATTATTTACGTCTAAATAAAGATACGCTAGTGAAGTCAAATCTTTCAAAGACAATGGAATTTTCCCATAGAATTTATTACCTGAGAGATCCAAAATTAGTAGCTTTTGTAGCTTCCCAATATCAGCAAGAATGTTACCGATGAAATGATTGTCTGACATGTCCAAAGCCTGCAAATTGACCAAATTTGCCATCTCGGTTGGGATGCTCCCACCTATTTTATTGTTATCCAAATAAAGGATACCAAGACTAGTGGACAAATTGCCAATTGATTCTGGCAACACCCCTCCAAAGTTGTTGGAGCCCAGCCACAAAATGTTCAAATTGGTGGCATTGGGCAATGAGTTAAGAAAATTCAAGTCACCAGCTTCCCCTGTTCCAAGATGATTGAATTGAAAGTATAACCGCCCAAGATTGTGCATCATTCCCAAAGGAGGCACTCTTCCAATAAATTTATTTTCTCGCAAGTCAAGGTGATACAGGTTGGTTGCATTTGATATTGAAATAGGAATGGATCCAGTAAACAAGTTAAGAACAACTGAAAACCATTGAAGAGTTGGAAAAGAAATTCCAAGATCTAAGGGAAGTCTCCCTTGAACTTGGTTCATTGCTATATCAAAAAATGTGATGGAAGAGAGATTAAAGATTGAGGAAGGAATAGTACCAACCAACTTGTTCTCCCCCAATGCAAGAACATTTAAGTTTGTCAATCGGCCCAGGGCTTCAGGTATACTCCCATTGATGTTGTTGAGACTTGCATCGAATTCAATAAGGGATGACAGATTCCCAAATGTATGAGGAAGGCCACCTGTTAGATTGTTTCTTCCAATGTACAACTGCTCGAGCTTAGACAGAGAACCAAGCTCCACGGGAATTTTCCCAGCCAGACTATTGCCAGAAAGCTGAAGGACAACGAGGTTAGAGCTAGCAGATATATTGGAGGGAATTTCACCACCAATAGAATTATTGCGTAATGACAATATTTGCAGTCTCCGTAGATGGCCAAGTTCAGGGGGGATTTTGAAAAATCTAGAAACCTCCTAGATGTTGATTTGTGATTATGTATCAATTTTAAGCAGAATATAAAAATCCCAATCAAACAGTCAAGAGAAAGAGACACAAAGATTTTACGTGGAAAAACCACAATTGGACACCTTCCAATTGTGATCAAAAAACCACGGGCCACAGCCACCAGAACAATCCACTAAGAAGATATAAAGGAATTACACAGGTATCACTCTCAATTATCTAGCGAATCCACAACGCCTAATTGAACCAACCTCTATGTGCCTCTTCCAACCCCATCTTCACCACGGAATTGTCTTTCTGATGAGCCACTCCGGATTCCACCACCGAAGCTTCAGACCGAATTCTTCAGAATCCACAACTGAAGAATTTCCTCTCTCTTTTGTGAAACAAACACAAACCTTTGATGTAGTCTTTATAGATCATGAGTTGAATACTCAATAAGACATCAAAGAAAAAATAAAATATCCCCAGATATAAACCTTTAAGAACCAAAAAGAAAGATCTGGAGGATTCAATGAATGAATCAATGAATAATCTAAATTTGGGAGAAACCCAACTATTTATAGAAAACCAAAGCAATCCTAGTTGGAAGAGAAAACCAACTTCTTGCAGAGTTCCAACTTCTTCAGAGTTCCAACTTCTTGTAATCAACTTCTTGTAGAAAACCAACTTCTTTCAGAACTCCCAAGTAACCTGTTTTTGAAGGAAATCAACTTCTTAAAGAACTCTTGTTACAACCTTGGTTTTGATCCATGGAATTTGACAACAAAAAGTCCTAACAATCTCCCCCTTTGTCAAATCCTGGATAAAACCAATCTAAAACAAATTTCCTAACAAAAACACTAAAACAAATTTCCAATCAAAACAAGAACAACATCACCAACTAGGAACCAGCACTTATAACCAAATCTCTTTCCAAACTTATTTTTCAAGGTCATGATCTGCAAAACAACTATTAGTGCCACCATCTCCAAAACAACTATTAGTCCCACAAGAATATATGAAAAAGCAATAAACATATGACACGATTATCTTGAAGTATGAGATGGAAAACATAAATAGATGCAACTTGGAGATTTTAAGAACATGTAGTATGAATAGATGTGTTAGGACCTTTTGTTGTCAAATTCCATGGATCAAAACCAAGGTTGTAACAAGAGTTTTTTAAGAAGTTGGTTTCCTTCAAAAACAGGATTATTTGGGAGTTCTACAAGAAGTTGGTTTTCTACAAGAAGTTGGTGAAGTTGGTTTTCTACAAGAAGTTGGTTTTCTACAAGAAGTTGGTGAAGTTGGTTTTCTACAAGAAGTTGGTTTTCTTTCCCAACTAGGATTGCTTTGGTTTTCTATAAATAGTTGGGTTTCTCCCAAATCTAGGCTATTCATTGATTCATTCATTGAATCCTCCAGATCTTTCTTTTTGATTCTTAAAGGTTTATATCTGGGGATATTTTATTTTTCTTTGATGTCTTATTGAGTATTCAACTCATGATCTGAAAAGGCTACATCAAAGGTTTTGTTTGTTACACAAAAGAGAGAGTTGTTCTTCAGTTGTGGATTCTGAAGAATTCGAGCCTGAAGCTTCAGTTGTGAATTCTGGAGTGGCTCATCAAAGTTGTTCTTCAGTTGTGGATTCTGAAGAATTCGGTCTGAAGCTTCGGTGGTGGAATCCGGAGTGGCTCATCAGAAAGACAATTCCGTGGTGAAGATGGGGTTGGAAGAGGCACATAGAGGTTGGTTCAATTAGGCGTTGTGGATTCGCTAGATAATTGAGAGTGATACCTGTGTAATTCCTTTATATCTTCTTAGTGGATTGTTCTGGTGGCTGTGGCCCGTGGTTTTTTGATCACAATTGGAAGGTGTCCAATTGTGGTTTTTCCACGTAAAATCTTTGTGTCTCTTTCTTTTGATTGTTTGTTTGGGATTGTTATATTTTGCTTAAAATTGGTACATAATCACAAATCAACATCTAGGGTTTCTAGATTTTTCAATTGGTATCAGAGCGGGTCGTTCTATTTTTTTTTATAAAAAAAAAAAAAAAAATTCTTTTAGAAAGCTCTATTTTTTTAAAAAAAAAATCTTTTAGAACGAGATCTTGTTTGATTTGTGTGCATGTTTTTTTTTTTACTTTATTGTTGAAAAAAAAAATCAAAAAGATTTTCTTAGTATGGTTTTGCAAGTTTGAATTTTTTGAGATGTCCTTGATGCATATTGGAATTGATGAGAATAAACATTACATGTTAATATGTGTGTGCTTTCTATGGTCATTACTCATTATGAAGTGTGTGTTCTTTGATTAGTATGTCTCATTCTGTACACACTTTTGGATTAGCAAATTTTGGAGTCTTCCGCCTTAGTGATTTTTTTCTATGGACTTCTGGCATGATATCTTTTGCTTTTCTAGAGGAATTGACCTATACTAGCATATCATGGGTGATGTTGAGTCTCTTAACCATCTTCCATCTTTTTGCATCTCCATGGCTTTCCTCTCTATTCTTTGTAGTCCAGCCATGAGGAAAAGGCTACCTCAGAGTCACCAACCAGGCCATCCTTAATATATCCATGCTTCTCTGGTTCGGTTTCCATACTCTTGAGCGTGTCAGCCGCCGATGAGTGTGCACAAGAAAGAAAAGAAAGAAAAAATGTGCAAAAGAAAGAAAAAAAAAAATGCAAAAGAAAGAAAAAAAATATGTGCAAAAGAAAGAAAAAAATGTGAAAAAAAAGATTCATTGATTGAGGGGGAGCCTCCGCCTTTACTCACCAAATACCCCTTGATTCCTAGTGGTTTGACTTTCCTTAGTTATGCTTAGATTCTCGTTGGAGGTCCAGCTTTCATATCACTACTAGGATTTGAATCTTGTGTTTGTCGAACTCCAAGAGTCACACACACACTTTTATCATGGGATCTATGCTTTTCACATAATGCATCACTTTCTTTTATGAGGAATTTTATATAGACTGTGCACATTGTATTTTCAAGTAATTGTGCTTCTTGGATAATCTTGTGTGTTTTAAGGTACAAATCTGAAATTCCTTACTTGCTCAACCATATTATATTTTGTTTTACCTGTTTAGTGAGGGAGAGTGTGGTTTATCATTCAAGAGTTTGTTAACATGAACACTTTGTTTTGTTTGGTAAGGGAGATTGGCTTTAGTTGGTTTGCTTGATGCCTTGTATTGCTTATTTATTATTTTGTGTCAGGTGCATGTGTCTTAGTTTTCATCTATTCATACTACATGTTCTTAAAATCTCCAAGTTGCATCTATTTATGTTTTCCATTTCATACTTCAAGATAATCGTGTCATATGTTTATTGCTTTTTCATATATTCTTGTGGGACTAATAGTTGTTTTGGAGATGGTGGCACTAATAGTTGTTTTGCAGATCATGACCTTGAAAAATAAGTTTGGAAAGAGATTTGGTTATAAGTGATGGTTCCTAGTTGGTGATGTTGTTCTTGTTTTGATTGGAAATTTGTTTTAGTGTTTTTGTTAGGAAATTTGTTTTAGATTAGTTTTATCCAGGATTTGACAAAGGGGGAGATTGTTAGGACCTTTTGTTGTCAAATTCCATGGATCAAAACCAAGGTTGTAACAAGAGTTTTTTAAGAAGTTGGTTTCCTTCAAAAACAGGATTATTTGGGAGTTCTACAAGAAGTTGGTTTTCTACAAGAAGTTGGTGAAGTTGGTTTTCTACAAGAAGTTGGTTTTCTACAAGAAGTTGGTGAAGTTGGTTTTCTACAAGAAGTTGGTTTTCTTTCCCAACTAGGATTGCTTTGGTTTTCTATAAATAGTTGGGTTTCTCCCAAATCTAGGCTATTCATTGATTCATTCATTGAATCCTCCAGATCTTTCTTTTTGATTCTTAAAGGTTTATATCTGGGGATATTTTATTTTTCTTTGATGTCTTATTGAGTATTCAACTCATGATCTGAAAAGGCTACATCAAAGGTTTTGTTTGTTACACAAAAGAGAGAGTTGTTCTTCAGTTGTGGATTCTGAAGAATTCGAGCCTGAAGCTTCAGTTGTGAATTCTGGAGTGGCTCATCAAAGTTGTTCTTCAGTTGTGGATTCTGAAGAATTCGGTCTGAAGCTTCGGTGGTGGAATCCGGAGTGGCTCATCAGAAAGACAATTCCGTGGTGAAGATGGGGTTGGAAGAGGCACATAGAGGTTGGTTCAATTAGGCGTTGTGGATTCGCTAGATAATTGAGAGTGATACCTGTGTAATTCCTTTATATCTTCTTAGTGGATTGTTCTGGTGGCTGTGGCCCGTGGTTTTTTGATCACAATTGGAAGGTGTCCAATTGTGGTTTTTCCACGTAAAATCTTTGTGTCTCTTTCTTTTGATTGTTTGTTTGGGATTGTTATATTTTGCTTAAAATTGGTACATAATCACAAATCAACATCTAGGGTTTCTAGATTTTTCAAGATGAAAACTAAGACACATGCACCTGACACAAAATAATAAATAAGCAATACAAGGCATCAAGCAAACCAACTAAAGCCAATCTCCCTTACCAAACAAAACAAAGTGTTCATGTTAACAAACTCTTGAATGATAAACCACACTCCCCCTCACTAAACAGGAAAAACAAAATATAATATGGTTGAGCAAGTAAGGAATTTCAGATTTGTACCTTAAAACACACAAGATTATCCAAGAAGCACAATTACTTGAAAATACAATGTGCACAGCCTATAGAAAATTCCTCATGAAAGAAAGTGATGCATTATGTGAAAAGTATAGATCCCATGATAAAAGTGTGTGTGTGACTCTTGGAGTTCGACAAACACAAGATTCAAATCCTAGTAGTGATATAAAAGTTGGACCTCTGACAAGAGAATCTGAGCACAACTAAGGAAAGTCAAACCACTAGGAATCAAGTGGTATTTGGTGAGTAAAGGCGGAGGCTCCCCCTCAATCAATGAATCTTTTTATTTTCTTTTTCCATTTTTTTTTCTCTTTTCTTTCTTTTGCACATTTTTTTCTTTCTTTTCTTTCTTGTGCACATTTTTTTTTTTCTTTTTTTTTTCTTTTGCACACTCATCGGCGGCTAACACGCTCAAGAGTATGGAAACCGAACCAGAGAAGCATGGATATATTAAGGAAGGCCTGGTTGGTGACTCTGAGGTAGCCTTTTCCTCATGTCTGGACTACAAAAAATAGAGGGGAAAGCCATGGAGATGCAAAAAGATGGAAGGTGGTTAAGAGACTCAACATCACCCATGATATGCTAGTATAGGTCAATTCCTCTAGAAAAGCAAAAGATATCATGCCAGAAGTCCATAGAAAAAATAACCACTAAGGCAAAAGACTCCAATATTTGCTAATCCAAGAGTGTGTACAGAATGAGACATACTAATCAAAGAACACACACTCCATAATGAGTAATGACCATAGAAAGCACACACATATTAACATGTAATGTTTATTCTCATCAATTCCAATATGCATCAAGGACATCTCAAAAAATTCAAACTTGCAAAACCATACTAAGAAAATCTTTTTGATTTTTTTTTATTTTTTTTTTTCAACAAAAAAGCAAGACATAAAAAAAAAACTAACATGCACACAACTTTTTTTTTTTTTTTTTCTCATTAAAAAAAAACACACAGAGACCCCAAAAAAACTAAAAAGAGTAAACACATCAACACAAGTCAAGTTTTCTCACCCAAATCTTTTTGGTCTTAGCAAAAACAGGTCTAGCGGTCTTGGTAAGTGTCGTGGTGTTGTGAACACCCTCATGAATCTTGGTATTCTGCCTAGACATGTAAGGTTGTCTCCTAACCCAAAAAATATTCGAATTTCTACCCTTTTGAGACATTCTCCCATGCAATTTATAACAAAAAGGGCGAATATGACCATGCATACCACAATGATGACAAATAAAAACAGGGTGTACCTTCTTTTCTTTTACCTTACCAACTCTAGGGAGTTTGAGAAGTCTTTCCTCTTGTTGAATCTTTTGTCCTCCCTTTCCTTGAGTTCTTGTATCATGAGATGTGGAAACACTCTGTTTTTGCTCCCTCTTATCTCTAAAGCCAATGCCACTCTTGTCTGAACAGATTTGTTGAGACCCAATGATATCCTCCAAAGTCTTTGACCCTTTGTTCCAAAGACCAATGGTAACCATGGCACACTTGAGCTCTTCCTCTTTCTTGATCATTAGTTCTTCCAAAGCAACTTGTGACATCTCGAGAGATTTAATCTTTTCTTCAAACATGGCATGGGTTTCCTGTAGCTTATTCCTCTCTGTCTCACAAGTCAACAGTTTTGCACAAAGAACTTGTTGATCATCAGCTATCTTGATGGCATTGATCCTAGCCTCGGAAATCTCCTCCTTAAGTTTGACATTCTCACATTCACATGCTTTGAGTTTCTTTGTGAGTTTGTCATTCAATTTGAATAATTTAAGAGACTCCTTATACAATTTTTCATAAGCTTGCTCAAGCTCTTCATTATCACTCTCCGAGGATTCATCATTAGTGGTATTCTCAACCGACCTCTTTGAATCCATTATCACAAATCAAACAAGATCTCGTTCTAAAAAAAATATTTTTGTTTTAAACAAAATAGAACGACCCGCTCTGATACCAATTGAAAAATCTAGAAACCTCCTAGATGTTGATTTGTGATTATGTATCAATTTTAAGCAGAATATAAAAATCCCAATCAAACAGTCAAGAGAAAGAGACACAAAGATTTTACGTGGAAAAACCACAATTGGACACCTTCCAATTGTGATCAAAAAACCACGGGCCACAGCCACCAGAACAATCCACTAAGAAGATATAAAGGAATTACACAGGTATCACTCTCAATTATCTAGCGAATCCACAACGCCTAATTGAACCAACCTCTATGTGCCTCTTCCAACCCCATCTTCACCACGGAATTGTCTTTCTGATGAGCCACTCCGGATTCCACCACCGAAGCTTCAGACCGAATTCTTCAGAATCCACAACTGAAGAATTTCCTCTCTCTTTTGTGAAACAAACACAAACCTTTGATGTAGTCTTTATAGATCATGAGTTGAATACTCAATAAGACATCAAAGAAAAAATAAAATATCCCCAGATATAAACCTTTAAGAACCAAAAAGAAAGATCTGGAGGATTCAATGAATGAATCAATGAATAATCTAAATTTGGGAGAAACCCAACTATTTATAGAAAACCAAAGCAATCCTAGTTGGAAGAGAAAACCAACTTCTTGCAGAGTTCCAACTTCTTCAGAGTTCCAACTTCTTGTAATCAACTTCTTGTAGAAAACCAACTTCTTTCAGAACTCCCAAGTAACCTGTTTTTGAAGGAAATCAACTTCTTAAAGAACTCTTGTTACAACCTTGGTTTTGATCCATGGAATTTGACAACAAAAAGTCCTAACAGATTTGATGAGTGAAGCTATTGTTACGCAACGACAGTAACCTAAGAAAGCTTAGATTTCCAATGTGAGGTGAAATTAACCCTGTCAATTTTCGATGATCCAGAATCAACATAGTCACCCTCTGGTGTCGTCGGCCACATGTTATGCCAGCCCATTGACAGAAGTGGATGGATTCATTCCACGAGTTTAGAGCCCCGAAGGGATCACTGGTTATTTCAGCCTTGAATGCGAGCAAGGCTAGCCGATCCGTCTCATTCCCGGCTACATGAACATGATGACGATGAGTACTAGAGCCCGAACCACCCAAACACGAACACCCCATGGGAACAAAAACAACAACAATAACAACAACACGCATGAACTGAAACAGAGTCCATGACATTGACGACACTAATATTAAACCCATATGAGGATTGGACGCTCTCATTGAATTTGAGAGAGTATAGTATATAATATTCTCTTCAGTGTTACTATTATATTGAGAAGTCTATGTCAAACTTATGGAACATTAAACAGAGTATTTGATTAAAAGTCAGTTTATTGGCTTTTTTTTCTTTTTCTTTTTTTTTTCATCATATCACTTCTTTATTTTTTTTATATGTTTTTATAAAAGTAAAAAAAATTAAAATCTAAAGGTATAATCATAAATTAATATGTCCATAACAAAAGCTGATAATCAGAAATAAATGGTGAACATCTTTTTAGAATCAACTTTAAAATCAAAAATTGTTTGAAATAAATTTAACTAAACAGTTTAAAATAACTTTTTCAAAATTAAAATTTGTAAGTTGGTTAAAATAAGCAACACTAAACATATCCCCCTTGAACTCTCTCTATCTCTCTTTTGTTCAGTTGACTTGCTGACTTGAAGTTGATTTAATTGAGGGAGAAATTATTCAATATTTGCAAAACAATAATCTATTTTATTTATAATTGACATTTAACTGTTTATATCTTGAAATTTCAATACAAAAGTAATAGCTCTCATGGTTTAAATCAATAATAATTTTTCATGACGGAGGCATCAACCAAATGTACTACTGATTACTCAAAATATATTAGGAGGAATTGAAAACAATTCTTAAAAACAAAACCACATGAAAAACAATTCTTTCAGCATCTTGTTATCATCCTCCACAATTTGCCTCTCTTTTTCCTCACAGTAATGCCAAGTGTTCAAAAAAATTATTCAGAAAAATATTAACAAAAAAAAAAAGGTGAGTGGAGATTCATTTCAATTATAAATTTTATTATACAAAAACTAAATTTAAGTCACACATCACATTTTGAGATAAATTTATTGACAATTTTTTTTACATTCCTATTATTGTCATTTTTCACAGCAAATTAACATTAATCGTTCAGTAAAAATATTACAAATTTAGAAATTTTATTTAAAAATTATTCAAAAATATTAATATATAATTCAAATTCATTTTATACATACACTACACAATATATAAATTGTCAATCTGCACCCAACATCTCATTCTTGACCCAAACCTAAGATAAGATTGCCCCTTCATTGATCATGGTCATAGTTATAGTCATAGTCATACTCATGGTGTAACCCACCCACTACGCAAGCTACTAGCCAAACTAGTAGTGGGAAAACAAAACAAACGTATGCAAAGCGTCTAGACTTTGCTGATTTAATTGTCTTTTCAGTCAATTTTGATCGTGGAAAATATTACACAGAAAAATGTTTGAGAGCTTGTGGAAGAGAATTCTAATACCCCTAATTTATGTGTGGACTCTATCTGATATGATATTTTGATTTTATTTTTATTTTTATTTTTTTTCACATTACTAGAGCTTAATTAGACTTTTAGTTTTAGGGGGATGAATCATAACCCTAACAGAAAAGAGAAAAAAAGGATAATAATTCAGAACTCTAGAACGGGACTCTGAACCCAGCTCTAGTAATGTGGCATAGCAAAATATATTTATATATATATATATAGAAAAGCAAGTTTAAACACCACATCATAGTAAAACTCACCCCATTAAAGCTCTCTAGAGCTCTTCTTTTAAAACACCCAAACATTTTCTGAAAAAAAAAAAACCTTATAGCGTCGATGACTTCGCTGGTTTAATTGCCTTTTCAGTCCATTTTGGTTGTGGAAAGTACAACACACATGAGAAAAAAAAAAAATTGTTAAAATTAAATATCTCAATTTTACAAGAAAGTTAATATATAATCAAATTAATTTTCACAAATTGTAGTGATCTAAATCGTTTATTTTATAAAATTTAAAAAAATTATTCATGTAAAAAATTAAGTTGATCTAATATTGCTTGTCATATTATTAGATCATTTTGATTTATATGACTTATATGCTCTTAAGAATGGACCATCAATATGTTATAATATATATGATTTGATCATATAATTATTTATATTTGATCAATCTAATTTTTTTCATGTTCTCTTTAATTTGTTATATGAGATGAATGATTCAAATAAATTAAAATTTAACTACGAAATTACAATTTTCAACTTTGATAAATCTAAACTTGAAAGTAAGGGATCTTCGTCATGTCAACCTCGTATAGATTAGTTTGAGTTTGAAAATTTTATGATGTGAATAGTACATTCTAATTATAAAATAATAATAAAAAATAATTATTATTTGATAAATTGTTTTGTTGAAATTATTTTTTGATAAAGTTTTAATTTGTTTTTTGTATTTTCAAAAACTACCTTCTCATAAAAATAAAAATGCATATGAAAATGAGGGTTATTATAAAAATAAAAATAAAATAAAATAAAAATTCATTGTTAGAAGTTCTAACTTAGAACAAAACATTGAAAAGGAAAAAGATATTGGGGGCATTTAGCGCGGTTATTAAAACAGATTATAAATTATAATTTAATGGATTATAGATTATAATTGTAATTAGAAGTTGTTTATCTGTTTGGTGCAACTGCTAAATTATAAATTTAAGTTGCTAAATAGTATTCAGTAAATAAACTGTGAAATATCCTTTTGAATTAACTTTTATTTTTTGTTATTCATTACTAGTCCACATTTCTCATAAAAAATAATAATAATAATCCATAGTTCATTTGGATCTTTTTCTATTTTTTAAAAAATAAAAAATAAAAAAATCTAAGGAAAATCGTAAATTAACATGCATATAGCAGAAGCTGATAAAAAGTAGAGGGTGGATAGTTTCTCATAATTAACTTTTGGGGTAGGTCCCATGGGAAAATTTTGTCATAAAAAAAAGTTACTAATTGTTAGTTTTAGCAGCAATTTATAAAAATCATTTAAAAAAAGTGTCACTAATTGTCAATTTTTAGCGACATATATAAAAAATTGTCACAAAAAATTAGTAACTTTTAGGATCTATTAGGATCTATTGCTAATTTACCTTAAGTTAAATTAAGTCCAACTATTAGGATCTATTGCTAATTTACCTTGAGTTAACTTAAATTGTTAAAATTAAAAATTGTTTGAAATAAATTTAACTAAACAACTCAAAATAACTTTTTTAAAACTAGAATTTGTAAGTTGCCCAAAATAAGCAACACCAAACACACCTCCATCGAACTCTCTCTATCTCTCTTTTGATCAGTTGAGTTGTTGACTTAAAGTTACATTTAATTGGCGGAGAAATTACTCAATATTCTTAGAACAATACTCTAATTATAAACTTAACTGTTTATCTCTTAAAATTTCAATACAAAAGTAATCATTGCGTTTAATTTTAGTTTTCTAAATTTAATTTTTTGAAAATTATGTTTTTATTTTTCGTTTTTTTTTTGTTTTTATTGAATATTTTTAAAATTTTAAGCAATTATTTACTTTTTTAAAATGTACCTTACTTAGATATATCTAAATAATAAAATATTTATGAAAAAATTAATAAATACACAAAAATATAAAAAATGTACTGAATTTTTATTTTTATTTTTTTTTTGTATTTTATGGTATTTAGTGAATTTTTTAAAGATTTTTTTCACAAATATTATACTTTTTAAGTGTATTTATGTTAGGTGTGTCTAAAAATTAAAAAAAAAAAATTGATTTAATATTAAAAAATTCATTGAAAATATTAAAATACGGAAAATAAAAAATAAAATTTTTAAAAAATTATTTTCTAAAAACCAAAATCAAATAACCTGATAAATCTCATGGTTTAAATCAATAATAATTTTTCATGGCGGAGGCATCAACCAAATGTACTACTGATTACTCGAAATATAGGGGGAATAGAAAACAATTCTTAAAAACAAAACCACATGAAAAACAATTCTTTCACCGTCATGTTATCATCCTCCACAATTTGCCTCTCCTTTTCCTCACAATAAAGTGTTCAAAAAAATTATTCAGAAAAATATTAACCAAAAAAAAAAAGGTGAGTGGAGATTCATTTCAATCATAAATTTTATCATACAAAATTAAATTTAAGTCACACATCACATTTTGAGATAAATTTATTGACAATTTTTTTACATTCCTATTATTATCATTTTTCACAACAAATTAACATCAATAGTTCAACAAAAATATTACAAATTCAGAAATTTTATTTAAAAATTATTTAAAAATATCAATATATAATTCAGATTTATTTTACGCATATATTACACAATATATAAATTGTCAATTTTCACTTAACATCTCATTCTTAATCCAAATCTAAGATAAGATTATAACTTAAAGTTGAAAACCAAAAAAATTAACTTTTTTAACTTCTTTCCAAATCACCTCGTAACTGATCGTACAGCTGGCCCAAACAAACCATTCAACTTGCTTGGTTCCATTTTTCCAAAAGCAGTTTTCAGAAAATTCTACTTTCTTATTTTTCGTGTTTTTTTATTTTTACTGAATTTTTTCAATATTTTAAGCAATTTTTTTACTTTTTAGACACACCTAACATAAACACACCTAAAAAGTAAAAAAATTGTAAAAAAAATCTTTTAAAAATTCACAAAATACCAAAAATACAAAAAAAAAAATACAAGAATTCAGTACATTTTTTATATTTTTATGTATTTATTAATTTTTTAAAATATTTTTTCACAAAATTTTACTTTTTAGATACATCTAAGTAAGGTGTATCTAAAAAAATAAAAAAATATATTTAAAATTTTAAAAATATTCACTAAAAATAAAAAAATACGAAAATTAAAAAACTCATTTTTAAAAAATTTAATCTAAAAAACTCAAAACAAATACATTGATTACCATTCATTGGTCATGGTCATGGTCATAGTCATAGTCATAGTCATAGTCATTGGCCAAACTAGTAGTGGGAAAACGAAACAAACTTATGCAACGCGTCTACGACTTGGTTGAATTGTCTTCTCAGTCAATTTTAGTTGTGGGGGAAAAAAAATGTTAAAATTAAATGTCTCAATTTTACAATAAAGTTAATTTATTATTAAATTAATTTAAATTTATTTTGATGATCTAAATCATTTGTGTTATAAAATTTAAAAAAAAATATTAATATAAAAAATAAAGTTGATCCAACACTGATTATCATATTATTAGATCATTTTGATCTATATGACTTGTATGTTCTTAAGAATGGACTTTCAATATGTTATACTATATATGTGTTTTGATCATATAATTATTTACGTTTGATTAATCTAATTTTTTTCATGTTCTTTTTAATTATCATATGAAATGAACGATTTAGATAAATTAAAATTGGGGCATTTACATACAAGTCCTATATTGTGAACTTATAATCCATTAAGTCCTAGATAAGATTATTTGCTCCTTTAAGTCCCATTAATTTTTAATAGACCAATTTATCCTTAATTTACCCTTCTAAGACCTCCTCCATCAATGCCAGATGTCTAACTGCATGCTTGGTGTGAATGTAAGTTGCTGTCTTCATTCTCTCTCCCTTACTTTTACAGCCACTCCCTAACAACTACAACCAAACATCCCCTTCACTCTCATTTGTTTTCTCTCTCTTTTTTTAGTTTTAGACTCTCTCTCTCACATATAAAAAATGAAGCCCAAGCTTTTTGACTTTGGCTCTCTCCTTATCTATCTCAACACCGTCAACACCTACATCAACTCCCACACCATCATCGTTCTCCTCCACCATGCCAAATCAAAGCTCGTCTTCTCGATTTCCATATTTGATCACTAGTCCTCGAAGCTATTTCTTTGTACCCACCAAATATACAACATCCTAAGTTCATCCTCATCATGGATGATGTGGTTTTAGACCTAATCCTCTCATCATCCGCCATTGGTGACTACGAAAGCTTGGTGAAAAATGATGATTTTATGTTCAACTGGGTTTGTCCTTTAAATGAGTGGGGGCTCAATCACATTAAACTACTCTCCAAGACCACGCCTTCCCCGAAAGAGGTAGTTCATTCTCACCGTACGATTTTCAATGGTTGTGCAAAAACTAAGAAATTTTCATAAACAATGGTTGTGTAAAATTGAGAAATTTCTCAATTTTTTCTAGTTTTAAAATTGAGAATATTATCAGCTTAAAACTGAAAAAATGATAATATTCTCAGTTTTAATACTAAAAAAATTAAAAAAATTCTCAGTTTTACTGGAAATTTTTGCAAACTGAAATCATTCTCAATTTTAAATTGAGAACATTCTCAGTTTTGAAATTGAGAATATCTCAGTTCTTACTTACAAACCAGATCTCCTGGCCCATCTCTTTAGTCGATTTAATATGCTCTGTTCTGAACCTTGAAATTGAGCAATCAAGCATTTTAAGGACTGGAGTTACACACACACACAAAGTTGTTGCAAATTAAAGTGATCAAGGAAGAGAATAGATCGTGAAGTGGGTAAAAATTAATCAAGTCTTGGTGCTAGGCCCAACGCAATACTCACTCCAAGGTGGATCTAGGTCAGATCTCATTAATCAAGTCTTGGTGCTAGGCCCAATGCAATACTCACTCCAAGGTGGAGCTAGGTCGGACCTCATTAATCAAGTCTTGGTGCTAGGCCCAATGCAATACTCACTCCAAGGTGGAGCTAGGTCGGACCTCATTAATCAAGTCTTGGTGCTAGGCCCAATGCAATACTCACTCCAAGGTGGAGCTAGGTCAGACCTCATTAGTCAAGTCTTGGTGCTAGGCCCAATGCAATACTCACTCCAAGGTGGAGCTAGGTCGGACCTCATTAGTCAAGTCTTGGTGCTAGGCCCAATGCAATACTCACTCCAAGGTGGAGCTAGGTCGGACCTCATTAATCAAGTCTTGGTGCTAGGCCCAATGCAATACTCACTCCAAGGTGGAGCTAGGTTGGACCTCATTAGTCAAATCTTGGTGCTAGGCCCAATGCAATACTCACTCCAAAGTGGAGCTAGGTCGGACTTCAGCCCTATGGCCAACACTTGCTCCGAAGCAAGACAATCATAGGAGTTCGGCCCAATGTACGAGCATCACTCCAAAGTGGGCCGAGCAACATGGTAGACCTTCTGGATGGACAGAACCACTCCGAAGTGGGTTGAGCAACATGTTGGACCTCCTAGTTGGACAACCGTTCTAGAACAAACCAACTTAGAGAAGGCCAATCCATGAAGATCTTTCTTGGGCTCACAAGAGACAAACAACTCTGCTCCTCTCCCTCTGTATGAACAGAACGTGGAGACATGGAGGTGCAGAGGGACAAGGTGCATATATGACAGACCTGCATATGAATGGCAGGCGGAGTGGTTGTCCTCCTCCAATGAGGGATGCCCGCTAATGAGACAAACAAAACAGACCTGCACTGTCAGGCGGAGTGGTCGTCCTCCTCCAATAGGAGACGACCACGAATAAGACACATTGGACAGATGGCGGAGAGAGAAGGAATTGAACGACAAACAACCTTCTCCTATAAAAGGTGAACGTTATTCACTCTCAAGGGATCCGAAAATCCACACACTTAACATATATACACTCTCTGCATTCTCTCCTCTTCCTCTCCCTGAGTTACTGACTTTACCATCGGAGGGGTTTCCGACCAAACCCCGGTCGGGCAGCCTCACCGTTTGTTATTCCTTACAGATCTTCAATTCCTAGCGCACGCTGTTCGTCTACGAAGTTCAACCCTTCTTCATAGTGCGGAAATCACCCCCGCACAATTGGCGCCGTCTGTGGGAAAACCACTGTTTGCTTCGTAACGAACTCCGGCGATGGGAATCGAAGATACACCCCATTCTGGGCTAGCAGAGAGGACTCCAATGACGGAGAGAACCAAAGATAAGGGTCTGGCATTCCCTCCAGCGCACGATGACCTTAGGGACCACGATGATCAGACCCCCAACGCAGCGGAGCGACGCCGTGTCATTGCCGTTAAGACGTCTTAACGTCTTTTTGTTGAGAAAGACCACCACGACCAAAGTGAGAAAGTACCACACTGTTCTATGACAAGCTCTAGTGAGGGGAACGGAAGAGATACCTTTGTTGCCACTGCGAAGAAGGACTTTGTTGACAGAGAAGACAAAGGATAACAAATTAACACTTCAAAGAGTGCCGGAAAACCAGATCCGCACCGACGGATGAAGTCCAGACACGACGTACACCACTGTACTATTGTTGTTTAGTCGTTCTATTGCCTCATTCTAAAGGACTCCGATGAAAGAGATGATGATCGATAAAGGACTATATTTTCTGAAAGTGTTGGAGGACCAAATCTGCATCGGAGAACAAAGTCCAAATACGATGGAACACCACCACATCATTGCTACTGACTCGTCTCATCATCTAGATGGAAGGACTCCAATATTGGAGAAGACGAATGATAAAGGACCAATAATCCTAACGGCGTCAGAATACCAAATTTGTATCGAAGAACGAAGTCTAGACATGGCAAAGCACCACTAAATCCCTACTATTCAGTTGTCCCACCGACTGGACGGAAGAACTCCGATGATGGAGGAGACGAATGACAAAGGATAGATGCTCTTGAGTCTTCCGAAAGATGAGATCTGTATTGACGAACAAAGTTTAGATGTGGCGAAGCTCTACCATATCCTCGCGATCGAGTTGTTCCACCTATTGGAAGGAAAGACTCAATTGATGGAGAAAACGACAGACGAGGGTGTGGTACAACCAAAACATAAGCCTGGGTTAATCCTAGCCGACTACATTGATGCGGGCCTAACAAAGGTCTAGGCCGATCCCAGCCAACCACCTTAGTGTGGGCCTAACGAAGGTCTGGGTTAATCCCAGTCGACCACCTTGACTTGGGCCTAACAAAGGTCTGGACCGATCCCAGCCGACCACCTTGGTGTGGGCCTAACAAAGGTCTGGGCTGATCCCAGTCGACCACCTTGACGTGGGCCTAACAAAGGTCTGGACCGATCCCAGTCGACCACCTTGACGTGGGCCTAACAAAGGTCTGGACCGATCCCAGCCGACCACCTTAGTGTGGGCCTAACAAAGGTCTGGGCTAATCCCAGTCGACCACCTTGATGTGGGCCTAACAAAGGTCTGGACCGATCCCAGCCGACCACCTTAGTGTGGGCCTAACAAAGGTCTAGGTTGATCCTAGTTGACCACTTCGATGTGGGCCGAACAAAGGCCACTCCGATATAGGCCGAATAGAAGCTAGGTTGAACCTAACTGTCCACCCCGAAGTGCGACGAACAAAGGCCACTCTGAAGTGCGCCAAATAGAAACTAGATTGGAACTAGTCCTTCACTATGAGGTTGGTTGAATAGAGGCCACCCAACGTAGGCCAAAAAAAAAGATAGGTTCAACCTAGCTGTCTACTCCAAAGTGTGCCAAACAAATGCCACTCTGAAGTGGACCGAACAAGAGCTAGGTTAAACCGAGCCCTCTACAATGAAGTCTGAACAAAAGCTAGGTCGAAGCTAGCTTTCCACTCCAAAGTGGGATAAACAGAAGTGTGACCGAGTCAAGTAACGGCCGAACACCCAATCCAAAGAAACAAAGGTTGGTCCAATGATGATCGATTGGTGGCAAGACAACTAATTCAATTAAGGCCAAACGGGCAATCTTGCAAGGTTTCCCTATTATTGCTCGACTGGAAGAGCAACTCAATTTTTCAAAGGCATAAGGTGAAGTCTAGCCGAACAACGAACAATGTAGGGCTACATCTTTTTTGCTCGGCTGGGGGCAAACAACATAAACATGAAGAAATTAAAAGTTCGAGTTACAAGTCCAACACTTGGCAAATTTCGAAGATACTTTGTTAACCTAAAGTTTCATTACAAAAGGACCTCAGCCTAACGAAGGTGATACAAAGTGGAAGAGCTACAAAGAGGGATGAACAACAAAGGTTGGTTGGACACTCAACGTCCACTTCGAAGTGGGCCGAGCAACAAAAGTTAGTTGGACGTCCAATGCTTGGACAGAACAACAGAGGTTGGTTGGATGACCAACGCCCACTTTGAAGCGTGCCAAGCAATGGAGGTTGGTGGGACTCTGAACGTCCACTTCGAAGTAGGCCGAGCAGCAAAAGTTGGTCAAACGCCCAACGCTTGGGCCAGGCAATAGAAGTTGGAATGAAGTAGACCGAGCAACAAAAGATGGCCGAACACCTAATGCTCACTCTGAAGTAGACCAAGCAACAAGAGTTGGTTGGACGCCCAACGCTTGGGCCAAACAGTAGTTGGTCAGACGCTCAACGCTTGGGCCGAGCAACAAAAGTTGGTCGGGTGCCCAACAACTAGGATGAGCAGCAGAAGTTGGTTGGACGCCCAATGCTTAAGCCGAGCAACCGAGGTTGGACGCCCCACACCCACTTTGACGTGTACCGAGCAACAAAGGTTGATCGGATACCCAACACCCATTCCGATGTGGGCTGAGCTATGAAAATTAGTCAGACGCCCAATGCTCACTCCAAAGTGGACCAAGCGACAAAGGTTGATTGGATGACTAACATCCACTCCAAAATGGACCAAGCAAAGGAAGCGGGTCAAAACTAGCTAAGGCAAAACCAAGTTTCAGAGCTCAAGTAAACAACCAAAAGATTGACAACAAACAAAGTTGGAAGTGCAACATCCTACCAAATAAATACATTACAAACAACAAGCAAAGACATGAGAAAACAGCCCCAAACTAGTCAGTTATGGACGCGTGGCAGCTCGACAAGCTGGAGTGAGTACATTAGACAAGGCCGAGCTTAAGGTTCAGTGACGAGGCCAAGATCACGGACAACCGAGCTGCGATGCTCAAGGACGGGTCAACTGAAGCACTTTAGACCGAGCTAAAGGACACTTAAAACAGTGACAACCAAGTGTGAAGTCAACCCAGCTCCAAACTTTTTAGGCAAGCCGTACAAGGAAAGTGAGTGTTCGAAGCCTCACTAAGCAACTCTGCCAAATCAGCGAGCAAATAAGTTCAGATTTCTAGTATGAAGAGGATAAGCAAACCAAGTCATAAATGCGCCGACCGATAGAACAATAACGAAGACAACTGAACAAGAATGAATCGAGCACAAATTGGAGATCACTGAGCAACGTGAAAGCTGGTGCGAACCAAGCTACGGAGTAACGGCAACCGACCAAACTCATTCATCGACGACGACGAATCAAGCTAGTGACCGAGCTGCCAATTTGATGGGTTGCTCCTCTAAGGCCGAGCAACGGCAAACCCGTGGCTGAGCAACAATCAAACCAAACAACAAAGACGACCGAACAAGATTGAACTGAGAAAAATTGAAGATCGCCGTGCAATGCAGAACACGAATTTGAAGACCAAAATAATGACTTGAGCTGAGGAGATGTCGTGCGTAAATTAAGTGGAGTTGCTCGGCCTATCAAGTGTCGGAAGGGCGACCGAGCAGCGACGATAACCGACCAAGTTGAAACATGCATGAGGTAAGTCAAGCTGGGTATGAACAGAATCTATGGACTGAAATGAATCGAAGAAGCTATGTCTGGCCGAAGAAGACGCAAGTCCGACCGAGCTGTGTATATAGATATTTTTCAAGTCAAGCAACGACGCTCAGCCGACTGAAAGAGCACCAAGCTAGACAATTACAAGGCTAGTGAAGACACATTTAGTTTGGGGGGCACAACCGAGCTACGAAACATTGGGCAGACACAAACGTTGGACCGAACAATAATTTCTAATCCAACTCATGGAACTCAAGTTAAGTTATGATCAACCAAACTTCGAAGTTTGTGACAGAATTGGCTTCCGCTTCGCCAAACGTAAGCGCAAGCCAGGGGGCAAATGAAGTGGGTAAAAATTAATCAAGTCTTGGTGCTAGGCCCAACGCAATACTCACTCCAAGGTGGAGCTAGGTCAGATCTCATTAATCAAGTCTTGGTGCTAGGCCCAATGCAATACTCACTCCAAGGTGGAGCTAGGTCGGACCTCATTAATCAAGTCTTGGTGCTAGGCCCAATGCAATACTCACTCCAAGGTGGAGCTAGGTCAGACCTCATTAGTCAAGTCTTGGTGCTAGGCCCAATGCAATACTCACTCCAAGGTGGAGCTAGGTCGGACCTCATTAGTCAAGTCTTGGTGCTAGGCCCAATGCAATACTCACTCCAAGGTGGAGCTAGGTCGGACCTCATTAATCAAGTCTTGGTGCTAGGCCCAATGCAATACTCACTCCAAGGTGGAGCTAGGTTGGACCTCATTAGTCAAATCTTGGTGCTAGGCCCAATGCAATACTCACTCCAAAGTGGAGCTAGGTCGGACTTCAGCCCTATGGCCAACACTTGCTCCGAAGCAAGACAATCATAGGAGTTCGGCCCAATGTACGAGCATCACTCCAAAGTGCGCCGAGCAACATGGTAGACCTTCTGGATGGACAGAACCACTCCGAAGTGGGTTGAGCAACATGTTGGACCTCCTAGTTGGACAACCGTTCTAGAACAAACCAACTTAGAGAAGGCAAATCCATGAAGATCTTTCTTGGGCTCACAAGAGACAAACAACTCTGCTCCTCTCCCTCTGTATGAACAGAACGTGGAGACATGGAGGTGCAGAGGGACAAGGTGCATATATGACAGACCTGCATCTGAATGGCAGGCGGAGTGGTTGTCCTCCTCCAATGAGGGATGCCCGCTAATGAGACAAACAAAACAGACCTGCACTGTCAGGCGGAGTGGTCGTCCTCCTCCAATAGGAGACGACCACGAATAAGACACATTGGACAGATGGCGGAGAGAGAAGGAATTGAACGACAAACAACCTTCTCCTATAAAAGGTGAACGTTATTCACTCTCAAGGGATCCGAAAATCCACACACTTAACATATATACACTCTCTGCATTCTCTCCTCTTCCTCTCCCTGAGTTACTGACTTTACCATCGGAGGGGTTTCCGACCAAACCCCGGTCGGGCAGCCTCACCGTTTGTTATTCCTTGCAGATCTTCAATTCCTAGCGCACGCTGTTCGTCCACGAAGTTCAACCCTTCTTCATAGTGCGGAAATCACCCCCGCACAGATCGAAACGAAAGTGTAAAAGGCTAAGGCATCACAAACCTCCAACTTAAAAATCTTCAGATAATCCAAACGATCATCATCATCAAGTGTTTGAAAAGATCCATGAAGATGCAGACTCTGCTCCTCTTCCTAGTCGTGAAATTTCTTAAGGACATTCCAAGTCCTGTTCTTTCTCTGAAGTTGCATCTCTAATACGTTAGATTCAAAAGGGCATTAACATCAATTGCATTCCAAAATGAGACTTGTGCGTCGAAAAACTATTGCACAGGACTTGAGTTACCACACCTACTGTCATTAGGACTTTTAAGTAATTAATCCATTAAAATTTAACTACGAAATTAAAATTTTCAACTTTGGTAAATCTAAACTCGAAAGTAATGGATCCTCGTCATGTCAGCCTCGTATAGATCAGTTTGAGTTTGAAATTTTGATGATGTGGATAGTACATTCTAATTATAAAATTTTTTTAAAAAAATAATTAATCTGTTTAGTTTTGATTTTCAGAATTCACTTTTTAAAAAAAATTACTTTTTTGTTTTCTATATTTTTTTGTTTTTACTGAATTTTTTTAATATTTTAAGCATTTTTTTATTTTTAGACACACCTAACATAAATACACTTAAAAAGTATAATTTTTGTGAAAAAAATCTTTAAAAAATTCACTAAATACAAAAAAAAAATAAAAATTCAGTATTTTTTTTGCATTTTTGTGTATTTATTAACTTTTTAAAATATTTTTTACAAATATTTTACTTTCTAGATACATCTAAGTTAGGTGCATCTAAAAAATTAAAAAAAATTCCTTAAAATTTTAAAAATATTCACTAAAAAAAATACGAAAAATAAAAAACTTAATTTCTAGAAAATTGAAATCAAGCACACTTAATAATAATCTTAGCTATCTATAATGTGGAATTTAATTATAAAATTATGAGGTGATTAAATTTATAGTAAACTTGACTATAAGATTTTTATGGTGTTTTTGCTTATGACCCAAATTAATTTTGATTTTGAGATTTTATTATTATTATTATTATTATTATTATTATTTGGATGTGATTATAACTTGATTATGAGATTGTAACATTTTACTATGAAGCATTATTTTGAATGAAACTTTGGCTTGTTTTGGTAAGTGGGTAAAAAGTCATTTTTTTGTTTTTAACTTGTTTTGACTTACATTATTTTCTTACTTTTTTACATATTCTTTCAAAATAAATTTAAAAAAATCAGCCTTTAATCTACTTTAAAAACAACCCAATGGATACCACAAGTGTATTTTGGGAGGTATGTACAGTAGCACTTCAATGTCAAGTCAATCATTTTTTACATCTCAAATTGAGATTTTTTATTTTATATATATATATTTAGGTTATTAGTTTTTTTTTAATAGTAATTTTTTTCATTCAAGTTTAACTTCTTTTTTTTTTAAGATACAAAATATTATAACATACATTTTTAAATTGATAATATTGCTAATAAAAAGATGTGTGGGGGTCAATGGATGTTGTTTTGCAAGGTTTAACACTGATCACATAGCCTTTATTTCGAGTCTAATTTTGTTCACAATAAAATATGCTTCATATTGAAAAATGCTACAACACGTGCACATTTCTTTTTTTATAAATAATAAATAAAAAATTATAAATTTTTATAATATTAATTAAAAAAAATTTGCGATATAATTATAATAATTGTATGCCTTTCAAAAATTCCCAATCACAAATCATTATTGTGATTACATTAGTGCAAAAATTCCAAATATGAATGAACTGTATTGCATTTGATGTGAAATCTCTTGAACCTGAGAGTGCCTGCACTATGTGCATACAACATAACAAGTCGATATCAGTCAATTTTAGTTTGATGTCTTTGTTCTGTATTAACCCATTGTTTGTTTTAATCTTATCACAAAATATATATATATATATATATAAGTTTTTACTTGTCACAAAAAATATAAATTTAATTATTCATAATTTTAATTGTTAGAATCAGATAGTGAAAACTCAACAATTTCAACTACTCAAAGATTATTATTTTCCTCAATTGTTCATATGAGTTCTGTTTTTCAAAAATTCACCTTGATCTCCATGTAAAACAAAATTAGACTTGGCAAATTTTCATCCACATCTATCTGCAGAATGCCATCAAGTATACCTGAGATTGAGTGTAAGACTATTAATCCACAAAATGAATCCAGAGTGAATATTCAATGATTAAATCTTATTGTGGCAAATATTGATTTAAAACTTCATAATCATGGTTTATTAAGATGTAAACAATTGGGTATGCCGGTTCGAATCAAGCAAGCAGAAACATATAGTTCTGGTTTGTTTAATCTAAGGTTTAATCACACAAGAGTTGTTACCTGCTGAACAAATATCATCATACTAATCAATTCAAGCCTGATAAAATCTGTTTTAGCTTTGCATGAAAAGACTCTGCTTGTAAAGTGAAGTCTTCTGCAAAACTAATGAAAGAAAATACTTGAGGATGAATATAAACATTTAGTTTGGTAATACAATACTGAACATTAACATTTTGTTCGGTACTAGAATATCGAATAGTTCCATTTTGTAGAGTTTTTTTTCCTATTTTTGTTTTTTTCTGAGGGTTTTTCCCTCTAAAATCCCTTGTATTGAAGGTTTTACCCCCAAAATAGACAAAATATATATATATATGTGTGTGTGATGTAGAGTTGGAGGTTACCCTAAGAGAAGAAGAAAGAGACAGTCGAAGAGATTTTTGACGATGTTCACAGTGACAAAGGAGAAATAGATCATTGTTTATGAGAGAAGGAGAAGAAAGGAACAGTCGATTTGTCTCTCAATCGTTTTTTGTTCTCAATCGTTCATCATTTACTGAGAGAAGAAGAAGAGAGGGTGTGAAAAATTAGGTGGGTACTTAGGTGTGATGATATTATGAATATGGATAAAATTGATATTAAGTGAAGTGTTTAAAGAAATCTTATTAAAATTTAGGGTTTAAGGTGGGGGTTCAAGAAATGAGAGGTTCAAAGAAATTAAGTAGGTACTAATAGCAGCCCTCTAAATAAAATATGGGTAAATAACACTTATATCCCTGAGGTTTGGGTTTAATACATATCACCCCTTGATGTTTGAGAAATTACACTAACCCCCTCTGTCATTATAATCATTTAGATGAAATGAAGATATTGAACTTATGCATTATCTCTTTTCTTGCTTTGCTTTATTTCCTCTGTTTTTTTTTTTCTCCCTTCCCTTTGCTTTGCTTTACTTTTTCTTTTTTTTTCAATATAATTTCCTCTATTTTTCTACTAAGAGTTGTTGCCTTTTATATAAGAAGGGGGTTTGTGAAATGAGACTATTAACCACAGGGGTGAGAATGAAATTTTCAGAACGTCAGGGGTGGAATGTAATTGAACCAAACTTCAGGGTGTCAATGTAATTTATCCATAAAATATACTTTGTATTGGAAAATGTTGATATGCAAATTTTTTTAAAAAAATTATTATTATAAAGAAAGTTATGAAATTTTATAATATTAATTACAACTCTGCTACGTTGCTCGAAAATCAATTGGCTCGAATGGCTCAAGGTTCCAAAACGACGTCGTTTTGGAACTTTTTTTTTCATTCTTTCCTTCTTCTTCTCTCTTTTCTCTGTAAAACAGAGAGGCGAGAGGAAGAGAAAAGAGGGACGGGGAACAGAGGAAGAGAGAAAAAGATGATGGTGAACAACAAGGCCTTACATTTCTGAAGCATGGGAGGTTTGAGAGAGAGAGAAGAGAGAGAATCCATTGATGAATAAAACAAAAACAAAAAAAACAACACAGAGAGAGAAGAAGAAGAAAAGGTGATAGATCTATTCACAGACCCAACAACGAATTCCCAACACTAAGCCAACCCATAAACCGTTAAATTCCTTCTACTCACAAACCCAACAGCGAATCCACCATTGTTAACACATTCCAAGCTCAAATTCCTCACCAAATCACCAACATTTTCTCGAAATAGAGTCTCACTCCCACCCACAAACCCACTCGACCCACACACAGTTCGATTCAATCCACTCAAACCCCTCACCCACCGTCGCAATGAATATTATAGAATGACGCGGCTGTGAAATCATATATAAAAAATGGGTTTTGAGCTCAATCCCCTTTTATCTTTATTCATACCTTCCATAAACTACTAAGTTGATTCTATTAGAACTTGTAGAATACATTTGAATAAGTTTCACTCAATAGTAACAAGCCAAAAATTAGATGGTGTCCTACTTTTCTATCAAGAATTGTTTAAGAGAGATTATGTCTATCCAACACTAGTAGGTTTGAGTTTTCAAACACTGGCCAGAAGGGAGTGCAACAAAAAGGCAAACAAACATGCTTAGATTAAGTAATGCAAGCATTTTCCACTAATATCCTAATGTTACTTGACAAAATACAAGGAACAGTTTATCTCCACTAAGTTCTGCATTTCACAAGGGTAGCTCAAAAGGGGATTGAGGTCAAGATCTCCTTTACAGGGTGCTCGAAAAAGTTGCATTCCTTGCTTAAACAGCTGCTTTTAGTCCATTCTGAAGTCCTATAATTTGAGGATAGGAGTATTCTTGTTGGATTGGTGTTGTATATGAAAGAAATGAGGAGAGTGTGAATCATCTTCTTTTATATAGCACTGTTGCAGAGGAGGTGTGGGTATGATTTCAAAGCCATCACCGTCGCAAACCCCTCCACCCACCGGCGCCACCATCAACGTCGCTCGTGACCCTTCTCTCTCTCTCTCTCCCCCTTCCTTTCTCGCAAACCCTTAGAGAGGAAATGAAAGAGAACAGAACAGAGATAGAGAAGAGAGGAGAGGAGAACAGAACAAAGATATAGAGGAGAGGAGAGGAGAGAGAACACTTAGAGGAGATGAGAGGAGAACAGAGATAGAGATAGAGATAGAGAAGAGAAGAGGGAGAACATTTCGGGCCACTCGAACCTCAATAAATCGAGCTACGAGGCATTTCTCTATTAATTATCAATTATGGTAGTGTAATTATGGTTATATTATAGCAGTGCAATATTCCTGGACAAATAAAAGTTTGTTACACGACTAATATCGTCCAAGGAGTATGCATTAGTAGCTGAACTGTTGTGCATTTGAGGTGAAATATCTTGAGCCTGATAGTGACTGCACATACATAAAAGTTGATATCAGTCAATTTTAGTTTAAAATCTCTGTTCCATATAACTCAAAGAAAAAAAAAAAAAAACATAAAAACAAATGATGGCAACAGGAGTCAAGTCCTTCCGTAGGAAATACGCGTCTGATTAACGCTGAGAAAATATTTTTCCACCTTTGATTGCGTTTTTGAAATTAATGTTTTAGTTGTTTTGTAGCGTGGTAGCAGGGTGGTGATCAAACTTGTGGGGTTAACTTGAGAAAAATACATACTCTTTGGTTGAGAGATTTGAGAATGAATTTGAAAAAAAAAAAGAAGAGAAAATGTATGTGAAGTTAAATGTAAGTATATTTTATTCACATTTCACCTATCTCTCCCATTTTCCTCTCCAAATCCCTTTACAAATCCCACAACCAAACACGGCATTAGTCCTACAAGTTTGACATTATTAGACTGATTTATAGTATAACTAAAGCAACTAAAATTATACAAGGGTGGATAGCCCTGAAATGAAAAAAGATATATATTTTAATAGATAGAAAAAAAAAAAAAAAAAAAAAAAGAGAGAGAGATAACATCATCTTTTCATCCATACAATTCACGAATTACTGATGAAAAAATATTTAAATGTTCTGTGAATTAAAACCTTGAGAGAGACTAGTGTAATTATGTCAAAATACGGAGCTAATTATATTTTCTCTTAACTTCAAGAGGTGAGTGTAATTTATCCAAATTAAAAATTAGACTTGGCATACTTTCATCTAAATCTATCTGCAAAATGCCATCAGCTATACTTGAGATTGAGTCCACAACATGAATCCAGAATGTGAATATTCAACGATTAAAATCTTATTGTGTCAAGTATTAATTTAAATTTAAAACTTCATAATCATGGTTTATTAGGATGTAAACTAGGAAGCATAGGTACGGATACGACACGATACAGATACGGCTATACGACAAAACTTAAAAAAATAGGATACCGGTACGGTTAGGATACGTTTGTGAAAAATATATTTTTTAAAATCATTAATAGTGAGTTACACATGAGCTAAAGAACGTTGAGAAACCACAATGTAATTTTATAATGCAAAATACTAACCTTTAATAATTTTGTATTAATTTAAGTTAGTAGCTTATTTACTTTTTAATTTTTTAATAAGTCTTGCAAATATTTCATTTCAATATTAAGTTTAATATATTTATATTACAATAATAGAATAATTCACAACTTGTCCCTATGCTTTTTCCTTTGACACTAGTGAAAAATAGTGTATTCAAGTTTACTTGCTTATTTATTTATTGATATTTAATTTTACCATTGTTATATTCTCTTGTTAATTCTTACTTTTTATGTAGTTATAGGGGACATGCATGAAATAATTAGGATATATCAATTTGATAAATTCTATTATTTAACTCACTATGCTCTTCTTATCGAAGAACTTGACAAAGTATTAGAAAAATATTCTTATATTTATACTTGCAATTATATTATATTATATTATATTACTATGCTAGAAATGTTACAATTCTAATTTCATAAAACAAGTAAACATAACTTGGAGTATCCGATACTTCAAAATTAAGTATCTGATACTCCAAAATTAATGAAAAAATAATTAAGAAGTATCCAATACTTTTAATAAGTATCTGATACGTATCCGTAAATATCCAAGGAGTATCGGCATCCGAAACGGATACAATACGGATACATCACCCTTTTTGAAATATCCGGGCTTCATACGATGTAACCAATTGGGTATGCCGGTTTGATCAAGCAGAACCATAAGGTTCAGTTTTGTATAAACCAAGGTTTTTTTTTTTTTTTTTGGTGTGTGTGTGTGTCCGTGTGTCTGTGGATAAACCACGGTTTAATCACACAGAGTTGTCACCTGCTGAACAAATATCAGACTAATCAATTCAAGCCAGATAAAATCTGTTTTAGCTTTTGCCTGAAAAGACTTCTACTTTGTGAAGTCTTGTGCAAAACTAAGGAAAGAAAATATTTGAGGATGAATCTTATATATGCATTTGAAATGTTATCTTCTTTCACTCAATTGAACATCATCTACTATGGAACCTATTTCGAGTATAAGACAGGATCGGCATTGCATGTCGCAGCCTTTTTAAAATACATTTAAACGAGAAAAGATGAATGCTAAGATAAAACACAGAGAAAAATTGAAAAATAGCATGCAATTAATTGTTGTAGGCAGCCAAAGCAATCACCAAGGATCCTCTAGAGTGCTTTTTTCCTAAAGTTTCCTAAAGTGGTGTATTGTGTGGTTGAGATTTAATGCTGAAAAATTGATGTGACTTGTTATTAAATCTCAACCACACAATGCACCACTCTAAGAAATTTTAGGAAAAAAAAAAACTCTAGAGGATCCTTGCTCCAAAGCAATACGTGGCATGGCATAGTTGTTGAGTCATCCAACAATATCTTCACAATTAATCAGATCTCAAGCCCCTGAGAGAAGAGAAAAAATAATTAATCTCCAAACAATTTGATGGGATATAATAAACAAGGAAAAGAAGACATAAGTAACCAACTGCATTGGCCTGAAAATTTGATTTTTGGTTCCATATTGAATAATATCTTAGGTAAACTTCACTTTTAACTCCTTCTAGACCAAAGCAAATAATTCCTTATCATTTAGAAATAACTACATAACCTCATGTGATTTGTGGACTAAAGTGCACTGTCCATTTTTTCATCCAAATTAACTGGATGTAAGGTTTACACAACAATAAAGAGAATAAGCTATTTTTTAAGACCAAAATACCCCTTACACATTTTTAAATTCACAAAAATATGTCATTCTTCTTTCTCTCTCTCTCTCTCTACTATTTTCTCGTTCTGTTTCTTAACTCCAACCCACTGTATCAGCTGGGTACAAAATCGGGAGAGGCCCTAGCCCTTCCCTCTTGGGAGCCATTGAATTTCAGTTGAGCACAAAATCAAGAGAGGCCCGCCAATATCTCTTCCTGAGACCGGTACAACCTTTCATGGCTACATCTCTATGTACATGACTATGGGCAAACTTGGACACATCAATACCCAACATGCCTCAGACGTAGGTAAAGCCAAACCAGTATACACACAATCAAAACTCAATCCAATCAACCAAACTTTTCAAACAACTAATGAGCACCAAGAATTCAAAACCCAAGAAGATCAATTAATAGATTCCAACTGAGCATCAAATTTTAATTCATTAACACAATTAAATTGCCAAACAAAACAAACTCAGTTCATATTTTATTAATAAAAAAATACTTCTGTTTTTGGTCTATTCCTGTGAATCCTCAAAAAAGATTAATATTGCTATAAAAAAAATAACTCACACAACCACCTCTCTGAGAAGTGGTGGTTGCTGTTGGGGGGGGTGATGGTGGGGTGCAGCCATGGGAGGATGAAGGAGAGAAGATAAAGGGGAAGAAGAGGGTATGAAGGTAAATTCACAAGTTTTGTTAATAGAAGTTAGTGTGCGTTTAGTCCACAAACCATATGGAGATTATGTGGTTATTTTCAAATGATAAGGGAGTTATCCGCACATAAGCCAAACCACAAGGGAGTAGAGTGAAATTTGTCCTAATATCTTTTGAGCTTAATTGCATGCAACATTCATAATACTATCTTTTGAGCTTAATTGCACGTTACATTCATGGAATGGGTGTACCTCATAATGCAATCCTCCCAATTATGGCAGCAAAATGTCAATAGACTTAAAATAGCCTCTCTCTCTCTTCTCTTTTCTTTTCTTTTTTTTTTTTTTTCACTAAAAACTACTGCAGTGTAAACAATGCTACTCACCAAGAGTACTTACAAAACTCCGGCCTTCTCACTCCACATAGACATTTATGAAACTAAGGGTCTCTGAGGTATCAAAGAGTACTTAATTTGAGATTTGCTACCTATGCAATTCATAGCCTAGTAGTGAAGCCTGTTTGACGACTACTCCAATCCTCAAGTGGTTTAGTATCAACAGTGATTCAAAAACAAAGCTACATGTGATGTTGATCAGCTAAACTCTAGTGCCTTTAACCTCATCAAGGCATCGTATCCAGTAAATGCATTCATGAGAAATCACTCTACCCAAAACTCCGTCAGTTGATTTATTCTTAACCCCAGCCATGGTTACAGCTTTAAAAACTCAAAAGTTACATTTCCATCAATTTTCATAAAGGAGTTCATAGCCATAATGCTCTGACTAGCATAATTGTTTAAAGAGAATAAAATGCTTTGACATTTGAGGAATTTGAAATCAACAACAAAATGGACTTTTCCACTTTGGAGTCCCAAAAGATGAGGTTTCAGCATCTTGAATATATGATTTTGGCAACAAAGATTGACTAAAACTTTAATTGATCATCTCTTCTGTATTATTCTGGATGACACTTGTAATGAAAACCTAGTTCAATTATTTTACTCCTTAAAAATGCAAAAGAAACAGAAAATGGTTGAACTGTCTAAAGCATTACGATAGTTGCAGACCAACTTTAAGAATTGAAATCAAGCACTCCTTTATTTTGAAAGTATTAGCAAAGCTCTGATCTTTTTGTTTGAATAGTCTTAATCGGCAATAATGCTTGCTGCTTGTTTGGGCAAAGCAATCTTAACATAGTTATGGAGACCCAAACTATCACAAAACATGTTATCTGTAGGTCTCTTTCCCGTGAGCATCTCCAATAAGAGGATGCCATACCTATACACATCACCTGATGTTCACACCTCATTTCCCATGCCATACTCTGCAATTCATGCATTAAACAAAATAAGGGGTATGTTAGGGACTAAGATTTGCAAATATTGGTAAATCCACCCATTAATGGCAAAAATACTCGCAAATTAAGTAAACTATATGACCTAACATAAAGGTGATAAAATAAAATAGTTTTGGTTTTAGAACCCATTCATCCATCCATTGTACTGAATGTGAGAGTAATACACTGGAAACAATCAGCAAAAAAATTATTATAGTGCATTGTAAGGAACAAGAGCAAAAAACCATCAACTCTGCTTCATTGATTAACAGAGCAGATTCATGGCTGTGTGAAAAAAAAATAGATTCTATAGTGAAGGCACAAAGGAAAACAAAGAAGAGCCTAAGAGTTATATTTACCAGGAGCTGCATAACCGACAGAATCTCTTATGCCAACAGAACTTGATTGATTTGCCGAACGGTCATAGATGGCTCCTGGAATGAATCTTGCTAACCCAAAGTCACCTACGTGTGCAGTCATTTCATCGTCCAGAAGAACATTGCTTGGCTTGCGATCACAGTGAACGATTGGGTTCTGAGCAATGATTGTGAAGATAATCAAGTGCAGAAACAACATCAATGGCAATATTTAACCTCTGTACAAGGTCTAAATTCCTTGATTATTTATGCTCCTCATCTTCATTCTCATTTGCATGTAACCAATCCTCTAGGCTACCATTAGCCATAAACTCATAAACAAGAGCTTTGAAATCGTTACCATGATAGTCAGCACTTGAACATGCTGTGAGAACCTTGAGAAGATTTCGATGTTTTATGTGCCTCAAGTTCTCACACTCGATGAAGAAACTCTTGGAAGCTCCAAGGCATTGAAGGTTTAGTACTTTCACTACTACAACATTTTCACCTTCACCAAGAACTCCTTTGTACACAAAACCAAAACTACCCACACAGACCAAATTGGATAAAAAAAACCCATCAGTAGCTTTACGTAGACTTTGGTATGACAATTTCAAAAATGAGAGCCCTAAATATTTGGAAGAAGGTACTTTTTTAGTCTTTCTACACCGGCAAGGATATAGGAAACATATTAGAATTAGTCCTAGAAGCCCAAAAGATATGAGGATTATTAATTTCAAGCTCCGAGTAAATTTTTCCCTTTGGAACCCCTTGAAGTCGCAACTGTATAGCTGTAATTCAGGTATACCCCCACAAAGCTTGTAGTTTCCCTTAACAGAAATAGATGTTACGTTCTGAAATATGCCACTTTCTGGTACCGCACCCTCAAAATCATTGAATGATAGACTTAATTTTTGTAAGAAGGAAAAGTCCTCTAAATAGTCTGGGATTTTTCCAGAGAAATTATTGTGAGAAAGATCTAACTCCTCCATACCTCTCAAATTACTTGAAGATGAAGGAAGGATTCCCCAGAATTTGTTGCTCTCTATATGTAGTAATCTCAATTTTAAGCAACTACCAAGAGTGCTTGGAATTTCACTGGCCAACATGTTCTCAGAAACATCAGGTTCTTCTAGATTTTTTAAAATTCCAATTTCCATTGGAAGGGAATCAGCCAAATCATTACGAGATATGTGTAGATACAATAACGATACGAGACTGATAACTTCACTGGGTATGGTACCACTAAGATTGTTTTGAACTAGTCTTAGTTCCTGTAACATTTGGCATTTCCCCAGACTTCAAGGGATTCAACCATGAAGATTATTGTTGCATAACATAAGATTTGTCAGCACAGTTAAATTTCCAAAAGACAATGGGATATCCCCGTAGATCATATTACCTAAGAGATCCAATTTCTGTAGCTTTTGAAACTTTCCAATATCGGCAAGAATGTTACCTGTGAAATTGTTGTTTGACAAGTCAAGAAACTGCAAATTGATCAGATTCCTTATCCCGGTTGGGATGATCCCAACTATTTCATTGTTGCTCATTATTAGTTTACCAAGATTAGTGGATAAATTGCCAATTGATTCAGGCAACAATCCTCCAAAATTGTTTTTGCTCAGATCTAGAACGTTCAAATTTGTCACATTGGTCAAAGAATAGAGAAACCTCAAGTCATCCGCTTCCCCGGCTCCTAAACCATTTCCATGAAAGTTTAACAGCTGAAGATCATGCAGGTTGTCCAAAGGAGGAACTTTTCCAGTAAATTTATTACCGGCCAAGCCAAGGTGTTGTAGTTTAGTGGCATTAGACACTGAAACAGGAATGGATCCAGTAAACGAGTTTACACCAACTTCAAAGACACTAAGATTGGGAAGAGTAATTCCTAGGTCCCAGGGAAGGTTCCCTCGAATTTGTTTCATTATGACATTAATGTTGTGTTTGGTTGGGGGATTTGAGGAGGGATTTGGAAAAGGAAATAGAAAAAGTAAGTGAAATGTGAATAAAACATACCTATATTTCACCTAATTTCACACACCTTTTCCCTTTCCCTTTCTAAATCCCTCCCCAAATCCCCCAACCAAACACGGCGTAAAGATTAAAGATTGAGAAAGGAATGGTACCAACCAAGTTTGTTTCATTACGACAGATTAAAGATTGAGAAAGGAATGGTACCAACCAACCTGTTCATCCTCAACAGAAAAACTTCCAAGTTTGTCAATCGACCCAGATCAACAGGTATGTCACCACCAATACTATTTTCTTCTGCAACAAATGATAGATTCCCAAAACAATAAGGTACACTACCTGTTAGATTGTTTCTCCCAATGTACAGTCTCTTTAACTTAGAGAACCCAGCTCCACTAGAATTTTCCCTCCCAACCTATTGCCAGAAAATTCAAGAACAACTAAGACTATTGTTACTCAATATTAGTTCATTGAGCAAGCTTAGATTTCCAATGTGAGGTGAAATGGAGCCTGTTAATTTTTGATGATCCAAGTTCAACACAATGAGCCTTTGGTTGGAGCAGCCACATGTTACGCCAAACCATTGACAGAAGTGGATTGATTCATTCCACAAGTTGAGAGCACCGAATGGATCACTTGTTATTTCAAACTTGAATGCAAGCAAGGCTAGCCGATCAGTCTCATTCCCATGGCACTATTGAACCCATCCGGATATTGGAAACAACAAATTGAGTTTGAAAGTCTATTGTGTTTTGCACTGTTTTAAAGAATTTTCAATCTGTTCTCTCACTTTGAAGAATGAATTAGAGCATCAAGTTTATTATTTAGAGATCTTTCCACTTTGCCCTTAATTTTTGTTACTTTATTTATAGTGCTTATCCTCATCTGTTAAATATGCATAATCATTACAGCATGATTTAATCAAGTTTATTATTATGAGGGAGAACAGGAAACCAATCACTTTGGTTCCAATTTTGTGAATTTAATTTTTTTTAAATTGATTTTTTGTTTTTGTATTTTTTTTTGTTTTTAGTGAATTTTTAAAATAGTTTATGATTTTTTTTATAGATACACTTAATATAAAAAATAGTAAATATCAAAAATACAAAAAAAAATGAAAATTCAATACATTTTTGTATTTTTGTGTATTTATTGATCACCGGTTATTTGAGCCTTGAATGCAAGCATTGCTAGCCAATCTGTCTCATTCTCGGCTACATGAACATGACGAGTAGTAGAGCCTGAACCATCCAAACACACCATGAGAAAAAAACCAACAACAACATGCATGAACTGAAACAGAGTCCATGACATTGTTGAAACTAATATTAAACTCATCTAGGGAAATAGTGTTGTCTTCAATGTTCTAAATCACTTCTTCTTCCTTTTTTTTTCCCCCCCTATTAGGCTTAAAGGTTTCTCAATCAATCCCATCTCTCACTACATTTATTCAAGAACCCAACAATGAAGTCAGTCAATCCTGCAGAAAAAAAAGTCATGATCATGATCAAGTTCACGCACTTGCCATCAATCTATAGTTTAAATTCATTCTAGAACTCACACTACCGATTCAATCTCCACCCCACAATCTAAATCTTTTTTCTTTTACTTTTCAAATTTCTATCCAAATCCATAATCCAAACATAGCCTTAAACTTTTTTATTAAATTTAAAATCAAATGAAATTTCATTTTACTCCCCAAACTATCATTTAAAAATTAATTTAATCCAAGTTTTTTTAATAACAATTTTATACTTAAACTACTCAATTTTATATTATTTTCACCCTCACCGTTAGCTACTGTGTATAATCAAATGGAAGTTGCTAATATAACACCGAAATTTAATTTGAAACTTCACTTTACCCTTCGAACTATCCAAAAAATATCAATTAGACCCCTGAGTATATTTAAAAAATTAATTTAAATTCACTCTCAAACTATCTTCTTCTTCTTTTTTGTTGTAAGGTAAATTTAAATTTATTCTCTACTTGCACAATCATCTCAGTTCCACCTCTACTTGCAGTTTAATTTTTTTTTAAATACATGTGATGTTGTTATGTGACTACAAATGTCTAATTAATCTATTTTTTTTTCATGAATAATTCACTTAAAGAATCTTACAATTTAACCGATTTGAATCATCGAAGTAATCTCAAGAAAAGCCCACACAAGACCGCACAACAAACTACTATGTCTCGTGAGTACAACAATGTCTGATTAATCTATTTTTTTTCATGAATAATTTACTTAAAGAATCTTACAATTTAACCGATTTGAATCATCGAAGTAATCTCAAGAAAAGCCCACACAAGACCTCACAACAAACTACTATGTCTCGTGAGTACAACAACAACCTCTCCTCCCTAACGTTTCACCATCTTATTTGTTATTCTCAAACTTTATTCTCTACAATTAACGAAGTACATATCTTCTGTCTCCCTTTTTGCGGTCTTCTATTTCATACTTATCGAATATTACTACATCATCACATCAATAAGTAAAAAATATAAGACAGAGAATGGTAAATGATCTCATATCCAATAAAAGACCCTAAATGTCTTGACTATATATTGCCCATTCATGGGACCCACTTAATTTGGGATTTTTCTAGAAGTTTACACAATTTGTATACAAACATGAAAAATTTACAGGATTTGTATTTAAAATGACAGGATTGTAGTGTGACTTATCTTTTTAAATTAAAAATCTCTATTAAAATAACATTTAGTTATACAAAAAAATTGCCACTGCTATATCATTTTGTTAAAGAATTCTATATAAATAGTATTTTCGTATAAGTTGACATCGGTCAATAAATTTTAGTTAGATTGGATGCCTTATCTCATTATTATCCAAAGAGAAAAAAAAGATGGCAACAGGTTGCCATAAGTCAAGTCTTTATCCCATAAGCAATGGCTCTTGAGGTATCAATTGTTAAAAGCACTATTATATATATTTTACTCCTTAATCATATGTATGATGAATTTGGTAACTCAGTGGCGTAAAATGGTCTGAACTCATTCCCCTTTTTCCACAAGTAATCATTAATTATTTGTTAGAATGAGCAAATGGAAGGAATTCCATTCCAACTATTGACAAAGATAAATATATACTCAGATTAAAAACAGTTAGAACTTGAACATGTATATATACAAGATAGGAACCATCAATATATATTCTAAAATGATTTTTAGACTCTAGACTTCAGAGGATGATTCTTGTAATTAACCTAATCGATTTCTCTAGTTTTTAAGTTAATAGATCTGTTGTTGGGTGTGAATTCCCTGGTTTTGGAGAGTCAACAATACTTTCATTGGAACTAAGTACTAGTGCCCAAAGCTGGAAGTTTTCATCCCAAATCCTAACAATAACAAGCAGTTTTTATTCCTTTAATCTTTTAAACTTATAGTTATGTTTGATTATCAGATTAGGTTGACTAGGATAATGTATGGGATTACTAGTGTGGTGATAGTAAACTGTAGATGTAAGATAATTGGTATTTGCTTGTGCACCAGTGTAATTGGTTTTGATTAAATTTATGCAATTACTTAAAAACACTCGTTATATAAAATGTAACTATGTTGTTTTTGTCGCCAAACCTTTTAATCCAAATGAACTGTAAGAAACCAAGGTAATGTCAGATTTACCATATCCTGAATATCAATGCACTTGAATGCAATTCTGTAAGTATTTAATAGATTCGATAAATTTTGAAAGGAAATCTAGGCTATTTGGCCCAAAGTATATAAACTTCAAACAAGTAGAGAGTTTAAAAAGCATACATCAACAGGTCCTAAAACTTGCAAATAGACAAACTACTCTTACCAACTAAACAAATAGACAACAAACAATCAAGTCTATAACAGCTTTAACACAAAAAAAATCATAAGATAAACAAAATAAAATATTCTTCACCCCAGCTAATTGAGTTTAGACAGTGTTCTTCATATTTCTCTAATTATTAGAAGCAAACATAATACATACAAACCATATCTTAGTTTATATCACACCACATATATATAGATTATAAGAAGTTTTACAGTTACGTCTTATTTAGACTATTGCAAGTCATATCCGTAACTATGGAACTTGTTTTAGAGTAAATGACAGAATAGCCATTGCAAGTTATAGCCTTCTTAAAAAGTACATTTAAATGAGAAAAGTTGAATGTCTGCGTGAGACTAACATAAAATCATATTTTAAAAAAATTAAAAATTAAAGAAAATAAATTAAAGGATAGGATCATACATGTAACACATGGGCAAATCAATAATTTGCAGCATCACATAGTTGTGGAGTGGACAAATATCTTCAAGTCCAATCAGACCTCAAGATTGGCTGGAATATATAATCTAATCCCATTCTCTTATACCTCCGAACAAACACAACAAAGATTATAAGTTCTACAGCAACAGCTTGTTTGGAACCATTGCAAGTCATATGAACCTATTTTAGAGTATAAAACAGGATAGATAGCCATTGCAAGCCATAGCCTTCCTGAAGTACATTTGGATGAGAAAAGGGCATGCTTGAGACAAACTAAAAACATAAAAGGGGGGGGGGGGGGGGGGGACAAAAAGAAATTAAAGCATAGGATAATATAACATAGTTGCTGAGTCGACAAAGATCTTGAACTCCAATCAGACCTCAAGTACCTAGGAGAAGAGAAAAACGACTACGTAAAACTTCAAACAGTATGATGAGAAATGATAAACAATTAAAATAAGACACAAAAAAGAAGCTGAAGCAACTTGAAAATCAGTTTTTTTTGGTACCTTATTGAAAAAAGGTATACAAATTTGTTATTGTAAACCAATTATAAGATCATAAAAGGAAAAAGAAAGAACATAGAAGTAAAGAAAAAAACTTTCCCTTATCTAGTGTCATGTTTCGAGCTTAATTGAATGCAAAATTCATGGAAGGAGTGTAACCCATAATACATGCAACAAAATGTCAGTTTGCCTTTTGTCTTTCTTTTTCGGCAACTAGTGCTATCTAAACAATGCTGCCTTCCTCAGGAACTGATAATCCTCTAAGGCTTTACAAGGGATTAAAATAGATTAGTTGCACAATACTCTATTAGTTGGTAAATTTTTCAACCCCAGCCATATGCAGATTAAAAAACTTGAAGTTACATTTCATCAATTCCGTTATGTGTATAGCCAAAGTGCACTAACCACCATAGTTGTGTCAAGACATTCAAATGCTTCCAGTTTCTAACCAATTTTGTTTTCCAGATTAAGTTGGAGGGGATTATAGGGGAAAGAACTTTGCAACTCTGAAGTTATGAGAGCTGAGGTTCCAGTATCGTGGAATAAGATTTTGGCAATAGAGGTTAATTAATAGTGATTGATTTTTGCTTATGTATTACTCTTAGTCATATTTGTAATGTGAATCTAGTTGAATTATTTGCTCAAGTTTGCAGAAGAACCGTAGTTTTGACGAAAAGAAAACAAAAAACCAAAGAAAAAAAGAATTTCCATTCGGTAATGAAACCATCATGCTTGACAGGAACCATAACTGATTTTTTGTCACCTTCAAAATGTCAATGTTTAAGAATGTGGTCATTTGGGTGAAGTACAGCATATCTAAGGTGTTATGATTTATATGCCACAAGACAAACTAAAGTTTGTCAGCCTAGTGTGGAATTGTGACAATTTCAGTAATAAATGCAGGTATATTCTTCAGTTACTAAGAAAGTGACAGGGTCATACCTACTCATGATCACACTGTAATTCTAGCTCTTCTTCCTCCATGAGCTCCATCAGTTCCAAGAAAGTTGTTCTTGATCACAAGCAACTGAGTAACAACATGATTAATGGTTGGTCTATCTCTTGGTAGCTCTTGTGAACATGCGATTCCAATATTAAGCATCGAAATCAAGCACTCATAAATTTTATGACTGCCAGTAGAGCTTTGATTCTGAGTGTTTTCGGTGCTTGAGCTTCCCTCACCAATTTCTCTTTGTTGAATTAGTGTTGGATCAACAACGCTCGCTACTTGTTTTGGTAAAGCCATCTTAGCAAAGTTGTGGAGACTTAGACTATCATTAAACATGTTATCAGTAGGTCTCTTCCTTGTAAACATTTCCAATAAGAGAATACCATAACTGTATACATCACCAGATGTCGTCACCTCATTTCCCATACCATACTCTGCAATTGATGCATCATTCAAAGGAAATACAATTGTAAAGATGCTTGGCCAGAAGCATTTCAAATAACAGTAATAGTAATGTACCTTCTACGGAAAACTCTTTGTAGAAAACAAGTTTAGAGCGTAAAAAACTTTACTGTTTGATGTAATATAGGAAAGAATTATATCTCTTCTTGGTGAGATACCAATATTTGGCTTGTCTGCTTGTGTCATGAGAATGGCCCAACTTGAAACAAGTTTGATTGTTTCCCAATGATATTTATGAAACCAAACAGTTGATGGTTAAATATCTTCTTAAGAAATAAACAGTTGAAGCCTGGGTGGCAGTTTAACTTTAGCCAAATAGGTTTGTATTCATCAAACTTATAAACGTAAAAGAAATAGATAGGAGGATTGAAATTAGCAAAAGGGGATTTTCTAATATCCTCTTTATGTTATCCTATGACTACACACATAGGAGATGAACAAAAGTTAGATATTGTACGTTGTTATGCTTTCACATTTTGTGCCAAGAAAAAATACTAGGATTTCTCAATATTGGTACATCTCCATTGAAGGCAAAAATAAACATAAATACAATTATTTGGATGATGATTTGCAGACAAGAAGATAGGAGATGTATGGAAAATCCTCTAAAAAATGGGATTGTATATTGGGTTGTATATTATAAGCAAGAAACTAATGAAATTAGGAACCTACATTTCTTTGAGTTTTATATTTTTCAGACTAAATTATGTGCAACAGAAAAGAAAAAAAAAATTTACTTTTAAATAACACAATGGAAAGTATTTGCCAAACATTGATTTTCATGCATTTGAAGGGCTAATGGCGTTGCGAGAAATAAAACCAAAGAACCATTTGCTTACTTCATTGATCGAAGGAGCATACTTGATGGATATGCAAATAAGACTCTAAAGTATGTTGGAAATTGAAGGTGAAAAAGAATATCAGAAAAGGGCCTAAGAGATACATTTACCTGGAGCAGCATAACCAACAGACCCTCTTAAGCCAATGGAACTTGATTGAGTTGCAGAAGAATTATAAGTGCCTTCTAGAAGGAATCTAGCTAACCCAAAATCGCCTACATGTCCAATCATTTCATCATTCAAAAGAACATTGCTCGGCTTCAAATCACAGTGAACTATTGGTTCCGAGCAATGATGGTGAAGATAATCAAGTGCAGAAGCAACATCAACGGCAATATTTAACCGTTGTAGGAGGTTTAGATTTCTTGATTCGACATGCACCTCATCTTCATTTTCATTTGCATGTAACCAATCCTCTAGGCTACCATTGACCATGAACTCGTAAACCAGAGCTTTGAAATCATTACCATTATAGTCAACACTTGAACATGCTGTGAAAACCTTGACAAGATTTCGATGTCTGATGCGCCTCAAGGCCTCACACTCAGCAACGAAACTCTTGAAAGCTCCACGGAATTGAAGGTTTAGTACCTTCACTGCAACAACTTTTTCACCATGATCAAGAATTCCTTTGTAAACTGAACCAAAACTACCCATGCCTATCATGTTGGCTGGAGAGAACCCATCAGTTGCCTTGAGTAGACTTTGGTAGGACAATTTCACATATGACTTCCCTAAAAATCTCAAAGAGGGTACTTTTGTTGTCTTTCTAAAGCAACAAAGATACAGTAAACACAATAGTATTACTAGTCCCAGAAGCCCAAACGATGTGGGGATTATTATTTTCAAGATGAGTGTAAATCTTTTCCTTTTGAATCCCTTGGTATTGCAACTGTGCAAATGTAGTTTAGGTGTGCCACCACAAAGCTTGTTGTTTCCCCTAATAGAAATAGCCGTTGCATTTTTAAATATGCCTATTTCTGGTACCGCACCCTCAAAATCATTGAATGATAGATCTAATTTTTGTAAGAAGACAAAACCCTCTAAATAGTCTGGGATTTTTCCTAAGAAATTATTGTGAGAAAGATCTAATTCCTCAATACCTCTCAAATAACTTAAAGATGAAGGAAGAGTTCCCCATAAATTATTGCTCTGTATATATAGAAGTCTCAATTTTACACAACTACCAAGAGTGCTTGGAATTTTTCCAGACAACATATTCCTAGAAACATCCAATTGTTCAAGATTTATTAAATTCCCAATTTCTAGTTGTAAGGACCCAACCAAATGGTTATCATATAGGTACAAGTTCAATAATGATGAGAGCATTAGAACTTGTTTGGGTATGGTACCACTAAGATTGTTTCCACCAAGAGCCAGATCTACAAGGGGGCATTTTCCCAGACTTGGAGGAATGTTGCCATGCAAATTATTTACGTCTAAATAAAGATACACTAGTGAAGTCAAATTTTTCAAAGACAATGGAATTTTCCCATAGAATTTATTACCTGAGAGATCCAAAATTAGTAGCTTTTGTAGCTTCCCAATATCAGCAACAATGTTACCGATGAAATGATTGTCTGACATGTCCAAAGCCTGCAAATTGACCAAATTCGCCATCTCGGTTGGCATGCTCCCACCTATTTTATTGTTATCCAAATAAAGGATACCAAGATTAGTGGACAAATTGCCAATTGATTCTGGCAACACCCCTCCAAAGTTGTTGGAGCCCAGCCACAAAATGTTCAAATTGGTGGCATTGGGCAATGAGCTAAGAAAATTCAAGTCACCAGCTTCCCCTGTTCCAAGATGATTGAATTGAAAGTATAACCGCCCAAGATTGTGCATCATTCCCAAAGGAGGCACTCTTCCAATAAATTTATTTTCTCGCAAGTCAAGGTGATACAGGTTGGTTGCATTTGATATTGAAATAGGAATGGATCCAGTAAACAAGTTAAGAACAACTGAAAACCATTGAAGAGTTGGAAAAGAAATTCCAAGATCTAAGGGAAGTCTCCCTTGAACTTGGTTCATTGCTATATCAAAAAATGTGATGGAAGAGAGATTAAAGATTGAGGAAGGAATAGTACCAACCAACTTGTTCTCCCCCAATGCAAGAACATTTAAGTTTGTCAATCGGCCCAGGGCTTCAGGTATACTCCCATTGATGTTGTTGAGACTTGCATCGAATTCAATAAGGGATGACAGATTCCCAAAAGTATGAGGAAGGCCACCTGTTAGATTGTTTCTTCCAATGTACAACTGCTCGAGCTTAGACAGAGAACCAAGCTCCAGGGGAATTTTCCCAGCCAGACTATTGCCAGAAAGCTCAAGGACAACGAGGTTAGAGCTAGCAGATATATTGGAGGGAATTTCACGACCAATAGAATTATTGCGTAATGACAATATTTGCAGTCTCCGTAGATGGCCAAGTTCAGGGGGGATTTGATGAGTGAAGCTATTGTTACGCAACGACAGTAACCTAAGAAAGCTTAGATTTCCAATGTGAGGCGAAATTAAGCCTGTCAATTTTCGATGATCCAGTATCAACATAGTCACCCTCTGGTGTCGTCGGCCACATGTTATGCCAGCCCATTGACAAAAGTGGATGGATTCATTCCACGAGTTTAGAGCCCCGAAGGGATCACCGGTTATTTCAGCCTTGAATGCGAGCAAGGCTAGCCGATCCGTCTCATTCCCGGCTACATGAACATGATGACGATGAGTACTAGAGCCCGAACCACCCAAACACGAACACCCCATGAGAACAAAAACAACAACAATAACAACAACACGCATGAACTGAAACAGAGTCCATGACATTGACGACACTAATATTAAACCCATATGAGGATTGGACGCTCTCATTGAATTTGAGAGAGTATAGTATATAATATTCTCTTCAGTGTTACTATTATATTGAGAAGTCTATGTCAAACTTATGGAACATTAAACAGAGTATTTGATTAAAAGTCAGTTTATTGGCTTTTTTTCTTTTTCTTTTTCTTTTTCTTTTTCTTTTTCTTTTTTTAATCATATCACTTCTTTATTTTTTTATATGTTTTTATAAAAGTAAAAAAAAATTTAAAATCTAAAGGTATAATCATAAATTAATATGTCCATAACAAAAGCTAATAATCAGAAATAAATGGTGAACATCTTTTTAGAATCAACTTTAAAATCAAAAATTGTTTGAAATAAATTTAACTAAACAGTTTAAAATAACTTTTTCAAAATTAAAATTTGTAAGTTGGTTAAAATAAGCAACACTAAACATATCCCCCTTGAACTCTCTCTATCTCTCTTTTGTTCAGTTGACTTGTTGACTTAAAGTTAGATTTAATTGAGGGAGAAATTATTCAATATTTGCTGAACAATAATCTATTTTATTTATAATTGACATTTAACTGTTTATATCTTGAAATTTCAATACAAAAGTAATAGCTCTCATGGTTTAAATCAATAATAATTTTTCATGACGGAAGCATCAACCAAATGTACTACTGATTACTCAAAATATATTAGGAGGAATTGAAAATAATTCTTAAAAACAAAACCACATGAAAAACAATTCTTTCAGCATCTTGTTATCATCCTCCACAATTTGCCTCTCTTTTTCCTCACAGTAATGCCAAGTGTTCAAAAAAATTATTCAGAAAAATATTAACAAAAAAAAAAGGTGAGTGGAGATTCATTTCAATTATAAATTTTATTATACAAAAACTAAATTTAAGTCACACATCACATTTTGAGATAAATTTATTGACAATTTTTTTACATTCCTATTGTTGTCATTTTTCACAACAGATTAACATTAATCGTTCAATAAAAATATTACAAATTTAGAAATTTTATTTAAAAATTATTCAAAAATATTAATATATAATTCAAATTCCTTTTATACATACACTACACAATATATAAATTGTCAATCTGCACCCAACATCTCATTCTTGACCCAAACCTAAGATAAGATTATAATTTATTGATCATACAGCGGGCCCAAAACAAAACCATTGCCCGTTCATTGATCATGGTCATAGTTATAGTCATAGTCATACTCATGGTGTAACCCACCCACCACGCAAGCTACTAGCCAAACTAGTAGTGGGAAAACAAAACAAACGTATGCAAAGCGTCTAGACTTCGCTGATTTAATTGTCTTTTCAGTCAATTTTGATCGTGGAAAATATTACACAGAAAAATGTTTGAGAGCTTGAGGAAGAGAATTCTAATACCCCTAATTTATGTGTAGACTCTATCTGATATGATATTTTGACTTTTTTTTTATTTTTATTTTTTTTCATATTACTAGAGCTTAATTAGACTTCTAGTTTTAGGAGGATGAATCATAACCCTAATAGAAAAGAGAAAAAAAAGATAATGATTCAGAACTCTAGAACGGGAGTCTGAACCCAGCTCTAGTAATGTGGCATAGCAAAATATATATATATAGAAAAGCAAGTTTAAACACCACATCATAGTAAAACTCACCCCCATTAAAGCTCTCTAGAGCTCTTCTTCTAAAACACCCAAACATTTTCTGGAAAAAAAAAAAATCGTATAGCGTCGACGACGTCGCTGGTTTAATTGTCTTTTCAGTCCATTTTGGTTGTGGAAAGTATAACACACGAGGAAAAAAAATTTGTTAAAATTAAATATCTCAATTTTACAAGAAAGTTAATATATAATCAAATTAATTTTCACAAATTGTAGTGATCTAAATCGTTTATTTTATAAAATTAAAAAAAAATTATTCATGTAAAAAATTAAGTTGATCCAATATTGATTGTCATATTATTAGATCATTTTGATTTATATGATTTATATGCTCTTAAGAATGGACCATCAATATGTTATAATATATATCTAATTTGATCATATAATTATTTATATTTGATCAATCTAATTTTTTTCATGTTCTCTTTAATTTGTTATATGAGATGAATGATTCAGATAAATTAAAATTTAACTACGAAATTGTGATTTTCAACTTTGATAAATCTAAACTTGAAAGTAAGGGATCCTCATCATGTCAGCTTCGTATAGATCAATTTGGGTTTGAAAATTTTATGTACATTCTAATTATAAAATAATAATAATAAATAATTATTATTTGATAAATTGTTTTGTTGAAATTATTTTTTGATAAAGTTTTAATTTGTTTTTTGTATTTTCAAAAACTACCTTCTCATAAAAATAAAAATGCATATGAAAATGAGGGTTATTATAAAAAAAAATTCATTGTTAGAAGTTCTAACTTAGAACAAAACATTGAAAAGGAAAAAGATATTGGGGGCATTTAGTGCGGTTATTAAAACAGATTATAAATTATAATTTAACAGATTATAGATTATAATTGTAATTAGAAGTTGTTTATCTGTTTGGTGCAATTGCTAAATTATAAATTTAAGTTGCTAAGTAGTATTCAGTAAATAAACTGTGAAAATATCCTTTTGAATTAACTTTTATTTTTTGTTATTCATTACTAGTCCACATTTCTCATTAAAAAAAATAATAATAATCTATAGTTCATTTGGATCTTTTTCTATTTTTTAAAAAATAAAAAATAAAAAAATCTAAGGATATAATCATAAATTAACATGCATATAGCAGAAGTTGATAATCAAAAGTAGAGGGTGGATAGTTTCTCAGAATTAACTTTTGGGGTAGGTCCCATAGGAAAAATTTGTGATAAAAAAACGTTATTAATTGTTAGTTTTAGCGGCAATTTATAAAAATCATGATAACAAAAAAGTCACTAATTGTTAATTTTTAGCGACATATATAAAAAATTGTCACAAAAAAATTAATTTTAGTGACAATTTTACTAAGACTTATTTTCAATAGGACTTGATGGGAATTAAGTCCAACTATTAGGATCTATTAGTCATTTACCTTGAGTTAAATTAAATTGTTAAAATTAAAAGTTGTTTGAAATAAATTTAACTAAACAGTTCAAAATAACTTTTTTAAAATTAGAATTTGTAAGCTGCCCAAAATTAAGGAACACCAAACACACCTCCATTGAACTCTCTATCTCTCTTTTGATCAGTTGACTTAAAGTTACATTTAATTGGGGGAGAAATTACTCAATATTCTTAGAACAATACTCTAATTATAAATCTTAACTGTTTATCTCTTAAAATTTCAATACAAAAGTAATCATTGCGTTTAATTTTAGTTTTCTAAATTTAATTTTTTGTAAATTATGTTTTTATTTTTCGTTTTTTTTTTTGTTTTTATTGAATATTTTTAAAATTTTAAGCAATTTTTTACTTTTTTAAAATGTACCTTACTTAGATATATCTAAATAATAAAATATTTATAAAAAAAATAATAAATACACAAAAATACAAAAAATGTACTGAATTTTTATTTTTATTTTTTTTGTATTTTATGGTATTTAGTGAATTTTTTAAAGATTTTTTTCACAAATATTATACTTTTTAAGTGTATTTATGTTAGGTGTGTCTAAAAATAAAAAAAAATTGATTAAATATTAAAAAATTCATTGAAAATATTAAAATACGGAAAATAAAAAATAAAATTTAAAAAAAATTATTTTCTAAAAACCAAAATCAAATAACCTGATAAATCTCATGGTTTAAATCAATAATAATTTTTCATGGCGGAGGCATCAACCAAATGTACTACTGATTACTCGAAATATAGGGGGAATAGAAAACAATTCTTAAAAACAAAACCACATGAAAAACAATTCTTTCACCGTCATGTTATCATCCTCCACAATTTGCCTCTCCTTTTCCTCACAATAAAGTGTTCAATTTAAATTATTCAGAAAAATATTAACCAAAAAAAAAAAAAAAAAGGTGAGTGTAGATTCATTTCAATCATAAATTTTATCATACAAAATTAAATTTAAGTCACACATCACATTTTGAGATAAATTTATTGACAATTTTTTTACATTCCTATTATTGTCATTTTTCACAACAAATTAACATCAATAGTTCAACAAAAATATTACAAATTCAGAAATTTTATTTAGAAATTATTTAAAAATATCAATATATAATTCAGATTTATTTTACGCATATATTACGCAATATATAAATTGTCAATTTTCACTTAACAGCTCATTCTTAATCCAAATCTAAGATAAGATTATAACTTAACGTTAAAAACCTAAAAAATTAACTTTTTTAACTTCTTTCCAAATTACCCCATAACTGATCGTACAGCTGGCCCAAAAAACCATTGCCATTCATTGATCATGGTCATAGTCATAGTCATAGTCATAGTTAGTCATACTCATGGTGTAACCCACCCCACCTGGCAAGCTATTAGCCAAACTAGTAGTGGGAAAACGAAACAAACTTATGCAACGCGTCTACGATTTCGTTGAATTGTCTTTTCAGTCAATTTTAGTTGTGGAAAAAAAAAATGTTAAAATTAAATATCTCAAATTTACAATAAAGTTAATTTATTATTAAATTAATTTAAATTTATTTTGATAATCTAAATCATTTATGTTATAAAATTAAAAAAATTATTAATATAAAAAATTAAGTTGATCCACACTGATTATCATATTATTAGATCATTTTGATCTATATGACTTGTATGTTCTTAAGAATGGACTATCAATATGTTATAATATATATGTGATTTGATCATATAATTATTTATGTTTAATTAATTTAATTTTTTTCATGTTTTTTTTAATTTATCATATGAAATGAACGATTTAGATAAATTAAAATTAGGGCATTTACATACAAGTCTCATATTGTGAACTTATAATCCATTAAGTCCTAGATGAGACTATTTGCTCCTTCAAGTCCCATTAATTTTTAATAGACCAATTTATCCTTCTAAGACCTCTTCCATCAATGCCAGATGTCTAACTGCATGCTTGGTGTGAATGTAAATTGCTGTCTTCATTCTCTCTCCCTTACTTTTACAGCCACTCCCCAACAACTACAACCAAACATCCCCTTCACTCTCATTTGTTTTCTCTCTTTTTTTTTTAGTTTCAGACTCTCTCTCTCACAAATAAAAAATGGAGCCCAAGCTTTTTGACTTTGGTTCTCTCCTTATCTATCTCAACACCGTCAACACCTACATCAACTCCCACACCATCATCGTTCTCCTCCACCATGCCAAATCAAAGCTCGTCTTCTCGATTTCCATATTTGATCACTAGTCCTCGAAGCTATCTCTTTGTACCCACCAAATATACAACATCCTAACTTCATCCTCATCATGGATGATGCGGTTTTAGACCTAATCCTCTCATCATCCGCCATTGGTGACTACAAAAGCTTGGTGAAAAATGATGATTCTAGGTTTAACTGGGTTTGTCCTTTAAATGAGTGGGGACTCAATCACATTAAACTACCCTCCAAGACCATGCCTTCCCCAAAATAGGTAGTTCATTCTCACCGTACGATTTTCCATGGTTGTGCAAAAACTAAGAAATTTTCATAAACAATGGTTGTGTAAAACTGAGAAATTTCTCAATTTTTTCTAGTTTTAAAATTGAGAATATTGTCAGCTTAAAACTGAAAAAATGATAATATTCTCAGTTTTAATACTAAAAGAATTAAAAAAATTCTCAGTTTTATTGGAAATTTTTGCAAACTGAAATCATTCTTAATTTTAAATTGAGAACATTCTCAGTTTTGGAATTAAGAATATCTCAGTTCTTACCTACAAACCAGATCTCCTGGCCTATCTCTTTAGTCAATTTAATATACTCTGTTCTGAACCTTGAAATTGAGCAATCAAGCATTTTAAGGGCTGGAGTTATACACACACACAAAGTTGTTGCAAATTGGAAGTGATCAAGGAAGAGAATAGATCGAAACAAAAGTGTAAAAGGCTGAGGCATCACAAACCTCCAACTTAAAAATCTTCGGATAATCCAAACGATCATCATCATCAAGTGTTTGAAAAGATCCATGAAGATGCAGACTCTGCTCCTCTTCCTAGTCGTGAAATTTCTTAAGAACATTCCAAGTCCTCTTCTTTCTCTGAAGTTGCATCTCTAATACGTTAGATTCAAAAGGGCATTAACGTCAATTGCATTCCAAAATGGGACTTGTGCGTCCAAAAACTATTGCACAGGACTTGAGCTACCACACCTACTGTCATTAGGACTTTTAAGTAATTAATCCATTAAAATTTAACTACGAAATTAAACTTGTCAACTTTTTTACATATTTTTTCAAAATAAATTAAAAAAAGTCAAAAAAATCAGCCTTTAATCTAATTTAAAAACAACCCAATGGATACCACAAGTGTATTTTGGGAGGTATGTACAGTAGCACTTCAATGTCAAGTCAATCATTTTTTACATCTCAAATTGAGATTTTTTATTTTATATATATATATAGGTTATTAGTTTTTTTTTAATAGTAATTTTTTTCATTCAAGTTTAACTTTTTTTTTTTTTTTAAGATACAAATTATTATAACATACATTTTTAAATAGATAATATTGCTAATAAAAAGATGTGTGGGGGTCAATGGATGTTGTTTTGCAAGGTTTAACACTGATCACATAGCCTTTATTTCTAGTCTAATTTTGTTCACAATAAAATATGCTTCATATTGAAAAATGCTACGACACGTGCACATTTCTTTTTTATAAATAATAAATAAAAAATTATAAATTTTTATAATATTAATTAAAAAAAATTGCGATGTAATTATAATAATTGTATGCCTTTCAAAAATTCCCAATCACAAATCATTATCGTGATTACATTAGTGCAAAAATTCCAAATATGAATGAACTGTATTGCATTTGATGTGAGATCTCTTGACCCTGAGAGTGACTGCACTATGCGCATACAACATAACAAGTCGATATCAGTCAATTTTAGTTTGCTGTCTTTGTTCTGTATTAACCCATTGTTTGTTTTAATCTTATCACAAAATATATATATATAAGTTTTTACTTGTCACAAAAAATATAAATTTAATTATTCATAATTTTAATTGTTAGAATCAGATAGTGAAAACTCAACAATTTCAACTACTCAAAGATTATTATTTTCCTCAATTGTTCATATGAGTTCTGTTTTTCAAAAATTCACCTTGATCTCCATGTAAAACAAAATTAGACTTGGCAAATTTTCATCCACATCTATCTGCAGAATGCCATCAAGTATACTTGAGATTGAGTGTAAGACTATTAGTCCACAAAATGACTCCAGAGTGAATATTCAATGATTAAATCTTATTGTCGCAAATATTGATTTAAAACTTCATAATCATGGTTTATTAAGATGTAAACAATTGGGTATGCCGGTTCGAATCAAGCAGAAACATAAAGTCCAGGTTTGTTTAAACCAAGGTTTAATCACACAAGAGTTGTTACCTGCTGAACAAATATCATCATACTAATCAATTCAAGCCTCATAAAATCTGTTTTAGCTTTGCATGAAAAGACTCTGCTTGTAAAGTGAAGTCTTCTGCAAAACTAATGAAAGAAAATACTTGAGGATGAATATATGCATTTGGATTTATCTTCTTTCAATCTATTGAACAGCATCTACTGTGGAACCTATTTAGAGTATAAGACAGGGTCGGCATTGCATGTCACAGCCTACTTGAAGTACCTTTAAATGAGAAAAGATGAATGCTATAGAGATAAAACACAATGAAAAATTGCAAAATAGCATATTATTAATTGTTGTAGGCAGCCAAAGCAATATGTGGCATGGCATAGTTGTTGAATCATCCAATACCTTTATGATTAATCAGATCTCAAGCACCTGAGAGAAGAGGAACGGTAATTAATCTCCAAACAATTTGATGGGATATAATACACAAGGAAAAGAAGACATATGTAACAAGTTGCATTGGCCTGAAAATTAGATTTTTGGTTCCATATTGAAGAATAATATAAAAATGATATTGTAAACCGGATGCACAGATCAAGAGTACCTATAAAACTCCATCAGGAGATACTAGTCTACCCAAAACTCCATCAGGAGATACTAATCTACCCAAAACTCCATCAATTGATTTATTCTCAACCCCGGCCATGGTTACAACTTAAAAAACTCAAAAGTTACATTTCCATCAATTTTCATAAAATAAAATAAAAAAAGGTTTATAGCCGTAATGCTCTAACTAGCATAATTGTTTAAAGAGAATAATGTGCTTCGACATTAAGGAATTTGAAACCAACAACAAAATGGACTTTTCCTCTTTGGAGTCACAAAAAGATGAGGTTTTGGTATCTTGAATATATGATTTTGGCAACAGAGATTGATTAAAACTTTAATTGATCACCTCTTCTGTATTTTTCTAGATGACACTAGTAATGAAAACCTAGTTGAATTATTTTACTCCTTAAAAATGCAAAAGAGACAGAAAATGGTTGAACTATCTAAAGCATTATTGATAGTTGCTAACCACGTAGACAACTATATTTGAATTGGTGCTTCTTGCTCCTATCCTTAACATTGCCAATTACTTCCTCAAGAATCCAAGTTCAATGGAAAAAACAAAATACAAAAACAAATGAGAATTTGTGAATGATTATGAACAAAATACCTGCTCATGATTGCATTTCAATTTTAGCTCCTCTACCTCCATGTATACTCCCCTAATTCCAACGAGAGTGTTTCTGATCACTTGCAACTGAGTACCAACATCATTAATCGCCATCCGATCTTTTGGTCATTCCTCTGAACAAGTGATTCCAACTTTAAGAATAGAAATCAAGCACTCCTGAATTTTGTGACTACTAGCAGAGCTCTGATCTTTTTGTTTAAACAGTCTTGGATTGGCAATAATGCTTGCTGCTTGTTCGGGAAAGCAATCTTAATGAAGTTATGAAGACCCAAACTATCACAAAACATGTTATCTGTAGGTCTCTTCCCCGTGAACATCTCCAATAAAGGGATGCCATAACTATATACATCACCAAATGTTGACACCTCATTTTCCATGCCATATTCTGCAATTCATGCATTAATATGTTAGGGACTAAGATTTGCTGATATTGGTATATCCACCCATTGATGGCACAAAATAATCACAAATTCAAGTAAACTACATGCCCCAACATGAGGAAAATAAAAAATATATTTAATAAAATAAAAATTTATAGTTTTAAAAGTCATTCATCCATCCATCCATTGTACTGTATGTGAGAGAAATACACTGAAAACAATCAGTGAAATATTTATTATAGTGCATTGTGAGGAACAAAAGCCAAAAATCATCAACTCTGTTTCATTGATTAACAGAGCAGATTCATGGCTGTGTGAATCAAAACTAGATTCTATAGTGCAGTGAAGGCACAAAGGAAAACAAAGAACCTGAGAGGTATATTTACCAGCAGCAGCATAACCGACAGATCCTCTTATGCCAACAGAACTTGATTGGTTTGCTTAACGGTCATGCGTAGCTTCTTGAAGGAATCTTGCTAATCCAAAGTCACCTATGTGAGTAGTCATTTCATCGTCTAGAAGAACATTGCTCGGCTTGAGATCACAGTGAACGATTGGTTCTGAGCAATGATTGTGAAGATAATCAAGTGCAGAAGCAACATCAATGACAATATTTAACATCTATACAAGGTCTAAATTCCTTGAGTATTTATGCACCTCGTCTTCATTCTCATTTGCATGTAACCAATCCTCTAGGCTACCATTAGCCATAAACTCATAAACAAGAGCTTTGAAATCGTTACCATGATAGTCAACACTTGAACATGCTGTGAGAACCTTGAGAATATTTCGACGTTTCATGTGCCTCAAGGTCTCACACTCGGTGAGGAAATTCTTGGAAGCTCCAAGGCATTGAAGGTTTAGTACTTTCACTGCTACAACATTTTTACCTTCACCAAGAACTCCTTTGTATACAGAACCAAAACTACCCACACAGACCTTATTGGATGGAGAAAACCCATCAGTAGCTTTAAGTAGACTTTGTATGACAATTTCAAAAATGAGAGCTCTAAATATTTGAAAGAAGGTACTTTTTTAGTCTTTCTAAACCAGCAAGGATATAGGAAACATATTAGAATTAGTCCTAGAAGCCCCAAAGACATGAGGATTATTAATTTCAAGCTTCGAGTAAATTTTTCCCTTGGAACCCCTTGAAGTCGCAACTGTATAGCTGTAATTCAGGTATACCCCCACAAAACTTGTCATTTCCCTTAATAGAAACAGATGTTACGTTCTAAAATATGCCACTTTCTGGTACCACACCCTCAAAATCATTAAATGATAGACTTAATTTTTGTAAGAAGGGAAAGTCCTCTAAATAGTCTGGGATTTTTCCAGAGAAATTATTGTGAGAAAGATCTAACTCCTCCATACCTCTCAAATTACTTAAAGATGAAGGAAGGATTCCCCAGAATTTTTTGCTCTCTATATGTAGTTATCTCAATTTTAAGCAACTACGAAGAGTGCTTGGAATTTCACTGGCCAACATGTTCTCAGAAACATCAAGTTCTTTTAGATTTTTTAAAATTTCAATTTCCATTGGAAGGGAATCAGTCAAATCATTACAAGATATGTATAGATACAATAATGATAAGAGACTGATAACTTCACTGGGTATGGTACCACTAAGATTGTTTTGAACAAGTTTTAGTTCCTGTAACATTTGGCATTTCCCCAGACTTCAAGGGATTCTGCCATGAATATTATTGTTGCATAACATAAGATTTGTCAACACAATTAAATTTCCAAAAGACAATGGTATATCCTTGTAGAACATATTACCTGAGAGATCCAATTTCTGTAGCTTTTGAAACTTTCCAATGTCAGCAAGAATGTTACCTGTGAAATTGTTGTTTGACAAGTCAAGAAGCTTCAAATTGATCAAATTCCCTATCCCGCTCGGGATGATCCCAGCTATTTCATTGTTGCTCAATATTAGTTTACCAAGATTAGTGGATAAATTGCCAATTGATTCAGGCAACAATCCTCCAAAATTGTTGTTGCTAAGAGCTAGAGCGTACAAATTTGTCGCATTGGTCAAAGAATAGAGAAAGCTCAAGTCATCAGCTTCCCCAGTTCCTAAACCATTGCCATGAAAATTTAATAGCTGAAGATCATGCAGTTTATTCAAAGGAGGAACTTTTCCAGTAAATTTATCACCGGCCAAGCCAAGGTGACGTAGTTTAGTGGTATTAGACATAGAAATAGGAATGGATCCAGTAAATGAGTTTATACCAACTTCAAAGACACTAAGATTGGGAAGAGTAATTGCCAAGTCCCAGGGAAGGCTCCCTTGAATTTGGTTCATTACGACATTAAATTCTGTAATAGACGAGAGATAAAAGATTGAGAAATGAATCGTACCAACCACCATGTTAATCATCAACAGAAAAACTTCCAAGTTTGTCAATCAACCCAGATCATCAGGTGTGTCACCACCAATACTATTTTCTTCTGCAACAAATTCAGTAAGAGATGATAGAATCCCAAAAGAATAAGGTACACTACCTGTTATATTGTTTCTCCCAATGTACAGTCTCTTGAACTTAGACAGAGAACCCAGCTCCACTCGAATTTTCCATCCCAACCTTTGCCAGAAAATTCAAGAACAACTAAGACTATTGTTACTCAATGATAGTTCATTGAGAAAGCTCAGATTTCCAATGTGAGGCGAAATGAAGCCTGTTAATTTTCGATGATCTAAGTTCAACACAATGAGCCTCTGGTTGGAGCAGCCACATGTTACACCAAACCATTGACAGAAGTGGATTGAGTCATTCCACGAGTTGAGTGTATTGCAAACGCCAAATTAAGTTTGAAAGTCTATTGTGTTTTGCACTGTTTTAAAGAATTTTCAATCTGTTCTCTCACTTTGAAGAATGAATCAGAGCATCAAGTTTATTATTTAGAGTTCTTTCCACTCTGCCCTTAATTTTTGTTACTTTATTTATAGTGCTTATCCCCATCTGTTAACTATGCATAATCATTACGGCATGATTTAATCAAGTTTATTATTATGTGGGAGGACAGGAAACCAAACACTTTGGTTTCAATTTTGTGAATTTAATTTTTTTTAAATTGGGTTTTTTATTTTTTTATTTTTAGTGAATGTTTTAAGGGGGATGCACCAATAAATCCCAAATTAGTAACTTATACACTGTTTAGTCCTAAAAGTTTTCTTATAGACTGAAAGTTCCCATTACAATGTTTCAAACATCAGATTAATGTTTTGAACATTAGATTTCGAACATCAGATTAATGTTTCGAATATTAGATTTTGAACATCAGATTAGTGTTTCAAACATTAGATTGATGTGCAAATGGAACTAAATGGAGCATAAGAAAACTTTTAGGACTAAATGGTTCAACTTTTCAGAAACTAGGATTTATGAGTAAATTTTCCATGTTTTAAATATTTTAAGAAATTTTTTTACTTTTTAGATACACTTAATATAAATACAATTAAAAAATATAATATTTGTGAATTTTTTTAAAAAAATCAGTAAATATCAAAAATACAAAAACAAAATACAAAAATTCAGTACATTTTTTATTCTTGTATATTTATTAATTTTTTAAAAATATTTTATTTTTTAAGTACATCTAGGTTAGATACATTTAAAAATTAAAAAAAAATTGTTTCCAATATTAAAAAAAATTACTAAAAATACCAAAAAACAAAAACTTAATTTTCAAAAAATTGAATTCAAAAATTTGAAACCAAAGTTTTATCCGTTCATCCGTGAATCAAGCCAAACTTATGAAACATTTCTTATGCTTTTCTCTTCCTTTCTTCTACTGGTTAACTACTTTGTGAATTCATTGGTTCTTTTTGTTTGCAACCAAACAAACTCTTGGATTAAACAAAGGTTCAATTGATAAATAAAGGCTCTAGCACTATCGATAATACATTAAATAAATAAATGCATGAGTAAAATATAAGAACACCCAATAAGTTTAGTGGAAGAAAAAAACTTTACTGATAGGTCAATGCAGTTAGAGGTGGACATGGGCCAGATAATCCTCTCAGCCCCATTAAGGGGAAATTACTGGGAGGTCCCATGTGAAACATGTGGTGACTATTTAATCCCAAAACTTTTTGAGTGCACCAAAAAGTCCTTTCCTTTATCTCTCTGGTTTTTGCCTCTCTTGTTACGTGTTCATCATCAACAATGGGTTCATCAACATCAACAAAAAAAAATCTTCAGATCTGGAAATTTTCTGCAGATTTTTCATCATCATCAACAATGCGTTTTTCATCAACAATGCGTTCTTCAGATCAATTTCGCATCCCAAAATTCGATGCTCTGTTTCTTCTTCTTCATCATCGACACCATCATCGTCAGTGTCGACGAAATTCGATCTTCGAACCTATTGGATGACTCTGATAGAAGAAATCAACCAGAAGCTAGATGAGGCCGTGCCTGTGAAGTACCCACAGCAGATCTACGAAGCTTGCTGTAGCTGTTGTAAGAATCTGCCATGAATATGGTTTTGTCAATTTCTCTCTCTATTTACAGATTTTTTTTGGGGATAGTTGTTGATCTATGGTTGTTGTTGTTGATGATAAAATAGATCTATAATATCATTGAAACAGATCTGTAATGACTTAGATTTGTACAGCTATCACACAGATTTATAATGAGAAAATTTTCGAATTCTGAACAAGTAATTTTCGAGTTTTAGTTACAGGCAGTGAAAACTGTAAAATTTTGCAGTTTGAAATTTTTTTTTTGGTGCTGGAATGAATCATGGTTTAAAACTGTAAAATTTTGCAGTTTTATAACATGCTTTAGAATTGTAAAATTTTACAGTTTCATAATATGTTTTAAACATTCCGACGACTTTCCGGCGATGTTGAACATTCCGACGAGTCTCCGGCGACCATTTGACGGAAGTCCGACGATAGTAAGATGTGAACAGTGCCTGTAAATTTTAAAAAAAAAAAGGATTTTTTGGTAACAATTAAAAATATGTGTGGACTAATTGGTGCAAATATTTTGTTTTGGGATTAGCTGGATCTTGAACTTGTTGCATGGAGTAAGTTCCCCTATTTTTAATGCTTGTTAAAAACATTTATCTATAGTGCCATAGTGTTTGGATAAGGAGGTTTTAGTCCAATTCGACCCAACCTGTCCATTTATAAATATTTATTTAAATTTTATATTATTTAGTTACAAAATAAACTAAATGCCCTTTTAGTGTTCAGTAAAAAAAAAATTTCCCCTAAATTACGTCATAATTTTTACTTGATAAGTTTGTCTAGACTAAATGATCTTGATAATTAAAAAAAAAAAATCAATTTTGTTTAATTTTTTTTTACTAAAGATAAAAATGAGTCAAATTTATAAAAAAAAAATTGAACTATTTTTGTCTTTACTATTTATTTATTTATTTTTAAAATTCAAAAGATTGTCTAGTTTGGACAAACTTAACAAAATTTACATATAAATCCCATCTTAAAAGATGGCGATCAGTTTAGTTTCAAGAATTTTTTTATAGACCAGTTAGTCTAATTGATTATGGAAATATAGATTTAATATATTATTTGGAAATTGAATTATATCCCTATTTCTATTGAATTTCATTCATTTTTTTTTCTCCTTTTGTGTTAGAAAGATAAGATACACAACCTATGAGAATCAAATTTGAAATAATTTTTTATATGTGAATCTTTTTTATTTGAAATGACTTGAAATGTGATATTTTTCAACATTTCAAAAAGAGATTACAAAATGATTTGAAATATGAAATTCTTCAAACATTCAAAAAGATGTGAGATTATTCAAACATTTCAAAATGAGTACGAAAAATCCTTAGTAAGTTTTAGACAAATGTATAATTTCAAATTGTAATATTCTAATGTAACACTTAAACATAACATTCCAATGTAACACTCCAAAAAATTTCTTGGTGTACTTTTCCCAAACGTAACACAACATAATACTCTAAAAAAACTTTTTAGTATAACACACAAAAAAAGTCCTTAATATATATTTTTCCAAACATAACACTTGAAAAAAAAATTTGTGGGATTCTTTAGATCATTCCTAATAGATGTGGGATTCTTTAAACCATTTCAAAAGGAGTACAAAATTTCTTAGTAAATTTTGGGCAAATGTACGTTTGGAAAAAGTACACTAAGAATTTTTTGGCGGTTTTTGTGTATGTTACATTAGAGTGTTACGTTTGGGATTACATTAATTGAAGTGTTATGTTTGTGATTACATTAATTGGAGTGTTATGTTTGGAAAAATTACACTAATAAGTTTTTTTGAGTGTTACATTGGAGTTACGTTTGGCAAAAATACACTAAGAATTTTTTTTGGAGTGTTACGTTATTAGAGTATTACATTATTGTAGTTATGTTCTATTTGACACATTCTAAAATATGAACGGTTCGGATTATCAAAATGAGCCCCAAAATGGGCCCATTTCGCCGCACAACAGTTGCTGATGCGCAAGTTGCGCAACAGCATTCCCAATTCCTACAGCGTTACATTTGGAAAAAATACACTCATAAGTTTTTTTTTAGTATTACATTGAAGTATTACCTTATTCGAATATTACATTTGAATGTTACGCCCTTATTTGTAATGTGGGATTGTTCCAAAATCAAAGAAAATACAAAACTTCTATAGTGCGAATTATCCAAATGTATAATTTCACATTTGGATAAACTCACTTTTATCCTTCAAAAATTAAACCCAAACATGTAAGTGACTACCTTTTGTATAATTTCAACTTTAATGGGACATTTGGGTTCATAAGAAAAAAAGATAGACTAACTAGTTTACAAGATCACATTTTGAGATTTATTGATACTTTACCCAAAAATAAACTACTTTAACTAAAAATAAAAATAAAAACACTAAAAATGAAATAACCTAAAATAAGGCAACATATAAACTACAGTGAATATATCAACATTTCCCCTTCCATAATTACTGGTATTCTAATCTTTACTAGTTAAAAACTTTAGACTAAGGTCTCGTTTGGGAACAGGCTAATTTAATAACTGGCTAATTTAGTAACTTTTTGGCTATTTGGCTAAAATATGAGCTAAAAAAAATTAATATGTTTTGGATGACTTTTTAGCTTTTTACGAAAAGATGTGCAAAAAGTAGAGAGAAAAGAGAATCTTTGACTTTTTTGTATGGGTTGTTGGCTTTTTGGCTAATTTAGTAACTTTTTGGCTTTTTGACTAAAATGGAGGGTTCCCAAACGAGACCTAAGTTCACTTTTTTGTTGAATTTTTAGAATTTGGCAATAAAAACTTCTATAGTAATTTAACCTAGTTTTATCCATTTTATGTGTATGGTGATTCAGTAATGGTAAGGATTAAAAACTCTAGCACAAAAAAATACTAAGAAAAAAGATGTGTGAATTAAACTTGCTATTTGTTGGGTCAATCCCACATCAACTAGGGAGGGACTCCCATTTCCACCTTATAAGCGCACTGACCCTCTCCACCTGTCAATAGGCCTTTTCCCCTGAGGAGGAACAAAACCGTGAGGCTCCGGCCAAAGCGGACAATATATTGACAAGGCGCGAGAGGACAAGCATCGCGAAATTTGGCTCTAAAAGAAGGGTTGTCTGGCAAACTCTCCCGCTGTTGCGGCCCAGTCCGCTAGGAGGTTATGTTGGATCAATCCCACATCAACCAGGGAGGGATTCCCACTTCCACCTTATAAGCGCACTAGCCCCCTCCACTTGTCAATAGGCCTTTTCCCTGAGGAAGAACAAAACCGTGAGGCTCTAACCAAAGCGGACAAGATATTGATGGGGCGCCCAGCGGACTAGGCCACAATAGCGAGAGGACAGGCGTCACGAAATTTGGCTCTTTCGCGATACTTGTCCTCTCGCACCCTATCAATATATTGTCCGCTTTGGCTAGAGCCTTACTGTTTTGTTCCTCCTCAGGGGAAAAGGCCTATTGACAGGTGGAGGAGGCCAATGCGCTTATAAGGTGGAAATGGGAGTCCCTCCCTGGTCGATGTGGGATTGACCCAACATAACCCCCCAGTAGCCTGGGCTACAACAACGGAAGAGTTTGCCGGACAACCCTCCTTCTAGCGCCAAATTTCGCGACACTTGTCCTCTCGCGCCCCGTCAATATATTGTCCGCTTTGGCTAGAGCCTCACAGTTTTGTTTCTTCTCGGGGAAAAAGGCCTATTGATAGGTGGAGGGGACTAGTGCGCTTAGAAGGTGGAAGTGAGAGTCCCTCCCTGGTCGATGTGGGATGGACCCAACATAACCCCCCAGCGAACTTGGCCACAACAGTAAGAGAGTTTGCCGAACAGCCTTTCCTCTAGCGCCAAATTTTGTGATGCCTGTCCTCTCGCGCCCCGTCAATATATTGTCTGCTTTGGTTGGAGCCTCACGGTTTTGTTCCTCCTCGAGGGAAAAGGCCTATTGACAAGTGGATGGGGTCAATGCGCTTATAAGGTGAAAGTGGGAGTCCCTTCTTGGTCGATGTGGGATTGACCCAACATAACCGCAGCGGACTGGGCTGCAACAGTGGGAGAGTTTGCCGGACAACCCTCATTCTAACGCCAAATTTCCCGACGCCTATACTCTTACGCATTGTCAATATATTGTTCGCTTTGGCTGGAGCCTCACGATTTTGTTCCTCCTCGGAGGAAAAGGCCTATTGACAAGTGGAAGAGGCCGGTGCACTTATAAGGTGAAAGTAGGAGTTCCTCCCTGGTCGATGTGGGATTAACCCAACAAAACCCCCAGCGGACTAGGCCGCAATAGTGGGAAAGTTTGTCGGACAGCCCTCCTTCTAGCGCTAAATTTCGCGACGCTTGTCCTCTCGCGCCCCGTCAATATATTGTCGGCTTTAGCCGAAGCCTCACAGTTTTGTTCCTCATCGAGGGGAATGGCCTATTGACAAGTGGAGGGGGCCAGTACACTTATAAGGTAGAAGTGAGAATCATTCTCTAGTCGATATGGGATTGACCCAACACTATTTATAGTAATGATTTATGCTCAACTTGTGATTTTAAGAAAAATTATGCCTTTTCTTCTTTCTTTTTTTAGATTTGAAGAAAAACTGTGTATTTTAATTTGTAATTTTAAGATTATCACGTTAGGTATAACGTCAAGCTGGCATTTGACTCCCAACATAAAAGTTTGACTACTAATCAATATTTTTGAGGGTGAGAAAGATTATGGTATTCATTTTATACTTTTTAAGTTATAATTAAAAGAAAAAAAATTACCATAACTAAATACAATATGAAGTATAACTAAAATAATGTCATAAATAAAGAAGAAAATGGTATAATTAAGAGTGTATATGGTACATTCTTTTTAAGGTTGTGTATATTAGAATTCCTTTAAGGGTAAGTTACATTGACTAACTCTGAAATTTAAAAAATATATATATAATAAATTATATATATTTTTATTATTTTCACCTCCATTTTAGTAAAATTTAATGATTTCAAACTAATACAAATAGTGAAAAAAATATAAAAATTAACAACATACAATATATATTTTCATATAAAAGAAAGGGAAATTTATTGAAAAATTCTTTTTCAAATGTTTGTATCCCAATTAGTCCATACGATATTTTTATATTATAATAAGTTGTATTATTTGGACATTTGATCTACCAAATCTTAATTTTCATATTTAAGGTATTTTATACCCTTACAAATATTTTTGAACGGTTAGCAATTTGGTAATATGAACATTCATATTTTACAATGTGAATATTCACATCAACATGTGAATGTTCACATTGACAATGTTAACATTCACATTGATGGTGTGAATATTCACATTGAATTCACATTGTAAATATGAATATTATTAGGGATATTTTGGTAACTATGTCACCCAAAGGATTTATTGGAACATAAGAAAATGATGTGGACTAAATGAAATATAAGTAAATGAAAAGGGATTTATGAAAAAGTGTCCCTAAAAGAAATGATAATATTAATTTTATGTACATAACTAACAAATTATTGATAAAAATTAAATCAAATGTTATATAAATTAACAGTTTAACAAAACTTAATAAAATTACGTTAAAATTATAAAATTTATTTATTTTTTCAAATTTCAAAAAGAACTTAGTGTAATTTATTCATATTTTAAGGAGCGATGAATTTCACAAATAATTTGATAAGTACCGTATTTTAATAACTAATTATATTTAAAATATAAATTTTCACTAAAAAGACCCAAATTATTAAGGGTAATTACTATTTAGATTAGAGCATTCACTCTAAGAATCTAGCTAGCTAAGGGCATCCGCAGTAGAGCTGCTAAGGGGAGTTTTAGTGTCAGTTGCTAAATTTTAGAGATCATGAAATGTTGTTAGGTGTTGCAATGGATGAGTAAGCGTGTGTGTTAGTGGTGTGCGTTAAAGAGTTTGTCAACTGCGGCTAGCGCTTTAGCTAGCGCAAGAGTGTGTTGTTTGTGATTCGGGATGACCGGTGAGTTGACCGGTCGGATGTCCAGCCAGTTGACCCGGTCAACGGATTTATTTTTTTTGGGACTTAAAATTTAATTTTGGGCTTGAAATTTTTGATTAAACTAAATTATTTATTTATTTATTTTATTTATTATACACACACACACACATATATATATTTAACACACCCCTTAACACATCTATTGCACCACCACTCATTCTCTAAAATTAACAAACTCTTAACACATCTTAACAAACATTCTTGGCCCTACTTTTATCACTTTTTGTCATATAACACACTTTAACAAACAATTTTGGCTATCCCATTGTGGATGCCCTAAGAGCATCATTATCAGCCTCTTAAAATTTTTAGTCAAATTAAAATTGAAAAACCTATTTTGTTATTTTAGCTAGTCACACACTGTATCAAACTCTCTATTATAACTCAATCCTATTAAAATATTATTTTGTTATTGTATTTTTTATTCTTTCTTTTTTTCCCAAACAATTCTTAAAAAATACAAAAATGAAAAAAAAATAAAATTTGCCGTTGATCGGTCAATCGGTTGGCTGGTCAATCGGTTAGAGTAATTTTTGGCATTTTTTCTTCTTTTGCTACAAGCATTCACGGAACATCCGGGTGAATGATCAGTTTAAAGATTTTGGCCTAGTTTTACTCCAGAAAATATAATAAAAAATCATGTAACGAATGAACAGTGCTTTGTTGTTGACATATTATAACAAATTTAACAAAATATTAATTTATAAAAAATTTGTTGAGACTGATGGAGGAAGCATTTGACGATTCATTAGCTATATTTTAATTTTTTGTTATTTTGATGATACTGATGAGCATGCTCTAAATTTTCACTAAAAAGACCCAAATTATTAAGGGTAATTACTATTTAGAGCATTAACTCCAAGAATCTAGCTAGCTAACCCCGACAACATTCTCTACCATTTTCCACTTCAACAAATTTCAAGAAAGGCCCAAAATCAAACCAAACAGCCCTTAAACCAACGCAAATTGAGAGAGAGAGAGACAGAGAGAGAGAGAGACAGAGATGGCAGGGTATAGAGCTGAAGATAAATATGATTACTTGTTCAAGTTGGTTTTGATTGGTGATTCAGGTGTGGGTAAATCGAACCTTCTCTCGAGGTTTACGAGGAACGAATTTGGAATCCAAGTCCACTATTGGGGTTGAGTTCGCTACCAAAAGCCTCAACATTGATGGCAAGGTCATCAAAGCTCAAATTTGGGACACTGCTGGTCAAGAAAGGTCTCTCTCTCTCTGAAATTTTGCATTTTCTGATATGTGTATGTTTCTATTTGTATGTGTATGTATCTACATGTGTATGCTTGTTGATGTATATCCATCATCCATGTCTCCAAGTATACTGCAATTATGTATTTGTTTGTAAAGTTAGCTCTGAATTCTTGTGTTTTCACTTGAAATTTTAATGGGTTTTGTTGGGCCAGGAAAATTAAATGATTATCTGTGAAGTTCAACAATTTTTGATGTGGGTTTTGATGTTTAATGACATTCTTAATGGTCTTTGAAGCCACAAATGGTGATTATTTACAATAACGATTTTGGCATATCCCACCCAATATGATATTCTGTGGGTTTGTGTGGCGATTTTGAAGGAATCAACTTGTTATTTGACTAAATACAAATTACAATGAAGCTTGGTTCCATTCAGCATCTTTATAATGACTGTGTACCTCAGTTCATAGTGAAATGATGTAAAATAAGGAAGCAACTTCTTTACTTCCTTTTGTAAGTACATATTTCTACCATATAACAAACTTTTAAGCTGATTAGCATGGAGGCATAACCTATGGAGCTTCTAATTACACCACAAAAAACACTCTTTACAACCATTTGCTAATTAATCTTCTCTTCAAAATTTAAAAGTTTCATTTTATTTCTTTACACTCCCCATAATTACCCTCATCCCTAATCCCCCAATGTCTCATTACACCTTTATTCTTTGAAGCCCCAACCCAACCACCACCTTTGACCTCCATAGTTGCCACCACCAAACACAAACCCCCCCCCCCCCCCCCCCCCCCCGCGCGCGGCAACTACAAACCCCTTCACCCTCCCCGACCAGCAACCCTCCTATCACCGCAAGCAGCCCCTCCAGCCCTCCCACCACCGCAAACAGTCCTCTCCAGCACCCCTCCATCACTATCCATCCCCCAGCCCCCATCCATCGCAACCTAGCCCCCCATCCCCTGCACAGTGACCTAGCCACCTCCACCATGCTACCCCTCCTCCTAGCCTTACTCCATTTGTGTGTGTGTGTGTGTGAGAGAGAGAGAGAGAGATTTTAAATTTAGAAAAGGAGGAGGAGAAGGGTAGCGATGGGGAGGGGTTGGGGGGTGGCTTCAGTAGGTGGAGGTGGTGGTGATGAAGGGGTGGGTGTAAGAAAAGTTAGTGTTTTTAGTTTTTTAGGGTTTTGGTACTTTTTCGTAATTTTAGATGGGAATAAATTGTAATAAAAAGTTTTGAAAAATAAGGGTTGTGAGCAAATTTTTTGTTGTTGTATAAATAGAAGCTCCCATTTAACTAGGCTAGGATATGATCTATGGTCAACACATAATGCATAGTGATGCTTTTCGTTTCATATACTTATTATAAGATGTGTTTGTATATTTCATCTATATTCAATACATCATTCATTGCCTATGATAATCATAAATGCTACTAGCAAAACAAATATGAATTTATTTAACTTAACCGAGCATATAACCATTGATAAAGCTTAATGATGGAAAAAGATTCATATAGCTGACCCCACCTAATTAAGATGCAAACAAGCCTTATTTGGTTTGGTTTTTGGGTATTGTGCTATACATCCTGACACTGGGTTTCAGGGTATCCTATTTTCCTTTTACTTATTTGTTATTTGACCTTATTGTCCTTTTATGTGGAGGGATATCTAGTGTAAAACATATTTATTATCTAATCATATGGTTTTCTTTCATTAATAGACTTTACAATGTTTCCAAGCATTTCCATGCAATTCTAAATTCTTTTCCCTGCTCTGTTGTGTTGAAAAAATTTCCATTTTCTTGGCAGCTAAACTAGCAGTTCTAAACTACATTTTGCTCGTTGTAGCCTTAAATTTATTTTTTAGGTTCTATCTTGGTTATTGTGCTTGTTGGCTTATATTTGTAGTTGGTTCAGACTTTTTCATTTTTACCTCATGGTCAAAATTATTTGCCTATTATATTGCTTTGTGAATTTGACAACTATTTGTTCTTGAGAAGAGCTATAGGCCTGCAATTCAGGTACATGAGCCTTTTCTATAACATTGTTTTTAATCAAGGAGTATGTCTTGGTTCATGCATAATACATTTTTAGTTGTTAATGCACAAATGCTGCAACTTTGTTGCTTAATTGCACCATTCTTTTGTGAATTCATTTTTAGTTGCATTCATGGCAGCGCAGCTGCACTATATTAGGGTCACAGTTTTTCTGGACTCAAAAACAAGTTGAAAGAGAAATATAATGTACAAAAAATTGGCAACATTTATGGAAAAGCAATAAAAAATATCATCAATGCGTTGGGTTGGTGGTTATAATTGCTATCTTGGTTGGCAAGTTCCTTTATGACTGATAGATAGTATTTTAATTACTTTGAAGATCCAAATACAATACTTGATATGTCTGTTGATCATTTTATTAGCTCAATTTTTCAACTTGGATTGACCTTGGTTTGATAAGCTACCAAGCAACTCCAATTTTACATGAAATAAGATTAAGTTTAGTAGAAACTTGCTTGAGTTGCTTGTGAGATTAATGAATTATGCTCGGTAGTTTTAGAGCTTGTTAATCTTAGATCATTAATTGTCCCAAAAGCTTGAGTTGTTAGGTTATGCCCCCAATAACATATATTAAGCTATCTAACTCCCTCCTCCACATGCAACCTTGTCTTGCAGGTGGAGATGCAAATATCCATGCATAGAGAGAAGAAAACATGTCAACGAGAGATAAAGAATGCAAACGGTGACCAAATGCAAACAAAGATATTTGAACTGCAGACCTCTCGCAACATGAGTTCTTATACCATGTTGAATCACCAATAGTCCCAAAAGCTTAAGCTGTTGGGAAGGGGGCCCAACAATGTATATCCAACAGTTATTGAGCAATCCACTGGTCAGCTCATTTATGGTTGTAGCTAGGTTTTTTCCTATGAACAAAATTTTGTTAGGTTGCATAGAACTGGTCTTGGCTGCGGGCTGAAGTTTGGGAACAGAGCCATTGTGCTGTGCCAAATTGATCAGAAGGATCTAGGGCTTGGCTTGGGGCAAAGAGAGGAAAGTTTACCAAGTTTATGGACTTTCCGGTTTAGGAAGATTTGCATCTACTTAGGATGACGTAGGGAAACTTAAGGACTAACTTGGTCAGATTTTAAGCTGCTTTTGCCTGCTTTTATGGGCTATGTAGGACCTGTTCAGGGAATTATGTAATCCTTGCTGTGGCAAAAATAATGATTGGGTTATGAAGATGGCATATGGTGCTTTTTTGGTTCTCAATGGAGATTTCGATGTAGGACAGGTGTACTTGCTCTAATACCAGACTGGTGAACACTAGATGCTTAGAATAATGTTACTGTAATTGACTTTGTATTGGTCTAAGGTTGTGGAGGATTTGGAAGTTCATGATTTGAAAATGTGGAATAAAACGTTAGGGGCATTTTATCTGGAAATTTGTTCAAATCTAAGAAGCACGGACACTTCTAAGAAGGTGATGTATCCGTGTCGTACACCGACACTCTTTGGATACTTCCCCGACACGTGTCTGACACTCTTCAAAATATGTCCAAAATTTTAATTATTTTTAAAGACCCGGACAATATTTGGACACTTGGAAGACATATGTGTTTATCTCTTAAACACACGTGTGTATCGATTAGACACAGGTGAAACTAATTATAAGTTTGAACAAAATAATTAAAGATAAAATAATAAAACAAACTTATAAGAATTAGTGTCATATTGCATTTTTTATTATCTTTAAATGATATATTCATATATCTAACATATAATAAATATATAAAATTATATATTTCATGCGTGTCCCCCACATGTCATGTCGTGCATTTTTTAAAAATTGGTGTGTCAACGTGTTCGTGTCGTATCCATATCGTTTTGCGTGTCCATGCTCTTAGGTTCGAAGTTACTGTATTTGAAAATTAATTAGTTGGCAGGTTTGCATATATGTGGTAATGAAATTTTTTTTGTTGGAAAACTAATTTTGGAGCTTTTGGCGTGGGTAAAAAGCTAATATAATAGGGAATGGTTTGTAATATGAAAAGACATAGTGACTTGCATTTAGGCCACTAATTTTTTTGATAAATAAGTAATTATTATTAGAAAGCATCAAGATAATGAAAAGAATACAAAATGACAACCCCAACTAGGGGAGAACAAAGCAGACATTAGCCAGTCACGTCATCTAGAAAATCTAAAATAACAAATATGTCCGGATCGACCTTCCTCTCCAACCAACTATACATAACTATAAGAAGACAATTCTCTAATCAAGACACACCATGATCTAAGCATGGATACTTCGAATAACATGCCGTATTCGTACCGGGTACTTACCAGCGTATGGTACCTCGTATGGTACTTCTGCATACGTACCGCGTATATAAAACACGTACCTAAGTTTTTTTCTTCTTAATTTTTGGCGTACCCAGACGTACTTAGTATATACCCAAGCCGTACCGTATCTCAGTTGAAACAATATTTTCTTCTATTACAGTGATAAAACTCTTTTCACTAGACTTCTTTTTTATTTTTTGTTTTATGCTTATCATGTTTTTAAAATTAAACTTTGGTTTGTAAGTTATTTGATATATTGATATTTAATTTTGATTTATACTTTTACTTTTGACATTAAATATTAATTGTAGGTTGAACCTTAACAAATTAAACCATTTAATTAATTTTTACATTACTCTAAATTAAAAATAAATAATTTTTTACAAATGTACTAAATCGTGCCCGTACCTTTTTTTTTTTTTTTTAATTTTACCGTATCGACGTACTCGTATCGTACTAGTACTAGTACTTGTACCCGTACCCGTGCTTCATAGACCATGATGAACCTCCAAAAAGGTCCTTCTATTCCACTCCAACCAAATAAGTCATATCAAACAAGCCGGAGCCAACAACCAAGCTCGCTGCCGCCAACACTCCAACTGAACACCCCGCCAAACCCAAAACATATCCACCACCCACTTGGGCTGAACCCAAGTAATTCCAAAGAGTGAACAAATAAAACCCCACAATCGCGAAGCCACTGAACAATGGAGAAACAAATGGTCCAGCTACTCTGCAGTAGCATAACACATTTAACACCAATTCACTAGCACACGCCCATGCCGCATCAAATTATCCAACGTGAGATTCAGCCCCAAAGCTGCCGTCCATGTGAAGAAAGCCACCTTAGACAGAACACCCGACACCCAAACACTCTTCTAAGGAAAAACCGGTTCTAAATCCCCCACCAAACCCCTGTAAAATGATGAAACTGAAAACCGCCTCTTTGCCCCCACTCCACTCCACAGCATAACATCTTGTCCCACACTAGTAATCCCCAACCCATACAAGAAATCCCACAACTCCACCAACTAAGCAACCTCTCAATCTTGCACCTACCACCGCAGCTGAATATTCCAAATCACCACACCCGTACCCTGCAAATAGGATACCACTGTAGCCTCTCGATCAACCACAATATTGAAAATCAAAGGAAAATGGGCCTTCAATAAAACCCTACCACACTATCTATCCTTCCAAAACCGCACCCTCACCCCATCCCCCACCCTGAAACCTACCCAATTCCAAAATTCCACCCTTCCCATCCAAATCCCTTTCTAGAGCCCACACCCATGAGTACCAGTCACATCCTCAGAGACCCAATCCCCCCTTCCCACCCCATACTTGGCAGCCATCACCTTACGCCATAGCCTATCATACTCTCAATCAAAACGCCACAACCACTTCCTTAGCAAGGCACTATTAAAAGTCACCAGCCTCCTAACCCCCAAACCCCATGCTTTCTTAGATTGACGAATCCGTCCCCAGTCAACCAAATGGTATTGAACTCATTACCTCCACAACCCCACAGAAAATTCCTTTGAAGCTTCTCCAGCCGCTGTGCCACCGATACTAGAATAACATGCATAGACATGAAGTAGGTTGGAATATTACTCAACATACTCTTAATCAACGTTAATCTCTCTTTTTGAAAGATATTGCCTTTTTCACCCCGCCAAACGATGTTGAACACATTTTACCACGCCCTCCTGCACCCTTTTCGCCTTGAGTGAAGCCCCTAACGGCAAACCCAAATATGATACTGACAAAATTAAACCTTACAACCCAAGATCGCCACTAGAGCTGGCAACCTAGTAACCTCCCCAACCGAGATAAGCCCCGACTTCTGCAAATTAACTCGGAGGCCCGACACCACCTCAAAACAAAGCAAAACACATCTCAAATGCCCCACTTGCTCCGCCTCTGCACCACAGAAATTCATAACATCATCTATATATAGCAGATGAGACACACCAATAGTCGCCCCAACAATGCTTCCACAGTAAAACCTTCTAATAGACTCTCCCGCACTGCTCTATCGAACAATCTGCTCAATGCCCCCATCACTAAAATGAATAACAGAGGAGACAAAGGATCCCCATGTTGAAGACCTCGATACGTCGGAAAAAATCCCGTTGGAGTCCCATTAATCAGGATAGACATCCTCACAGTTGAAACACAAAACAAGATCCATTGGCACCAAATCTCCCCAAAGCCTATACAATCCAGCACATACAACAGAAACTCCCAACTAACATTGTCATATGCCTTTTCAATATCCAATTTGCAAATCAAACTAGGGTGCCCTTGACGAAGCCGCAAATCCACACATTCATTGGCGACCAAAATTGCATCCAAAATCTGTCTACCCCCCACAAATGCATTCTAAGACTTAGACACAACATCCTGCAGAACTCCTTTAAGTCTATTTGCCAGCACTTTAGCCAATAATTTGTACACACTTCCCAACAAATTGATAGGCCGAAAATCACGGATATCCTTAGCTCCCCCTTTCTTAGGAATTAAAGCAAAAAATGTCGCATTGAAACTTCTGTCAAATAGCCCAGATACAAAAAAAGCCTCCAAAGTCGCCATCACATCCCCCTTAACCACACTCCAGCAGTGTTGGAAGAAAGCCATAGTAAAACTATCTGGACCTGGGGCTTTGTCACCACTCATGGCCTACAGCACCCCAAACACCTCCTCCGTAAAAGCACGCTCCAACATCACCCTATCCTCTCCTGATATCCTGTCAAACTAAACCCCATCCAAACCTAGCCGCTACGCCCCTTCTTGGGGTCGAAACAAATGCTGATAGAAGCCCACAACCCTTTCCCTAATCTCCTCATTTGTGCCCAGCTATCGGCCACCCACCTGCAACATCCTGCTGATCTGATTGGCCCGACGATGTGCATTCGCCATCCTATGAAAAAGTTGTGTTCTGATCTTCCTCCTTCAACCACAAACATCTAGATTTCTGTCTAAAACACACCTCCTCCAATCGGGCAATATTGACAAAGTCCTGTCTGGCCGCATCCTCACTAGACAACCCCCCTTGGGCCTCTAGCTCATCTAAGGATTGGATTATGGGCACCACCTCCACATTTTGGCCCTCTAACTGGCCAAACACCTTATTCCACTTTTTCAAATTGTCCTTGAGCATTTTCAGTTTATGAGCCATCACACAGCTAGGAGAACTAGAACACATAATTGCTCCACCAGCCGCGAACCAATTCTATGAAGCCTTCCGTTTGTAGCCACATATTCTCAAAGCGAAACGGCATTGGACCACAACGAATCCCCCCACTATCAAGCACAATAGGCCAATGGTCAGACACTGGCCGAGGAAGGCGGATATGAACAACTCCCGAAAAATGCTCCTCCCAACCCCTAGTAAACAGATCAATTCAAGACAAGCTCTATCCATTTGACCAAGTGAAGCTTCCCCTTCTGGATAGGTAGATCAACCAACTGCAAATTATCAATAAAGGAACAAAAGGCCCGCATTGAGCCTGACACCCGAGTATTCCCCACCTTCTTCGATGGCCACCTGATAACATTAAAGTCTCCCCCCCCCCCCCCCCACACACACACACACCATGGGACATCCCACTGAAATACAATAATACAATAAGCATCACACCTAAGGTTTGATTGCATCACACAATCCATGAAGGAGCTTCAAAAGTTTTTAAAATTCTCTAAAATATTAACTCTATTAAATTATAGGGTTTATTACACTTTCTGTTCCTGAACTATTGTCAAATTGTCTATTTAGTCCCTGAACTATCAATTGAGTCTACTAAATCCCTAAAGTATATGAATCAAAATCTATTTAGTTTCTAAACTATCGATTAAATTTATTAAATCCCTAAAATATTTAATTTAAACCTTCCCTGAAAGAATTATAAAACTAAAATATATGCCCGTAAGTATTATAAATTAGTAAAAGAGCCTAACTAATTAAAATTTTAAACCAAACCAAGCCTTAAGTCCTATCAAATAATGGGGCCTAACTAATTAAAATTTTATTACAAAAAAATTTTAAATTTTTATTGTCTGTAAAAAGTGTTTTATTTTGTTGCGTGTTTAAATTAGTATTAGAGTCTGATTTCTCTGCATTACCAATAAAATTATATGAGTATTAGATATACTGAAAAAGTAGAATTAGATAGTTTAAATAATAACATTTTGCTACAAATAATAATAGAAAAAATAATATATTAATTAAATTATATAAAAAACTTAGCGAAAAATTTAAAAACAATCAATTAGAAATTATTTTTGACATATAATACTAAATAAAGGTAAGCACACGTAGTCATCTTATAATATAAGTAAAAAAATACTATAAATAATTACCTTTACTTTTCTAAAGGAAATTCACCACAAGAGCTAACGCCTACTTTTTAAAGACAGAATAAAAATTGAATGTTTTTTTGAAATAAAATTTTAATTAAATAGGGTCTTTTACTAATTTATAACACTTATGAGCTTATATTTTATTTTTATCATTTTCAGAGACTAAATAGGTTTTATTTAAATAATTTAGGGACTTACTAGATACAATTGATAGTTTAGGGACTCAATAAACTTTAATCTATGTACTTTAGAGACTTTTTTTTTTGATCGGCCATATATTTTAGAGACTTAATAGACTCAATCAATAGTTCATAGACTAGGTAGACAAATTAGTGATAGTTGAGAGGTATAGAGTGTAATAAACCCTAAATTATAAGCATTACATTACATGGCTTTATATTGAACTAGGAGACTTTCTAAACCAACTAGAATTAAAGAAAAAAGAAAAGAAACTACTACAATATCTTTGACTTCCAAAACCAATTTAAGACCAAATAAGAAATATAAATAAATCTTATTAAATAACTTAACCTAAGACAACTCATGGACGACCCCTACAACCCATGTCAGCAAATATAAAATTACCAAAATACCCCTAATTTAAAAATTCTGGAAAATATAAAATAATCATAAAATAAGGCTAAAATAATACTAGAAATATAATTGTGAATGGTTCTGTTAGCAAAAATTTGGTTTGGGTCAAATCGACAGAGGAGATTCGACAGAGAAACCACAATTTCACAAACAACAATAGATCAAGTGACTATGGTTAGTGTTCTATGTCTTGACAGATTCAAGGATTTCTTTGGAGATTGTAATGCGAAGAAACAAGTATGAATAAACGGAAAATCGATTGAAGAACAAGTAAACTTGCCACTTAATTACAAGAATTAAATTACAAATTCAATGTGCATAACAATCGATAGAGGAAAACTTGGCCACAGAAGCTAAATTACAACAAACTACTCCTAAGACCAAAAGCTATTGCTAATTAAGTTAAGTTACTCCTAATTCCACATAGGTTGTGAATTTTGTTGAAGATCTACTTTACTTCGAATTTCCAGCCTTTATGCTGCTGGCCTTGCTACTTCTCTGTTGCCACGTATCCCATTATGGAGCTAGTTACCTCCACTTCCTGCATCATTGCACATGATCTCCATAACCACTGGTAACTGCTTCTCTCCTCCAGCATCCTCTTCCTTTTGCAAACAAGCCACGTACCCTACATCATTTGCATGCCTAACTTCATGGCTTGACACTTGGGCCACGTTTGGCCACATCCTACTGCACTATCAGATGAATCGATAGGAGAAACTGCGTCTTCCGCATCTGCTTCTTTGACTGTTTTGCTCTTGTCACCTGTTCTGCATTCTGGGACTCACATTCCACTATAAACTCGTGGTCTTCACCCTTAGCATCCATTGGATCAACTCTTTGTATTTGTTATGCTTTTTCGACAGAGAAGATAAATTTTAGTGCCAACAATGCCCCCCTCATTCAAGACAAAAAGATGTTTTTGTTTTGAATGAATATCAGAAGGAACAATTTTAAAGTCTTGACACTCGTATACTTGGGCGGTTTATAATAATGAACAGTTAGGCTCGTAAAGACAAACCCACACATTAAAGCCCAAATACCTATAATAAACCCAAATGTTAAAATTGATCCAAAAAAAATACGAACTAAATAGGCCCAACTGTCAAGCCCAATAGTCAGTAACAGGCCCAAGCTCAATCAGGAGGGTCCACCATAAGCTATTTGAACGCCAGAATTCAAATTATCACTTCACTACTCTCATTTCCTTTTCCTTGCTCTGTTCTTTGACTCTTCAACCTTTCTACTTCGAAACCCTTTGGCTCATACACTCCTATGGCGCCCAAATGAGCTCAAACCAAAGGAAAGGAACAAGTAGAAACGTTATCTGTGCAACGTTTCCCAACTGAGTTCCAGCAGCTACTCCGTTAACACATCTTCAACAGCTACATTATTCCACGCCGTGACAGTTCTGCACAAGGGGAATTGGGCCCTACTTTCATTGCAACCATTCCTGATGAACGTACTTATTATTATCCTATCGCAGACACTGAAATGATGCTCTTCAATAAGGCAAAGCTGGCCTGACACCATTGGGACTCAAGCCCTAACCCTCTGCCCTCATGGAAAAAACTAACCTTGACTGGAGGCTATGGGCCTAGCGAATGATGGTGTACGATATTGAGCTCTGGAGGGCTTTAGGTATTTACAATGCCATCAGGCTATCAACCTTTGCCCCAGACATGAACAAATGGGCCATCAGTGCTGCTGCTTGCTTTTGGTCTTCATCATGCAACTCCCTTATCAGTAGGTCTCTTTCCTGTAAACATCTCCAATGTCATCACCTCATTTCCCATACCATAATAATTCATGTATAATACAAAGTAAATACAATTGTAAAGTTGCTTGTCAGAATCATATAAACAAATAGTAGTACCTTCTACAAATAATTCTTTGTAGAAAACAAGTTTAGAGAACGACAAACTTTGCTGTTTAAAGTATGATGGGAAACAATATCTTGCCTCCTGTTAGCTTATTGAAGTCAATAAATAGCCGCTTGAGCATAGACAGAGAACCAAGCTTCGTAGGAATTTTTCCTGCCAGCCTATTGCGATAACATTCATGAGCAACAAGGTTAGCGCAAGCAGATACATTGGCGGGAATTTCACTAGTGATTGAATTATTGCTTAGTTTCAATATTCGCAGTCTTCGTAGATGGCTGAGTTCAGGGGGGATTTGATGAGTGAAGCTATTGTTACTGTAACATTTTGTTTTCAGGGCCGCTCGAGCGTAGAATTGTTGCTCCTAGCATTTTGCTGCATTGCAGGCGTGTCCGCTTGAGCGTGAAATGTTAGCCTTCAGTAGTTTCACTGTAGCGTTGCAAAACTTCTGAGGTTTCTCTTTCTCCACTCAAGCGAAGAAGTTGTCGCTCGAGCGAGCCTTCTTGATTGTGTCTGGTTGTTCGAGCATAGGAAGTCACGCTCGAGCGGGGAACGCAATATCAACTTTTTAAATACGGTGATTCTAGATCATTCTTTCATCTCTTTTGTTCTATCTTCCATCTCCTCTCTCTCTCTCTATGAAACCCTAGATTTCTACCACCAAATACCTCTCATACCTTTGAAATCCATCCAAAATTGCTTGCTAGGGGCGAAGAACACTTGAAAATTATCATTATCATTATCTACCGATTGGATTGTGGGTTTGCGATAGATTCGTGAAGGAGCTTGGATTTTTGGCTTGATAGTTGAGGTAGGGATACTTTTACCCTTGTATGTCTTCATTATTGAAGAGATTTCATGGTATTGTATGTGATTTGTGAACTAATTGAAGATTTTGTTGGATTAAACCCTTATTTCACATGCTAACCCATTTGCTTAACATTTTGTTTGAAATCTCTCAACTCCTTTAAAATATGAATGTAAATGCAGTTAAAATCTAGATTGTTTACAAAGAAGAGAAACCCCCAAATTAGGTGAAACCCTAATTCCCAAATGGAGTAGAAAATACTAAATACAATGGAATTTCTCTTGACTTATGAAACTTTGTGTCAATGGAGAGATGGAAATGTGGATATTGAGGTATTGTGGCGTGAATGTTATTGTTCTTTTAGTTTTATGTGATGTTCTTCTATGGTGATGTTTGATGTTTGATTGTGGAATTGAAATGTGATATAATTGTTAAGCATGCAGGAGTCCAAGTGTGAGTCGGTTTTGGGTAATGTGGTGTTGTGTTGGTACCCGAGCGGGGAGTTTAAAAAGGTGTCCAAATGCCTTGTCTAGGCTTATTGTTGGACGAATGTGGGAAAATGTTTTGGGGTGTCCACACAGTCCCGCCGTATAATAGCCGGCGAAAGTGGAAAAATGGATGGTTTTCCTTAGGGTGCCCATCTCCCGCCGTATAATAACCGGTGAATGTGGGGGTTACTTTCTAAAAGTAAAAGTAAAGGCTGTTTTCAATTGGACTCATGTAGATGAATGTGTGATATGATCTCCATGGTTGTGGATGTTTAATAGTTGTACATGAAGACATGGATTGCAATTGAGTATTAGTTCAATGAGAAAGATGACCTTTTGGGATTAAATGATCAAGTTATTATTGTTTATTATAGTGTAAATTTCCAGGGTGTTACAGTTACGCACCACAGTTCCCTAAGGAAGCTCAGATTTCCAACGTGAGGCCAAATGGAGCCCGTCAATATTCAGTCACCCTCTTGTGGCAACGGCCACATGTTATGCCAGCCCATTGAGAGAAGTGGACAAATTCATTCCACAAATTCAGAGCTCCAAATGGATCGCCGATTATTTGAGCCTTGAATGAAGCAATGCTAGCCGATCCGTCTCATTTCCGGCTACATGAACATGACGAGTAGTAGAGCCTGAACCATCCAAACACGCCATGAGAACAAAAACAACAACATGCATGAACTGAAATAGAGTCCAAGACATTGTTGGAACTAATATTAAACTCATCTGGGGAAATAGTGTTGTCTTCAATGTTCTAAATCACTTCTTCTTCTTCTTCTTCTTTTTTTATTTTTTATTTTTTTTTTTAATTTTTCTATTAGGCTTACAGGTTTCGCGATCAATCCCATCTCTCACTGCATTTATGAACCCAACAATGAAGTTAGTCAGTCCTGCAGAAAAAAAGTCATGGTCATGATCAAGATCATGGACTTGCCATCAATCTATAGTTTAAATTCATTCTAGAACTCACACTACCGATTCAATCTCCACCCTACAATCTAAATTTTTTTCTTTTACTTTTTAAATTCCTATCCAAATCCATAATCCAAACATAACCTTAAACTTTTTTATTAAATTTAAAATCAAACGAAACTTCATTTTACTTCTCAAACTATCATTTAAAAATCAATTTAATCCAGGTTTTTTTAATAATAATTTTATACTTAAACTATTCTATTTTAGATTAATTTCACCCTCACCATTAGCTACCGTGTATAATCAAATGAAAGTTGCTAATATGACATTGAAATTTAATTTGAAACTTCACTTTACGTTTTGAACTATTCAAAAAATATCAATTAGACCCTTGAGTATTTTAAAAAATTAATTTAAATTTACTCGCAAACTATCTTCTTCTTCCTTTTTGTTGTAAGGTAAATTTAAATTTATCTCTACTTGCACAATCATCTTAGTTCCACCTCTACTTGCAGTTTAATTTTTTTTTTAAATACATGTGATGTTGTTATGTGGCTATAAATTTCCAATTAATCTATTTTTTTTAATGAATAATTTATTTGAAGAATCCTAAAATTTAAAAGATTTGAATCATCAAAATAATCTCAAAAAAAGGCCACACAAGACCGCACAACAAACTACTGTGCCTCGTGAGTACAACAACCACCTCTCTTCCCTAACGTTTTACCATCTTATTTGTTATTCTCAAACTTTATTCTCCACAATTAACAAAGTACATATCTTCTGTCTCCCTTTTTCCATCTTCTACCTCATACTTATCTGATATGACTACATCATCACATCAATAATTTAAAAATATAAGACAGAGAATGGTAGATGACAGAATAATAACAGAACAACAATTTTAGTTGCGTCGACAACATTCTATTGTGTCAAAGGTGCGGTGTGATTCGGAAATTTTACTTAAAAAGATACTAGCTAGTGGCCTTCTGAGCCATTCAAATAACAAAGTTTCATGATTGCTTGCTACATTGCCACCCCAGTAAGAAAAGTTTGTAAGATTTATTAGTTTGTATTGTATTTTCTCTCTTGTTGTATGGTCCACATGACAAGAACTATTGATAGGTACAACATCAAGCTGGCATTTGCTCCCATCATAACATTTTGACTACTAATTTTAAGGGTGAAAGGTACACATTTTTTAAATGGTATATATTATACATATTTTATAATTTTTAAAAAATAATATAATTTCATACTTTCCAAGTTATAATTAGAAAAAAAAATTATTATAACTAAATACAACATGAGGTATAACTAAAGAATTCTTAGGTCATAACTAAAATAATGTTATAATCAAAGAATAAAATAACATAACTAGGGGTATATACGGTATATTCTTTTCAAGTGCGTATATATTAGAATTTCCCTTTAAGTATAAGTTATATTGACCAACTCTGAAATTTTAAAAAAATATATAATAAATTTTATAATTTTTTGTTTTTATCTTTTTAGTAAAATTTAATGAATTGAAATTAATATAAATAGTTAAAAAATATATAAATTAACAACATATATACAATATATATTTTTATGTAAAAGAGATGATAATATCATTTTTCATGTATATAACTAACAAATTATTGATAAAAATTAAGTAAAATGTTATATAAATTAACAGTTTAAGTAAACTTAATAAAACTATGTCAAAATTATAAAATTTATTATATTTTCTTCAAATTTCAAAACAGCGTAGTGTAATTTATCCATAATTTAAGGAGTGATGTTTCACAAATAATTTGATAAATACGGTACTTTAAATTTTTTTTTTTTTTGCCAAAGAAAGAAGAGGTTTATTCATAGAGATAATTACAATGGGTCTAACGGCCCAATATCAGATTGATGGGAGTGTAAACACCAGGATGGAAAACAAACATCCCACACTCGAGCCTCATCAATCGACAGAGCATGGTGTGCAATATCATGCGCTACACCATTACAAATACGCGGAACAAAACGAAAACAGACTGAATTGAAAGAAAGACTTAATGTTCGACAGTCTTGCACAATTACAGCAATGTCCTGAGGAGGTTGTATAGCACCATTAAGGCTCTGATATACTGCCTTAGCATCACCTTCAACAATGATATTACGATGTTGGCCAAACAAGACCTGCTGTAAGGCCTCTCGAACAGCTAGCGCTTCAAGCACTCTAGGGGAAGGACAAGTGAATAAAGGGATAGATTTGATAAACAAAATGGCACCCACCGAAGTCCGGCCCACAATACCTATGCCAGCCCGAAAATCTCTCTCTCTTGTACTAGCATCCACATTTAACTTGATGTAGCCAGAAGGAGGACACATCCAACGGTTAATAGAGGGGGAAACATGAGATGGAGCTGCAGTAGAAACACTTGGCAAGGATGATGGCTGATCGTGAGGAGGCAACTCTAAGGCATCAGAAAATTCAATCCATTCCGCCACAGCCAAGCTGGAAATGGATGGTGGCATTTGTCGAATTTGGGAGAAGACCCAAGCATTCCGAGACTTCAAAAGAGCCCAACAAATATAACAAACCAAGTGTAAACTCTTATCCTGCTCTAAACTAGCAAGAAGATGCTCAAGATATTGCCACCACTCAGAGAAACAATCCAGCGTAATATGTGAAGGCCATTCCAATCGAAGCGGAGAGCATTTCCAAACAAGTTGTGAATCAGGACAGCGAAGAAGAAGATGATCCAACGTTTCCAATTCAACACCACAACGAGGACACCACGGATCAGTCAATACTTTGCGCTGACAAAGAGCAAGATTAGTAGGAAGAATATTGTGGGCACACCGCCACATAAAATGCTGAATTTTACGCTTAATATGTAACCCCCAGATGGACTTCCAAACATGTTGAATGTTACCCGAAGAACTAGCTTCACCTAATAAACGAGTGGCTTTATGCTTTTCCATGCACACTTGTGAAGCAATATCATATGCGGACCGAACTGTAAATTCACCAGTAGAAGAAAAGTGCCAAATTCGTTTATCCTCAACCCCCGTGTAGCTTATGGGAATAGCCATAATCATACGTGCCACATGTTCAGAAAAAGAATGCAAGATAAGAAGTTGATTCCAGGTCATAGAAACAGGATCAATCAAATCAAACACCCAATTAATGTGAGCATTAGCTGGTCTAGGGACCAAAACTCGAAAGGTAGATTGAGAAGGAAGCCAAGGATCATCCCAAATTCGAATATTTCGACCATTACCCACTTGCCAACGCCAACCTCGCTCCAGCACTTTTCGGCCTGCAAGGATACTCTTCCAAGCCCATGAAGCGGAAGCAGAGTCTTTTGCTACCCAAAAGGAAGTATCAGGGAAGTATTTAGCTTTGAAAACCCGTTGAAAGAGAGACGGCGGGCCCGAGATAAGACGCCACCCCTGCTTGGCAAGTAATGCCAAATTCATAGATTCAAGATCTCGAAAACCCAACCCACCTCTTTTCTTACACGCACTTAACTTTGGCCAACTCAACCAATGAACCTTCCTTTCACCACCTTGACTACCCCACCAAAATCGAGCAATAGAAGCATTGATTTTTTTGGACAAAGAAACAGGTAGTTTAAAGCAGCTCATAGCATAATTTGGCATGGCCATAAGAACTGATTTGAGCAGAACTTCCCTTCCAGCTTGACTAAGGAAGCTCTCCTTCCACCCCGCAATGCGAGAGAGAACCCGATCCTGAATGAAATGAAATACCTCCATCTTCGAGCGGCCAACAAGAGAAGGCAACCCAAGATATTTCCCGCCACCAGTCACAAGAGAAATGCCTAAAGAGTGTGAAATGAAGCTACGCCGATCTGCCGGAGTATTAGGACTGAAAAACACCTTAGACTTATCTCGATTGATGGCCTACCCCGAAGCTGACTCATATGTGTTTAAAACATTCTGTACAGAAATGCTATTAGCAACCGAGGCCTGGCAGAAAATGATAGAGTCATCCGCAAATAAAAGATGAGATATGGGTGGACAAGAACGACTAATACGAACACCATGAAGCTGACGTTGGGCTTCCGCTTGTTTAAGTAAAAGATGGAAACCTTCCGCACACAAAATAAATAGCATAGGAGACAGTGGACAACCTTGGCGTAGTCCCCTTTTTGGATTAAAGGCAGCTCCATGTTCACCATTCAGTAAAATAGAGAAAGACACTGTCGAAACACACTCCATAATCCATGAGACCCAACGGGAATTAAAACCCATCTTCAGCATAATCGCCTCCAAATAAGCCCAACTAACTCTATCATAGGCTTTAGTCATGTCGAGCTTGATAGCCATGAGGCCCGAATGACCTTGGCGCCGTTGTTTGATATGATGCATAACTTCATGCGCTACCAAAATATTGTCCGTGATTTGCCTTCCAGCCACAAAACCACTCTGATTTTCACTAACTAAAGAGGGAAGCAATGGAGCCAATCTCTTTGCTAGAATCTTTGAGATGATTTTATAAAGTACCGTACACAAGCTAATTGGCCGATACTGCGAAACTTTAACAGGATGGGGTACTTTTGGAATAAGAGAAATAAGAGTATGGTTAATACTGCGAAGCATCTTACCGTTATGGAAAAAAGCTTTGATAGCAGAACAAACATCAGAACCAACCACATCCCAATAAGCTTGATAAAATCCAGCAGTTAAACCATCAACACCTGGAGCTTTGGACGGACTCATCAAATAAGGCCGCTTTAATTTCAGCATCCGAAACTAAACCAGTGAGCTGAGTATTCATAGATTCTGTCACAATACACGGAAATAAGCCAAGAGTAGGTGCTGGAGAAGACAGAATATCAGGTGTGTAAAGTTGCTGAAAGAAAGAATTAAATTCGAAGGCAATACCATCCATATCACTAATCCAATCCCCTGAAACAGATTCCACACCAGTGATACGATTGCGGGACCTCCGTTGCATAGTACACGCATGGAAAAACTTGGTATTCTTATCTCCAAGACGAAGCCAATCAATTCGCGATTTCTGACGCCAAAATTCTTCTTCTTTACCCCAAGCTATCTTTAGTTGGTGTTCCAGAGAATGGATATGAGCTTGATTAGGCCTTTGACTCTGCCTTTCAAGGACAAGCTGGTCTTTTAGGCGTCCAATTTCCAGTGCAGAATTAAAATTGCGAGTTTTATTCCAAATGCGTAGATTTGCACGACACTGGCGCAACTTATGGACCACCTGGAACATGCGAGAACCCGGGATAACCGCTTCCCAGCTGCGTTGAATAGTAGACTTGCACTAAAAAGACCCAAATTATGAAGGGTAATTACTATTTAGAGCATTCACTCCAAGAATCTAGCTAGCTAACCCGACAAGAGTCCCTACAACAAATTTCAAAAAGGCCCAAAATCAAAACAAACAGCCCTTAAACCAACGAAAATTGAGAGAGAGAGAGAGAGAGAGAGAGAGAGAGAGAGAGATGGCAGGGTATAGAGCTGAAGATGAATATGTTTACTTGTCAAGAAAGCTTTCTCTCTTTCTCTCTCTCTCTCTCTCTGAAAGATTTAGCAACACTTGGACAAGGCCAACAGATTCATGCTGAAGATGCTATCATATGGAAGACTTTATTATCTGCCTGTAAAACCCATAAAAACGTAGATATTGCAAAAAGAATTGCTGAAGAAGTTCTTAGGCTTGATCCTCAGGATTCGGCTCTTTATGTGCTGCTGTCAAAAGAGCCAGGTATTAGCTGGGTGAAGAAGTGAGGAAAGTGATGAGAGATAGGAGGGTGAAGATGGAGCCAGGTATTAGCTGGGTGACAAATTCCATCCACAATCAATGGAGATTGATATGTACTTGAAAGAACTGACTTGGGAAATGAAACTGAGGGGTTATGTGCCTGACACCGGCTCTGTTTTACATGACATGGATGCTGAGGAGAAGGAATACAACTTGGCACACCACAGCGAAAAGTTGGCAATTGCTATCAATCCGGGTGATGAAGAATTTGCGTGTCTGCGGTGATTGCCATGTTGCTATCAAGTACATATCGGAGATATAAAAAAAAAACCCGAGAAATTATTGTACGAGATGCTAGTAGGTTTCACCATTTCAAAGATGGGAAATGTTCTTGTGCTGATTACTGGTAGGGAGATTTTACACTGCTTTGGCTGTTTATGACATCAATTCTTTGTTTTATGTTTCGAACAATGGGATTTTTCTTATTTATTCATGTAGCGTGATTTTAACTTATCTCATATATGGAAAGAGATGAATTTGTTTTATACAGACTTGTTGGAAACTTTTTATTAGTATTTTTCATGTGTTTTACAATAACAGAATAATAATTTTAGTTGTGTCGACAACATTCCATTGTGTCAAAGGTGCAGTGTGATTCGGAAAATTTACTTAAAAAGATACTAGCTAGTGGCCTTCTGAGCCATTCAAATAACAAAGTTTCATGATTGCATGCTACATTGCCACCCCAGTAAGAAAAGTTTGTAAGATTTATTAGTTTGTATTGTATTTTCTCTCTTATTATATGGTCCACATGACAAGAACTATTGATAGCTTCTATTAACCATTAGTACTCGGCCAAAAGGAAGAGTAATAGACTTGGAATTATCATTGGCCATATGATTGATTCTCATTCTTTAGAGCCAAAGCCTAAAATTTTTGAGGACAGTTAAGCATTAAAATCTGATGGAAGTTTTGAGATTCAAATTTTCATTAAATATTGGGATTGCAGTCAAAATTCTTAACAACAATAGAAAATAGGAAATCAAGAACCAAATTGGTTTTGAAAATTCTATCTTAAATACACTCAGATGCTTCATCAATTTACATTTAGTGGTGAATCCACATTGACATTCTCATGGGCTCATTGGTCAATCTCATCCCACAGAACCTGTAGAAAATTGCTCCACCTCCTTTATAAGACTTGACTTGTGATGACTTTTGCTCTCCCACCCCCAAGTTTACTCTGGTAACTCTTTATAAAGCTAGCAACCAAAGAGCGAGAAAGTAATTCATCAGAGATCATGGCTGGATTAATCATATTTTTGTTCTGCTCATTTGTTTTCAGTGTGTGTTTAGCTCAAAATGTTGCCCAAACTTCTGTTGAGGCGGCTGGATCTTCTTCCTTACCCCCATCATTTGGTCCCATGTTCTACTTCAATTCAAGTTTTCCCTCAATCTGGAACAACAATGATTCTAATGGTAGGAGTCTCGTCAGTGAAGACAGCTCAACAACCGTGAGAGCAATCTTCTCAAGAAGGGGAAGTGTTGAGTTTGTTTGTGGATTCTATTGCTTTGGCAGTTGCACCTATTACTTGTTCTCAGTTGCTATTGTTGGTGGAGGCAATCACGGTGTAGTTTGGTCAACAAATGTAGGCCATTCTGTGAAAGAAGGCGTGACGCTACAACTTACAGTAGATGGAGAATTAGTACTGCGAAATTTGGATGGAGACCACGTGTGGTCAACCAATACATTGGGCAAGTCTGTGGTAGGAATGAACATGACAGAATGGGGAAATTTGGTTCTATTCAACAACAAAGGAGCAATTGTTTGGCAGTCTTTTGATTACCCCACAAACACATTGCTTGTTGGGCAGCGGTTATGTGAGGATCAAAAACTCATTTCAAGTTCCTCAAACTTATGGGCTCGTGGTTTGTGCTTTGCGGCACTGAAATTGGCTACCAGTTTTGTTACATACATAGGAGGTAAGGGTCAACCACAAATGTATTATCAGTTGGTGCCAGATCAAACCTCAACCACTAGCGGAGGATCATACTATGCAGAGCTTCAACAAGGAAGTTTCCTTGTGAATTTTGGTACGTCTCAATCAATGTTTAAAATAATTCCCATCAATTTTCCCTCCACTGTTAGCACTGCGTATATAAAATTAGGTAGTGATGGGCATTTGAAGATATTCCGTCACAGTAATGCTGATGGGTTGAGGGAGATTGTTGATATGATTACCCATGATTTAGGTGAATGTCAACATCCTCACACTGTGGTGAATATGGCTTATGCAGAAAAAGCCAGTGTAGTTGTCCCATAGGCATTGATTGGGTTCGATATTTTGGGCAGACACAGAGCCAAAATGGAAAACATCTGCAACAGACTCGGCTTCAAATACCCTATATGGGTTGCTCTAGGATTACTTCTTTGTCTTGCCCACGTCCCTTTGAGCAGAAGCACTATCTTGTTGAAGTTAGAAATGTAAGCTACTTCAACCTCATCGATGAAGATGCTGCATTTCCAAATATCAGTGACATAGACAGATGCAGAGAGATCTGTCTGCTAAATTGTTCCTGTGGTGCTGTCTTTTTCAGGTACAACAATAATGTTTCAGATGGGTATTGTTATATCCCATCCACGGTATTGACAATTAGAGAAGGGCTAATCCCAAACCACAGTTTTGCATCTGCAACATTTGTCAAGGTCCAAATTCCTTATAAGCCAGCAAACGGACAAGTAGAAGGCGCTGTGCCTGACACTTCTCCACCTGCTTCACGAAGAAATTTAAAAGCAATAATAGCAAGGTCGTGTGCTGGTGCCCTTTTAATTTTTGTTGTTATAATTGTTACATGCTTTGTGATGTTGTGCCCAAGCTGCTCAGAGGACGAGGACTGTATGAAGCAAGTTCCGGGAAGTCTAGTGAGGTTTTCATATGAATAGCTATGTGTTGCAACAGAAGATTTTAAGGAGAGATTGGGAGGTGGAGCATTGGGAACTGTGTTCAAAGGGATGTTGGAAGATGGCACTCAGATTGCAGTGAAGCGTTTGGATAAATTGGGCCAAGGGATGAAGGAATTCTTTGCTGAAGTGGAGACACTTGGACATATACACCATGTTAATCTTGTGAGGTTGATTGGGTTTTGTGCAGAAAAATCTTGCAGGCTTCTAGTATACGAGTATATGACTAATGGCTCAATTGGCAAAGGTCGGAAGAAGATTATACTTCACATAGCCAAAGGGCTGGCTTTCCTGCATGAAGAATGCCGACAGAGAATAATTCGCCTCCATATAAAGCCACAAAACATTCTCGTGGATGAAGATTTAGTGCCAAAATCTCTGATTTTGGGTTATCCAAGTTGATAAACAGAGACGAAAGCCATGTTCTGACCACAATGAGAGGAACTCTCGGATATATTGCTCCAGAGTGGCGACAAGCGAGAGTCACAATCAAAGCTGATATTTATAGGTTTGGAGTTGTTCTTCTTGAGATAGTGGCTGCCGAAACTTTGACAGCACGCAGTCAGAATCTAGAAAACATCTGCTTCACGTGTTATGGGAGAGGGCTGAGTATCAACTACTTGACATGGTGGAAAACATGGATGAAGGAGTCAAACAATATCATGCCGAGGAGGTGGTCAGGATGATAAAGATTGGAGCTTGGTGTTTGCAGATTGATCAGTCAAGAAGGCCTTCCATGTCTATTGTGGTTAAGGTTTTGGAGGGATTGATGGAGGTGGATACAAACATCAACTAAAACTTTACATATGCAACAGCATCTTCTTCGACAGTCAACAACCATGCTTCCACAGCACCACCAGCTTCAGCTCTTTCTAATCCTCGATGAAAGCAGAAGTTTAGGTAACCAAATAACTTATGTAATTCGGCTCTGAATTTTGATTATTTGGACAAGTTGGACTAGATTACATGTGTAGGAAATTAATGTATTGATAATATTGATTGATATAGAATGTATACAATGACTCTCCTATATATAGGAGAGGAAGAGAAATATACTAACACACTCACCTACCACACTATACACTCACCTACCACACTAATACTCACCTAACACACTCACATCTATCTACCACACTAACAGCCCCCCTCAAACTCAAGGAGGATAGGTACTAACCAACTTGAGTTTGGAGAGAAAGTAACAAAACAGGAAAATAATCTGACAAATAAAATAAAAGTGGATAGGAGACACTGTATGGTCGTGTCAGACCGTTGTAGAAGACCGTATGGTGATGACAGACCGATGTAGAATACAGTTTACGGGGTCATGTCGGACCGTTGTAGAAGACAGTTTACGGGGTCATGTCGGACCGATGTAGAATACAGTTTACGGAGTCTTGCCGAACCCATGTAGGAGACAGTTTACGGGGTCTTGTTGGACCGTTGTAGAAGACAGTTTACGGGGTCATGTCGGACCGATGTAGAATACAGTTTACGGAGTCTTGCTGGACCCATGTAGGAGACAGTTTACGGGGTCATGTCGGACCGTTGTAGAAGACAGTTTACGGAGTCTTGCTGGACCCTTGTAGAAACTAACCGGAATCAATATCGGGACAGTTTATCGAGTCTTGTCGGACCCATGTAGGAGCTAACCGGAATCAATGTCGGGACAGTTTACAGAGTCTTGTCGGACCCATATAGGAGCTAACCGGAATCAAAGTCGGGACAGTTTACCGAGTCTTGTCGGACCCATATAGGAGCTAACCGGAATCAAAGTCGGGACAGTTTACCGAGTCTTGTCGGACCCTCAAAAGGCGTGCCCAATCTTATCAAAAAAGGCGTGCCATCAAAAGGCGTGCCATCAAAAAGTGTGCCCGACAGCCATCAAAAGGCGCGCCGATTTGTCATCTGGCGTTGAGAGGTGCGTGATACGCGTGTCTGCCTTGCCTATTTAAACCAAGGCGAGGCTGCCGCTGATGCATAACAAACCAGTTGAAAAAACTCTTTGTTCTCTCTGTAACACTTCTGAGAGAGATACTCTGTAACAAGCTGTTGCTCTGAAAATGGCTTCTTCTTCCCGCCCCGTTACCCAGAACATAGCCTCTTCGTCCCGTGGTCTGCTCACTCTCTTTCCTGACCTCAACGAGGCCACAAGAGAGATAGCTGGGGCAGTTGCCCTTGAACCCCAACCAAGCGCCTCTGGACCAAGCGCCCCTGGTTTTGCGCCTTTGAATTTTCTGATGTTGTCAGTTGAGCAGATAATGGCTGCTCAATCTGATATTGAGGCCAATTATTATACATTGAAGGTATGTGTTGAGTCCATGACTGCGGTCACAAACTTGTCGCACCGACTTCAGAGTAGGACAAATGAGGTGCAGCAGTTAAACGCCCAACTGGCTCTGCTCCAGGTCATGTATAAGGATGCTCGAGCAGAGATAAGTGTGTTGAAGGCGGAAAACAAGGAACTGAAGCGGAAGGCCACCGTGATGCTCAGATTTGGAGGTCCGCCATATGTGACAGTTGAGGAGCAACGGGAAGTGAACGTGCTCGGCGGCGTGGGAAACACGGAGTCAGCTCCGGCAAGGGACGCCCAAGACAAAGGCAAGAAGAAGAGAACAGCTGAAGAGGCGAAGAAATAAGGCCGGCTTTTGTTGTGGTGGTAGTAGGTTGTGGTTGGAGATTGTTGTTGGTTTTTTTTTTTTTTTTTTTTTTTTTTTTTTTTTGTGTGTGTAAAATGATGATCGGGTTTGATCCCCGCATGAATAAAATAAGGTTGGTGACATTACTGCAATTGCTTTCTCTTTTTGGATGACCCAGATTTCTTTTTCTGAGTATTCCAATTCTTGGAGAAGAAATCAAAGCCTAATAGCCCCCCAGATCCAAATCCCAAGGGTCATCCCCAACTAGCAAGACATCACTTTCATGATCCACATACACAAGTTTCCAGCCGATTCTGTGTCGGTCCTCCAGCTGTCCCTCTATACCAAACCTACGAGCCAGATCTTGTTTAAGTTCATCATAGCCTGAATAACGGGTAATATCAATTGATCTCCCAACAGCTCCTCGCTTGTACACCTTTGTATATGTTCGCATCCGCTGAAACTGTGACGGTGGTGCCCAGGCACCCCTGCTCAAGAAGCTGCTATCATTTATTGTGGAATCAAGAGAATTGAAAGTCATATCCGGAACTCCAAATGATTGAGAAACCATTGATGATGAAAGTTCCGGCTGTGTATCTTTGGGGTTTTCGTAGGTGGAAAGCAAGCCACCTCCCGAAGACAGATTATTTGAGAAATCCTTCTCTGAACCTACCATACCCTTTGTAAGCAAAGGATCAGGAATCATGGGCATCCCCAATTGGCTATCAGTGTTTGCTCCAAAGCGAACACTGCTCCTTGGATCACCCTGAACCTCTCCATCTTGACTTGTGTCTCTAAACAATAATGATTGTTGATTGAAAGACAATGGGATGTTCTGCTGTAAATGGACATCATTTTGAGAAAGGCAAACTGAAGTTGCCGAAGATGAAGTGTCCAAATAATCCATCTGGGTTCCAACAGCATTTAGATATGTTTGTGGGGCCAAAAATCCTTGGTTTTGACTCTTGGAAATGTTCAATGAAGGCTTGATATCAGGTTTTAGCTGCAAATCTTTAACTAAGTTAGCATTAGCAGACATGGTTTCCAGACCACTGGAACTCAAGAGTGTGGCAGAAGACTGAGTCATCTCCTCCCTGATTGCCATGCTTCGCTGGGCCCTACCATTCATGATTGGTTGAACCAAGCCTGGACAGTTGTTTGTGGAAGGTGAAGTTGAACAAGATGGAACATCATCAGTTAATCCAGATTGGCCTCCACCTGCAGCTCCAGTCAATAAACTGCTGCCAGTTGTGGAGAGCTGATTGCTCGTAGGGGTGTGTCCCAAATGCCCAGGCAATTCTGGAAGCACACCAGGTTGCTGATGTTGCTGAAGCTTTGGTTGTTGCTGGGGTGGATGAGAGAACCGGACATTTGGTTGGCTATTATTAGTCTTTGACATTTGCTGTGGGATAAGGTGTGATGGTTCATGGCAGCAAGAAATGTGGCAGCGGAGTAGGTTAAGGTCCGGCGGGCGGCCAAGGCGAGGTTGCCGCCCGCCGGTGAAGCGAAAAATACTAGGTGCTAAACCCGCTCTGATACCATGTAGGAAATTAATGTATTGATAATATTAATTGATATAGAATGTATACAATGACTCTCCTATATATAGGAGAGGAAGAGAAATATACTAACACACTCACCTACCACACTATACACTCACCTAACACACTCACATCTACCTACCACACTAACAACATGCGACTATTAGTCCATGATTATATGTTCTTTGATTACCAATCCTTTAGGATTATATGTTCTATCCCATGTCTGGAATGCTCCTGGATTAAAAAGCGATTAATAGAATCATGTCATAACCCATGTTCATTTGAAATCACTAGACATGGATTACATGGTGTAATGACTATAGTTTGAGGATATTTGATATTTTAACCGCTAACTCTAGACCCCTGTCAATCCCCCGTTTTTGTATCCCACCGTCCTTTAGGGACTCAATAGTCCCTCAAATGGAGGATATACAATTTGGGAGGACTGTTAATCCAAAAGCCCACTTTTATATCTAAACGTGAAAATTCAGTATTGACCACTCTTATTCCTCAGAACAAACACAACAAAGATTAAGTTCTACAGCTACAACCTGTTTGGACCATTGCTAGTCATATGAACCTATTTTAGAGTATAAAATAGGATAGCCATTACAAGTCATAGCCTTCTTCAATTACATTAATTTGAGAAAAGTTGTTGATGTAGGATAAGTAGGGACAACTCTGGATTTTGAAAATATAGGTTATTTGATGGCCTAAATAATGAGCAATTTAGGGTTTTGAATGGTTAAATTGAAGGCTAATAGGTAGAGAAAGGGATTAGGATTGATTTGGGGATGATTGGATGGGGTTTTCAGGTTGAAAATCTCACTTTTAGAGGCTGTGAATAGTAATCCGAAAATAGTAAATTGAAAGAAAAAAAAATGAAAAGGATAGGTCTGAAATTACTCTTAGAATCCTTAGGCATCACACTCGGGGTCTGATTGCATCACACAATCCATGAAGAAGCTTCAAAAGCTTTTAAAATTCTCTTTAATATTAACTCTAATTATCGGGTTTATTACACTTTCTATCCCAGAACTATAGTCAAATCTGTCGATTTAATTCTTGAATTATCGATTGAGTCTACTAAGTCCCTAAAGTATACATGAATCAAAATCTGTTGATTAAATTTATTAAGTCTCTAAAATATTTAATTCAAATCTATTTAGTCCCTAAAAAAATTATAAAATTAAAATATATGCCCGTAAGTATTATAAATTAGTAAAAAACCCTAACTAATTTAAATTTTATTAAAAAAATTTAAATTTTTTATTTTATCTTTAAAAAGTATTTTATTTAGTTGTGTGTTTAAATTAGTATTATAGTCTAATTTCTTAGTATTGCCTATAAAATTATAGGAGTATTAGATATACTGAAAAAGTAGAATTAGACAGTTTAAATAATAACATTTTGTTACAAATAATAATAGGAAAAATAATATATTAATTAAATTATATAAAATAGGAAAATTTAGCTATAAACCCCTTTTACCTTCCTTTCATTGTTAAAAGGACTAAGAAAAAAATTATATTTTCTAAACCCCCTCATAATTATAAAGTCTTGCATAAAGGACAAAATTTATTATTTAAATATTTTATTAGACTATTATACCCTCAACTAAATTTTCTCACCTTCTCCACCCACTCTCTCCCCACCTTCTCTGCTCTTTTACGAGCTCTCTGTTATGATTCTCAACATTCTTCGATCTCCTCCTACGCCGATTCAGTTTTCCGATCACTCTCCAGCGGTTCATACGCCGCCGCCGGTGTCTTCCTCAAGGCGGTGGAACATGATCGAAGCCTCAACCAAGCAAACGCACAAACAAATTCTCTCTTTTCCTTCTCTCTTCCATTCCTAGGGTTTGGATTGGATTCGTTCGGAGCTCTCGTGATTTCAACCAAAACTGTGAATATACCTAAATCACTCTCAGTTGCAGAGAATTTTCTTTAAATGGCGCATAGGTTTCGCAGTGGAAGAGATCGTCGGAGATGATCAGAGAAAGCTTCGATGACGTCGACGTATCGCCTTCCAATTCTCATGAAGTTCATGTTCTTGCCGTTGATGATAGCCTCGTCGATCAAAAATTCGAATTGTGAAAAAGTATAGAGACGAATCGCGCGACTGTTCAAAATTTTCATATTTGAACACAGTTCTTCAGATTTTTCATATATATATGTGTGTGTTTGTGTGTGTGTGTGTGTGAGGGAGAGATTTTTCATTTGGATAGTGTTGTTAAGTTCTTAAATTGATCTATTGATGAGGTGTTACTATGTTCTCTCAACTTTTTGTTATAAAATTGTTTTTGATTTTAATAAATTTTTGTGTCGTGAGTGAGCAATATGGATTGTGTATATGTAATAGATAATAGAGAAGCCAAAGAGGTGATACGAAAGAGGCAAGTAACTATGAAGAAACAGAAGAACAGTGGTTATGAATGATCTAATTTCATTTGATAGAACCAGAGTAAAATTTTACTCTGGTTCTACTGCTCTGTTTTTTTCATTTGACAGAACCAGAGTAAAATTTTACTTTTAGCTTCAGAGTATCACAGTTTACTTATTTTTTAGAGTAAAATTTTATTTTTATACAGAGTAAAATTTTACTTTTAGTTTCAGAGTGTAAAATTTTACTCTTATTCAGAGTAAAATTTTACTTTTATACAAAGTAAAATTTTACTTTAGTTTCAGAGTGTAACATTTTACTCTTATGAGAGTAAAATTTTACTGTTATACAGAGTAAAATTTTACTGTTATACAGAGTAAAATTTTACTTTCATACAGAGTAAAATTTTACTTTGAAATACATAGTGCAGATGGCTTAATAAGAGAGCTGATAGATATGAGGGTAATATAGTAAAAGAAATAAGTTTTAAAATATCAAGGGGTTTTGAAAGTATTTATATAATTCTTGTCCTTTTGAAAGACAAATTAGATAGTGAGGGGGCTATCACCAGATCCCCCTATAAAATAACTTAGCAAAAAACTTAAAAATAATCAATTACAAATTAGTTCTGACATTTTTAATTCACTTTCACTTAATTTGTCATGTCCACTTTCCAGCACCTTGTTCCAGGTGATAATACTGTAGATGGCAGCATCATCAGCATGCCTAGTGGGAAGTGGTTTATCTACCCACAGTAGTACTAAACCAAGTTTGGGCAAAGAGATCTACGGCAGGCGCCTTTTTCCTTCCTCTAGCCTTCTGTCATTGGGCAAGTTATTAAAAAGAAATTATGTAACAGCATCTCTGGACCAAAAGGCACCATGAAGGAAGAAGAGGCTTTTTGAAGTTGTTACTTGGAAATGCAGGACTTAGTGTACCTGCCTTACTTGGCGGTGGGAATGCATATGCTGATGACCAAGGGGTTTCTTCCTCCAGGATGTCTTATTCTAGGTTCTTGGAGTACTTGGACAAGGACAGAGTGAAAAAGGTAGATTTATTTGAGAATGGAACCATAGCTATTGTTGAGGCTGTTTCTCCAGAATTGGGGAATCGGGTGCAATGAGTTTGGGTCCAACTCCCTGGACTCAGCCAGGAGCTCCTTCAGAAGTTCAGGGAGAAGAACATTGACTTTGCTGCGCACAATGCTCAAGAGGACTCAGGTTCTCTATTGTTCAACTTGATTGGAAATTTGGCCTTCCCACTAATCTTAATTGGGGGTCTGTTCCTTCTCTCATGGTGGTCATCTGGAGGAATGGGAGGTCCTGGTGGACCTGGATTTCCTCTTGCCTTTGGTCAGTCAAAAGCCAAGTTTCAGATGGAACCTAATACTAGAGTGACATTTGATGATGTTGCTGGTGTAGATGAAGCAAAGCAAGATTTCATGGAGGTGGTGGAGTTTCTGAAGAAGCCTGAGAGATTCACTGCAGTTGGGGCTCATATCCCTAAAGGAGTGCTTCTTGTTGGTCCTCCAGGAACTGGGAAGACCCTTCTCGCCAAGGCAATTGCTGGTGAAGCAGGTGTCCCATTTTTCTCCATCTCAGGTTCAGAGTTTGTGGAGATGTTTGTTGGTGTTGGTGCCTCTCGAGTCTGTGATCTTTTCAAGAAGGCCAAGGAGAATGCTCGCTGCATTGTCTTTGTTGGTGAAATTGATGCTGTCGGCCGGCAAAGAGGAACTGGGATTGGAGGAGGGAATGATGAAAGGGAACAAACCCTTAACCAGCTTTTGACAAAAATGGATGGTTTTGAAGGAAACACTGGTATCATTGTAACTGTAGCAACTAATCGTGCAGATATTCTTGACTCTGCCTTATTAAGGCCAGGAAGATTTGACAGACAGGTACATCACTCATTGCATATTTGCTCTTTTAATATTGTGGGAATGCTTAATTTGAAGCTTTGTGCAGGTTACAGTTGATGTTCCAGATATACGGGGTAGAACAGAGATACTGAAGGTTCATGGTAGCAATAAGAAGTTTGATGCAGATGTGTCTCTTGAAGTGATAGCCATGAGAACCCCTGGTTTCAGTGGGGCTGATCTTGCAAACCTCTTGAATGAGGCAGCTATATTGGCTGGACGACGTGGGAAAACTGCAATCTCATCCAAAGAGATTGATGATTCAATAGATAGGATTGTGGCTGGAATGGAAGGAACGGTTATGACAGATGGGAAGAGCAAAAGCTTGGTTGCATACCATGAAGTCGGCCACGCAATTTGTGGGTAAGTATCAAATTATCCTTTGCTTTTGTCAGTAATTCTGGATATTCTTCATTTTAGGGTTCTTGATCGAGCCAAAGCATGGTTGTTTACAATGTTTTTATGATATCATTGCGCTTTATTCTTCAGTATTCAGCTAACCATATAAATGAATGTGAGTTGGCAAGGTTCATCCTCATCATGTTTGTTGGACTTGCATCCAGCCCTTTTGGCAAGGGATCTCTTTCTCTGACTTCGATGGTGGCAAAAGATTTTTGTGCCTGTGGTTTAATTTTCTTTGAATGGTATAAAGATGGCATTATCACAGGGCACTTATACTTTGTACAGAAAAATGTGTATAAATTATTGAACCCTCAATCCCATCCCTTCAGGCCCTTTCTTACAAATGCCGTGCCAACGCTTTCGTACTACTCTTCTAGGTTTGGTCTTTGTAGCCTGAGGTTATGAGAATTATAATGCTTAAAATGTTTTAATGTGCGCTGATGCTAGCAATAACAATGTTTTATGACCTACTTATGTACATTATAAATTGTTTGACTCGTGCCTTGTGCTTTGTGTTTCTTGTGGACATTATTCATAGTTGATTTCATTATGTTGTCTTCATTTTCTGTTTATCTACTCCGCTGCTGTTGGACCTCTGTGTTTTCTCAGTGAGATAGTCTCTGGGGATGGGGATCACTAAATAACTTAAAGTTCTTTTGTTTACCTTGGTGGACTTCTTGTCTGCCACTCTCTTGTAATTTTTTTCGGTTTGCGATGAAAATTGTTATTCTAGTACTCTCACTAATTCATCGGTCTTACATGGTTTATTCCTGCAGATGACCCGACCTTGATCTCAAAGCAACAACTATTTGCAAGAATTGTTGGTGGACTTGGTGGAAGAGCTGCCGAGGAAGTGATCTTTGGTGAGCCTGAGGTGACCACATGTGCAGCCGGTGACTTGCAACAGATCACTGGTTTGGCCAAACAGGTAAAATCATTTAACTGAGGTTTTTAGTTTCAAAATGATTGTCAATTTCACCCCAGCCATATTTGAAAGCAATCCTCATCAAAACACTGAAATGAAATCCCTAAACTTCGTATATTTTACAGAGTTTATGGAGAAAATGGGTTTAATTTTTTTTTTTCAAATAAAGTTTGAGGTGACAAAATATATTCATTGTTATCAACAGAAATAAAAAATAAAAAACAAAAAAAAACTTACACCTTCCAGTAAGAGTTTATTCCAGTCTAATCAGTGATCTGTTTTTTCAACTAATAGCGAGAAAGCAATTGTTTTCCTTGATTAATCCATCCATTTGAAAAAATTCTAGAAAATTTGAGGGGTTTAATTGATCTATATCTACAGATGGTGACCACATTTGGAATGTCTGAAATTGGTCCATGGTCACTAATGGAATCTTCAGCTCAGAGTGCTGATGTGATTATGAGAATGATGGCAAGAAATTCGATGTCTGAAAAGCTCGCCGAAGAGATTGACACTACTGTGAAGAGGCTTTCGGATAGAGCATATGAGATCGCCTTGACCCACATAAGGAACAACGGTGAGGCTATTGACAAAATTGTGGAAATCCTTCTTGAGAAGGAAACAATAACCGGTGAAGAATTCAGGGCGATTCTCTCTGAATTCGTTGAAATCCCAGCTGAAAATCGGGTCCCTTCACCTGTACCAGCTACAGTCACTGTATAAGTAGCACAGGTCATAATGCAAATGCAATTTACAATTCTCATACGTCTTCATATGTTTCAATGTATAATTTTGTAATCCTCATCATGTGTAATTAGGAATAGCCACTAATTCTATATTTGATCATACTTTCTCAATTTTCAATGTTATATATTAATACCCAAATGGTTTAATCTGATGTTTCTTGCTTTAATTCTTGAGCTTGCCTTTCTTCTTCCAATTTTAACTACCTCTGACTTCCCAAACTAACTACTGTTGTTGTTAACTATGTTCAACGAACTAATTACTACGGTTAACTTTTGCTCCATTGAGTTAGCTATTAGCTAACTGGGATATCTGTGATAAATGCTCTACAGGCTGAGTAAATGCTATGTGTATATAGATTTCTACCTCGATTTTTTTTATTTTTTATTATATATAATTTTTTACATAGGTAGAGAATAAGGGAAGGCAAAACTACATTATACATTAAACAAGATTCAATTCTAGACATCATACCTAACAACAGGACACATAATACTCCAAATCAAATATAGTTTTTTTATTTTATTTTTTTAAATATGTGGATCCATCACTAAGCTCAATGTGTTGACCCACTCTTTATCAATTAAATTTAAATACTTGCAAATCACTTAGTCGTAAGTATACCATTCTAAGTAATGACAATCAACAAAAATCAAAACTCAAAGTGTCTCAATTTACTAAGTTACCATGCAAATTAAATACATTTTCTTTGCAAAATTACACAATTGATAAAACTAACCTAGTGTTTTGAATCTAGTTGATTACTCCATTTGTTTCAAATTGTTCATCCATTTTTACTATTCTAGACATCTAAAAAATCGTCAATATTTTTTAATTTATTAGTAATTTTTCAATGATTTTGAAGACTTCATCTACAAGAGTGAAATCTTTCAATTTATGATTTTTTTAAAAAAAAATTAATGAAAAATTATTTTTTTGATTTAAAAAATGGGGAATTGACGGGTAAATCCCCTTTTTGAACTTATGGTGTGGATAGTCCCAAATGTTTTCTTATGCACTAATTGATCCTAATCTACATTGAAAGACTATAATGCCATTAAGTTAATATTAGTGCGTGGGTTTATCTAACGTGACGGGTGGATGTGGTTTGGTGATTGCGTTTGTGGTACTTTGATATATGTAAGGCGCCCAACGTTGCCCCGACCCGTTAACTGTTCAACTCCCCCAAATTTGGAAACACCACTGAATTAGGTATGTAAATTAATATTGCCCTAAAATTGAGGGTTGAGAAACGGTGGTTCAAAATTCAAATTCGGTCAGTACTTTCCCACGTTGTAGATTTGGTGTGGCTTTACGCCGATTTGGAGATTCAGATCGTTGTGACTGGAAGATTTGTTGTTGGGTAAACCCTAAGAAGTGGTGTGACGTGACGATCGTGCGACGACTACGGAATATTACGACGAAGGAATTTCTTACTCAGACGCGTCAACGATGACTGGTAAGCTTGATTAAATGCTTTTGTTTACGGAATTTATGTTCCGATTCCTGTTTATTAATTTTTTAAAATGTCATCAACGATGAATGGATTCTACAGTTGTGGTTGTCGATTTACGTTACGTATGACGTTTTTAAGTGTTGATTATGTTTGGGAAAGTCAGAATGTTGTATTGCGTATTTGTTTACGTGGGTGGGTGTGTGGTGTCGCTATCATGAAGAACAACTGTATTGCTTAGTTAAAAGCTGAGAGTGGTGGGGTGTGTTAATAATGCGGTGTGTGTGTGTAGGTGGGCCTTCAGTTCTTGTTGACGTGGTTGTATTGAAAATAGTTTATTGACTTTGAGTTGTGTGTGGGGCATCTGTTTACGGGGGTGTGTGGATGTCAATGTGTTGTTGTTTTGAATGGATAGGGTTTGTCGTACCACGTTTAATTTGTGTTGATGTTGACGGGGAATATGTTGTGGGGTTACGTCGTTTAATGAATTTGTGAGTTGTAGAAATTGTGTTGTGTTACGTTAGGTGCACATTGGTATGTCAATTCATATGGTACTGTGTGATAATGTAATTTTTGAACATTATTCAAAAAAAAATTTGTATTAAAAATGTTATGTCAATAAATCGTAAATGTTGTTATTGTCATTGGTTGGATGGGTTGATTCGATTGTTTTTTATGAAATAAGTACCTGCTGCTATGAAGTTTTTTGTTGTTGTAAATCATGTGTGTGTGGTGGTGACGTGTTTTAATTGTGTGAGTTTGTTAAGAATTTTTTTTTTGTTTTGAAATTTTTGATGTGGGCACGGATATATGATTTGGTGTTCACGTTGCAGGTGGTAGGAGGACGAACAGTCCTTGGACGCGTTCATGTGAGCGTAAACGTCAAGATGCAGCCAGCAAGACATTGGGGAATGAACTGAGGGTACGTAAACAGGGGCGGATCTTGTTCAAACAGACAAAAATCGTTAATCGTCCAAGTGTGACACCGAAGATTAATCGTTCGAGGCTCAACTTCCGGTCGAACATTGCAGGCGTTGTGAAGGTAGTGTACGTGCTGAATCTGAGAGACGAACACGTAGTACACCTGAAGAGGACACCGTTTTGGTTGATGTTTGAAGCAATATTGGTAAATAAACTTGACCATGCGTACTTCCGCAAAGGAGATGACCTTGTGGTAAACATCATCCGGACATACAATGCGCGGGACGGGATGTTTCACATTGGTGGACGACGTGTGGGCATAAGTGATGAAGACGTGAAGCTGATTTTTGGGATACAATGTGGGATTGGTTGCATTGATTTGACTCCCCGACCTAAGCCACCGTCTAATTTTGTACAGCGTAGATGTGATAACACTAGTCGAATAACCTTGAAACTGATAAGGACCTTACTAGTCGAAGCTGCGGAGGGCAGATCTGCGCGTGATGTGGAAGACACTGTGAAGCTGCTGTGTTTATATGCTTGTGGGAAATTATTCTTTTCAAATTCTGGAGAAACAATCAGCTGGGCTCTAATTCGGTATGTGGATAATTTGGATGCAATGAGAACCTACGATTGGACGGGGGCAATACGTAGCTCGTTGATGAGTTCGGTGAGGGAATTTTATCGAACACCGGAAAAAGTAACCGGATGTGTTGTAGCATTGTAAGTTTGGTTTTTTCCCCCACTGTGGGTGTGATATTAATTGCAATTGATTTATTCTGTGTTGTACATGGTGTACTAAATGCTGCTAATATGGATGTTATTGTTTGCTGTCTTTGATGTGTGGTACAGTATTGGCTCTGTGAACATTCGACGATCATAGCCCCGAAATCTGCAGCCGCATTTCTGAGGTTCATGAAGTGGGATGTCGCCACATTAGTAACAGCGGCGCGTGGGGTAAATCTGTCAGGGCATGTGGACTTTCAGGTAATAGTAAAATTGTAGTTTTTCATTGCATTATGCGGGCAATGTTTTATAATTGTTCATAAATTTGTTATGTTTTGTTTACAGGTGAATGTTGGACGATTGATTAAGGAAGACTATGAGGTTAAGTTTTTTGAGCTGGATGGGGTAAACTGTGGTGGGAGTGTTGGGAATGCGAATGAGGAATTCAGTGGTGGTATGCATGAGGATGATTTTGTTGATATGGTAGTGGAAGGTAATGTGGAGGCAGTAGACGAAAGAATTCGTGGTAGAAATGTGGACAGGGCCTTGTCTTCGGTCCTTTTTTGAAACACCAACCAGGGATGTTCCACGGAACGCTGGTAAGCAGGTAATGGATGTTGGGATACACATCTGCTACGCTACGGAGAAAATTGTGGAGCTTGAAATGGAGATCAACGAGAAAGAGAAAGTGGTTGAAGAGTTGCGTGCAGAAGTGGAGAAACTGAGGAGGGCGAATGAGGTGCAAACGTTGCATCTTGTTGGAGGTTTTGGTAGCTTAATGCAAGCGAAGGATGAGGAGGTGAAGAAACTGAACAGTGAAAATGCTGAATTGCGTAGGGCATTGAATGTTTTGGAGGATCAGCTGGCGGAGCGTGAAGTTCAAAATGTGACACAAGATTTTCGAAATGTAGACGTAAATACTGAAGGTGTGAATGGCAATCCTGTTGGAGTGTTTGCGGACGTGAATGCCACTCCCAGCAGAGTTTTCGCAGTGACTGGGAATGAATTTCCAGTATGGGATGTTACACCGGTGAGGGAACACACAATCAGTGCTAATGAAATGCATCGTGGTGTAATGCCTGGAACAGAGGTGGTGGTAATAAGTCCAAACTTGGCAGAAGGTGGTAAGTCTAACTATGGGAGAAGTTCTGTTATGTGGGATGTGAAACTAAAAGGAAAGAAAGGGTTGGCACTGACGGGGTTTGATTGTGTGGGTGTAAGTGGTGAAAATAGTAAAGCGAACATGGTGCCACTTCATTCGTCGATGAGTACTGTAGTCATCAATCCCAGAAGTACTGGTTGCGCAGATGTAATTGATGTTGATGGAATTGACGTACAACCGAAGAAGAAGTCAGGATTTGACATGAACAACAGACACACGGTGTGGAAAATGTTGACAGCTGCGGAGAAGAAGAAGATAACTGACGCATACAACAGGGATGGTGATAGGTATGTACGAAGTAATTGTTTTGCATTATCGTTGCTAATGTATTATGTTTTTTTGGTGTAATGTGATGTGGTGCGTGTTGTGTGCAGTGCTGTGATGTGGGATGGGCAGGGGCACGGTGTTGCTGTGTATTTTACAGATGTGAAATCGCTTGTTCGTCAATCTGAGATACGGGGGAATGTAAGATGCGTTTGGGTTTTTGTGTTTTTGTTTGTTTTTTTTTTTGGGTTTTTCCCCAACTATGCAATAATTGAACATGTTAAAATTTTGCAGGTGATCGATGCATATGCTGTTCTGCTAAATGTTGAGCAGGAGAGGATAAATGAGGGCGTTGATGCTGCAGACAAATCTTATTTTTTCAGTAGCATCTGTCTAGTAAGTTTGTGACTGTAAGTGATGTGTTTATTTATGCGATGTAATAATGTATAACATGGTTGCTGGTGATGCAGGACATGATGAAGAACAACAACGTAAGGTCAAGGAATAGGTATGTGTTGGACAACCTACGTGCAGCTAAGCTATTCCGTTACGTGCATTTCCCACTTTGCAAAGACGCACATTGGACGCTGGTCGTGTATGACACTGAGGATGGGAGTTGGAAGCATTTTAACTCAATGAGGCCGAGGAGCGGAATTTTGGACGTACACTACGTTGAGGCACTTTACCTGGTGAGATTTGATAATGTTAAATTGTATGGGTGTGTGTTTCCATATGACTACTTATATTGGCTGAAATTGTGTATACGTTGTTGTAGAAAAACATTGTGTCAGAGGTGCAGAGGCAGACCATTGGAAATGACTCGATTGACACCCAGGACTGTGACCCCCCGTTAGAGTCAGTGGCGGACTGTCCACAATAGCGTCCCGAATCGTAAGCACTTTTTTAGTTTCTTGATGACAAAACATATGAAGCCCAGTTCGTGAATTGTTATTATTTTTATTTATGACGTTACTAATATATGTTGTGGAATTATTGGACAGGCTTGACTGTGCTGTACTTGTGTGTGCTGTAATGCGCCAATATGTGCGCCATGTGGAAGTAAGAAGATCGCTACATGGGGGCAACTGTAGTGTGTTGCGGGCAATCATGGTGAAGTCGTTTGTTAATGATGAGGTGCGTGGTTTGAAGAATGGCGTGGACTGATTGAGGTGTACGAACATATAACGCTTGGACAGTGTGTAGGGTTGCACATACAATGGTTTTTGGGGGTAAATATTAAGATAGACTATGGGTTTTGCAGGTTGCGAAAGCTGTGGTGCGCATATTATTTATTTTTGGGTTACGCACATGATATTATTTTAGGACATATTATGGTTTGTTAATGTAAGTAGTTTATTGTCATGGATGGTTTGTCGTGAATTACCGCATGACGGGCTTACACAGAATTTTGTCTGAAGTTAGTGCGAATATTTTTTGGGATAATGTTATGAAATGTGTTTATGGCTATTCTATGTAATGTATGCGTGTTGTTATGAATGTTGTGCTTGTCTGCGTAGTATGTTGAAGTGATAAATGTAAGGGGGGATGTGGAGTTGGAGAGGATTTTGATTGTATGTGGGTTGTGTCGTGTTAGTAAGTTTCATAGTTGTGTGTGTTTTGAAAGTGGCATGTCATGTACGGTCCAGAAACGTGTGTGTGATCGTGAAAAGTGTAGAATAATATTCAACTAGGATATTGATGGTAATGTGTTGCACATCAGTTACGTGGCAAGTGGTTTAAAGGGAATGACTATCTGAATGACTTGTCGACCATGATTTGGATGCTGTTATGTGGGGGTATGGTGGGAAGGGGAGGTTTTGAAGCTGAAATGTGAAGTTGTGGTTCAGTAACTGATTCGTTGACCATGTTGTGGGATGTTCTCATGGACGGTACAGCAGTTACGTGACAAATGGTTTACAGGTAATGACTATTTGCATGACTCGTTGACGATGATGTGGGATGCTGTTCTGTGGGGGGTATGGTGGGAAGGGGAGGTTTTGAAGTTGTGGGATGCTGTTATGCGTAGGGAATGTATGATGTGGTCACACGCAGAAGTTGTGGTAAAATTAAAAATGTGGCGGAAGCAAAGTATTCAAAAAAAAAATTGATTGAAAAATGAAACATAACAAAACGTGTAAGCCAGTTGTAGTTATAGGCGAACACGCAACATTCATATAATAATTTATTACGGAAATAAACTGTATGTGAATATCACATGCTTATTTAATGGAATGCACGAAGTACGCAACCACATGAAAAAAAACGCAGTAAAATATTAATTGGGATGTCCAATGGATTGGGATTTCGTCTAAATAGGTTCTTTGCAGGTCTTCCTGTTGTGGTTTCCCATGCGACCACACCTTCCACACCGTATTTGTTGAACATTTTCACCTTTTGACGGTATTCTCTTCTTCTTCGGTCTCCCCGGCGGACGTTTCACGTTTGGTGGGTAGATGACGTAGTCCGTGGGGTTGAACGGTGGTTTTTCAACTGTTGGTATTGGGTAGATTGTAGGCGCATACGTCAGACGGTATTCGGAAACATGGTACCAAGGTACGACAATGTCGTCAAGGTTTTTCCCGCTTTTTCGCACTGCGACAATAGCATGTGCACATGGGAACTCATTTATTTGCCACTGGAAACACGAGCATGTACGCCTTGCGATGTCCACCATAACAGATGGGAATGAGTGGACCTCGTACACGTCATTGTTCACCTGACTCACTTTCCATGCCCGACTTTTGTTGTAAGCTTCTTCCAGACGCGATTCCATTGTGGGACAAATTGCGCCAGTCCATGTGTGGGCCGACACCCGCCGCTTTGCCATTTGTCGCATAATCTGTCCTCTAATGCTGTTAACCATTCTGGTTATGGGTAAATTCCGTGCTTCGCGAATCCAAGAGTTGAATGACTCAGCTGCGTTGGAGCTCATTTCGCCGTATCGTTTACCTCTGCAAAGCCGATTGGGGAAAAATATAACAATTAGACATGTTTGTTTGTAGTTGGTATGTTCTCGTTTGGGTTGGGTCCGTACCTGAAAAATGCATTCGCCCAGTGTTGTGGATGTGCATCCGCAAGGAATTTTGTGGCAATGGCTTTTCCGGATTTCTGGAATTCGTCGGCCTTCTGATTAAATGTTGTTACGGTGGGTGCGTATGCGCACTTACGGAATTTGCTAACAAGCCCAATCCGATGCATGCTGTTAACGTAACGTAATTTGTCCCGTAGATTTCGCTGTAAATGTTGGAGGCAGAATGCGTGGTGAGATGTTGGGAAAAATATAGGCATTGCTTCCATTAGTCCAACGTTCCTGTCAGACACAAACGTGAGTGTCCTGTTGCTAGGTACCACATTGGCAAGATGTTGTAAAAACCAGCCCCAATTGGCATTGTTCTCAGAGTCCACAATGGCATAAGCAAGTGGAAACAACCCTGTTATGAAATGATGATAATATAAGCAACGTGTATAATATGTCCAACCATGCAATAAGTTTGTTATGAAAGTTACGTGGGTCACACCTTGATTACCGTGTTTCGCGGTGGCGGCTAGCAAAAAACCTTTGAACCTGCCTTTCAAGAAGGTCTCGTCAAGGAAAAGTAGTGGACGACAATGATGAAACCCATCGATGCACGCTTTGAAAGAAATGAAAAAACGACGGAATTGGTAGTTGTTTTCATCGTAATCAATGTCTACATAACTCCCAGGATTGTATTGCATGACGGCGTCACGATACCAACGTAGTTGGTCGAATGATATGGAATGGGCGCCGAACAATTCCCCCCTTGCCTTCTCAACGCCTAACCACGCAACCCGGTAGTTGACGTCCAACCCGTAGTCATCTTTCAAATCTAAGACGACATCGGTTGGACGTGTGAGTGGTCTGTCCCGGACTCGATCTGCGATAATGTCAGCAACCATATCAGATCCAACCCTAGGATGATTTGATGTCCGGACGGATGCACCGCAACTATGCACACTATTCAATTTCCGAATGTAAAAAAATTGATTCGCTTTCAACACTCGAGCATGTACAGACCACATGCACCCCTTATCCTCCAACATGGAGCAGACTGCTGTGACCCGTACGGAGTCGTTCTTAACGTATTTGAAATTGAAGCCGAACTCGACGGCGTATTTGCACAATACCGTACGAAATTCGTGTGCACCACCCTCAAAGCATTGACCAACGTGGGTTATTCCCCGCGCCCATGATTCAGTAAGTAGTACTTTTTTTTTTGTGTGGGCAGAAATCAGGCAACAAATCAACCTTGTCATCGCTTTGTCCTTTATCATTAACGACTATTCCGGGAACGGGGTTGGGTTGCATATTATATTGTCCGGTGGCCGTACTTACACTACCCACACTTCCGTGCTGATCAACCAACACAGAAACGTGTTGCAACCCGAACGATCGGGCAAGACTACCAAGGTTTTCCAAGTCAACATCATCTTGTAAAGTGAAACTGTTCAAACCTGGAATGTTATATGACAATCCGACATTATGGGGACCCAGCCCGCTGAACTTGGAACACAGAAATTCAACTAATTCGGCGAACGTGCCGTGATCCCGGAGATTGTAGGCTGCGTTAATGTTACGAAAAGAACACAACAACATCAAACTCCCTTCCATGCCGTCTGCACACACTGCCATGGGCAAAAACACATGTTATATACGTAACAAAACAATAATACACAAAATGAATACAGGAATAAAATATAACAAAATTGAATCCTCTAGACCCCCAGTAACGGTGTGGGGAGAAAGAAAACCAAATGCATATGCATCAGAATAAACACCATTAGAACAGTTGTGGACCCTTAGTAAACGTAAAATCGTGTTCATGGCGAGACGTAATCTGCTGGGTAGCGTAGTGTTAACTATGGAATATATATGAACGGAATATGTACCTGCAATGATAACCAAATATTGATGCCTGCAACATCTCTCCCCAGCAGCAAGAAGACAATGAAACCCTACCCTAGTAACTCAAAAAAAAAACCCTTCAGCCCGACCCACGAAAATACCACAAACCCAAAAACATTTGATCCAACTTGCCACCGTGACAGAGCAACGTATCCACAAAAAACTGAGCCAATCCCATAATCCACGTGCATTCCATAACAGAAAAGGGCAAAACAGTCTCCCCACGCCACAGTAAATTTGAAATAGGACTTCATTGTCTACCAAACATGTAAAATAGGACTTTTCAAATCAAAAGATTAAATTTAGGACTATAAAGAGTAACAGTTTGGCAAAGGGGACTTTCTGATAATTTTCCCTTAAAAAGTAGTTTGGATTTTTTTCCATCGGCCTAATCAAAATTATTTAAATAAATATTTTTTTCTCAAAATAAATATAATGAATCTAAATATTTTTTTTCCCAAATGTATGGGTCTGTCAAAGTCATGTGTTAGGCCTCTCACTCCGGGCCATTTCTCAAAATAAGCCAAAATACTAAATCAATTATCAAACTAAGTCTAGTTTTGAAAGAATTCCCAAAATAAGCTAAATCGCGGTTCACAACCACGATTTCAACATTTATGGGCCTGTCCCGCGTGAGGTTTTGGAAGTCTTAAAATCGTGGTTACAAAACGCGATTTTGATTAAGAAATTGCGGTTACAAAATGCGCTTTTAATTAATTTTTTTTTCTTCTGAACTTGCTTTTGTAAACCACGATTTCATCCAAAAAAAATTTTCTTCTGAACTCGCTGTTACAAACCACGATTTTAGCCAATTTTTTTTCTTCTGAACTCGCTCTTTAGAACCACGATTTTAGCTGAAATTTTTTTTCTTCTGAAAGCGCGGTTCTGAACCACGCTTTTTGGCAAATTTTTTTTTTACCTTCAGTTTAACTGAACTCTGAAGAAGAATTTTTTTTTTTTGAATTTTTTTTTTTGGCAAATTTTTTTTTTAGTTTCAGTTTAATTGAACTCTAAAGAAGAAAATTTTTTTATTTTGGCAAATTTTTTTTTTAGTTTCAGTTTAACTGAACTCTAAAGAAATTTTTTTTTTTTTTTTTGGCAAATTTTTTTTTGTTTCAGTTTAACTGAACTCTGAAGAAGAAAATTTTTTTTTTTGGTTTTTTTTTTTTTTCTGTTGTCATTATTTTGGTGATAATGTATTTCAGAATAATTTTTTGGGTTAAAATTGTCATGTTAATTTTTTTTTTCTTTTCTTTTGTCTTTATTTTGGATTAGAATGTGTAATTCAGCATTTTTTTTTTGCTTGACTAAAGTAAATTTATTTTGTTTTTTCTTGTGTTTGTTTTGGGTCAGAAGGTAAAAATGTAATTTATAAATTATTTGAGCTTTAGTAAAGCCGTTTTGATGTAAATTTTTATCTATTTTATTTTTTCTTTGTTTTGGGTTAGAAGGTATTATTCAGTAATTTGTTTGGCCTTTAATAAAGCTGTTTTCATTTAAATATATATTTTTTCTTTTGTCTTTGTTTTGGGTTAGAAGGTGATAATGTAATTCATAAATTTCTTTTCGCTTTACTAAAGCCGTTTTCATGTAAAGTTTTTTATTTTTTATTTTTTTCTCTTGTCTTTGTTTTGGGTTTGAATCTGTTATTCAGAAATTTGTTTTGGCTTTACTAAAGCCGTTTACATTTAAATAATTTTTTTTTCTGTTATCTTTGTTTTGGGTTAGAAGGTGATAATGTAATTCATAAAACGTTGAGGAAAAAACACATAAGTCTCCCACAAAAATACATAGGTAGTACAGACATAAGTCTCGGATAACAATACATTCAGGACACCATGAACTGAACACACAATACATACATAAACATAACAATTAGACAGACAAATATTAGCCAGACAAACTGACAAACTCATTACGGAAACACTTACTCTAATACAGACATTACATATTAATGCATGACCTAATATTGCCGAAGTGTAGACATTAAAACCTAATTCGCGCTTAAATCGATAGGTGGCTCAGAGTCTGAACAATTCGAAAGCTCAGCGTCAGAGACAAACTCAAGATCCTCCATGATACCTTTGATAGCCACATCATTTGGTTCTGTTTTGTTCTTCTGGGCATCCTTCTTAACTATGTATAGCTGCATATCGCGGGCTAACCTACGGCGCATTTGAGAAATCTCACATTGTAGTCTTTCACATAGTCAATCAACATTATCAAGATCTTCCTTTTGGATCTCAACAGAACGTGCTTTTGGAACCTTCAATCGATTTTCCCGACATAATCTTTCCATTTGCACTCGCTCTATAAATAGTGCGGGCCACTTCAGAAGTCTAGCGTTTGCTAAACCATATCCTGTTTGATTATCTGATGGTTCCTCCACCAAACCACATGGATCTCGATAGTACTTGGGCATGACAAAATGTCGCTTCCCAAACCTATCATGATAAGCACAAGAGGCATCTAACAAAGGAAATGGTGTTTCATCTTCAGTATCGCCACTTCCCCTTCCCCCTCCTCGTCGTGAACTGTCACCCCTTTGCAAGTCCCTACCACCTCTGTGATTCCCACTCCCTCTCATGAACCATGTAGCCATGCTAATTTTTTAAAACAAATAAATGATAATTTCGTAGGGCGAAATGAGTTGTAAGGTTGTATCTTCACCTTTAGTCGTTTATATAGTTGGTTATGAACAGCTTTAGAAAGATGCCCCTGCATGACAATCCCACATATACGAACAAGGTATGAGTTGTCACTAGAATGAAAAAACAGAGAAAATGAAATACTGTGTACCAAGTCACGTGACTTGACAATCCATATGCATATACCGACAAAGTAAGGGCATGCTCACTGTAAAGTAAATCAGTGAATTCACTGTTGCCATGTGACTTTATTTATTCAGAATCCCACATATATCAATAAGAGATGAGTTGTCACTATAATAAAAAACCGAGAAAACCAAAGCCTGTGCACCAAGTCACATGACTTAACAATCCATCTGCATATATCGACAAAATAAGGGCATGCTCACTGTAAGGTAAATCAGTGAATTCACTGTTGCCATGTGACTTTATGAATTCAGAATCCCACATATATCAAATTGGTGTTGAGTTGTCACTGTAGTAAATAAAATTGAGCAAAAAATCGAGAAAGCCAAAGCCTATGCACCAAGTCACATGACTTGACAATCCATCTGCATATACCGACAAAATAAGGGCATGCTCACTGTAAGGTAAATCAGTGAATTCACTGTTGCCATGTGACTTTATAAATTCAGAATCCCACATATATCAAATTGGTGTTGAGTTGTCATTGTAATAAAAAAAATTGAGCAAAAAATCGAGAAAACCAAAGCCTATGCACCAAGTCACATGACTTGACAATCCATCTGCATATACCGACAAAATAAGGGCATGCTCACTGTAAGGTAAATCAGTGAATTCACTGTTGCCATGTGACTTTATGAATTGAGAATCCCACATATATCAAATTGGTGTTGAGTTGTCACTGTAATAAAAAAAATTGAGCAAAAAATCAAGAAAACCAAAGCCTATGCACCAAGTCACATGACTTGACAATCCATCTGCATATACCGACAAAATAAGGGCATGCTCACTGTAAGGTAAATTAGTGAATTCACTGTTGCCATGTGACTTTATGAATTCAGAATCCCACATATATCAAATTGGTGTTGAGTTGTCACTGTAATAAAAAAAATTGAGCAAAAAATCGAGAAAACCAAAGCCTATGCACCAAGTCATATGACTTGACAATCCATCTGCATATACCGACAAAATAAGGGCATGCTCACTGTAAGGTAAATCAGTGAATTCACTGTTGCCATGTGACTTTATGAATTGAGAATCCCACATATATCAAATTGGTGTTGAGTTGTCACTGTAATAAAAAAAAATTGAGCAAAAAATCGAGAAAACCAAAGCCTATGCACCAAGTCACATGACTTGACAATCCATCTGCATATACCGACAAAATAAGGGCATGCTCACTGTAAGGTAAATCAGTGAATTCACTGTTGCCATGTAACTTTATGAATTCAGAATCACTTGGCTTTGAGGTTGTTTTTCCAGGCCCCCAAATTTAGTTCTCTGCTAACCCCCCATTCCTTACCAGAGTCATCATTTCGACTGGACTTCCAGGAATTAGAAGGCGACTCTTTCTTCTTTCTTGATGGAGATTGAAATTCTTTACGTACAGGATCCCTATTTCACGAGCCCCAGTTAAGGGAAGCTTTTCACCGGGCTACCTGTTCTATTTTATGTGTTGTTCAAGGCGGTAGTTCATTTGTATGAACTTTATTTAGTTCCCCAATTGGACCAACCACTTGGCTTTGAGGTTGTTTGTCCAGGCCCCCAAATTTAGTTATCTGTCAACCCCCCATTCCTTACCAGAGTCATCATTTTGACTGGACTTCCAGGAATTGGAAGGCGACTCTTTCTTCTTTCCTGATAGAGATTGAAATTCTTTACGTACAGGATCCCTATTTCACGAGCCCCAGTTAAGGGAAGCTTTTCACCGAGCACATTCATTAACTCATTGCAATTCAATAAAGACAGTCGTGAACTAATAAATGTGCAGTTATAAATGTAGTTATTTCATAAACTTCAGGTTCATAAAACAAATACTTGAAATACATCCGTACGTTAGATGAACAACAACATACTTCAACCCCCCATTCTTTACCAGAGTCATAATTTTGACTGGACTTGCAATAATTGGAAGGCCACTCTTTCTTCTTTCCCGATGGAGATTGAAATTCTTTACGTACATGATCAGTATTTGACGAGCCCCAGTTAAGGGAAGCTTTTGACTGAGTTACCTGTTCTGTTTTATGTGTTGTTGAAGGCGGTAGTTTGTTTCTCTGAACTTTATTAGTCCCCCAACTGGACCAACCACTTGGCTTTGAGCTTGTTTGTCCTGCCCCGAAGTTTAGTTTTCTTTCAACCCCCCATTACGTACAAGAGTCATCATTTTTACTGGACTTCCAGGAATTGGAAGGTGACTCTTTCTTCTTTCCTAATGTAGATTGAAATTCTTTACAGTTCATTACTTAAACATTGAATTGCACATAACCGAAGTTTAGTTTTTTTTCAACCCCCCATTCTTTACCAGAGTCATAATTTTGACTGGACTTGCAAGAATTGGAAGGCCACTCTTTTTTCTTTCCCGATGGAGATTGAAATTCTTTACGTATAGGATCAGTATTTGACGAACCCCAGTTAAGGGAAGCTTTTGACTGAGTTACCTGTTCTATTTTATGTGTTGTTAAAGGCGGTAGTTTGTTTCTCTGAACTTTATTAGTCCCCCAACTGGACCAACCACTTGGCTTTGAGCTTGTTTGTCCTGCCCCGAAGTTTGGTTTTCTTTCAACCCCCCATTACGTAGAAATTTTCTTTCAACTTTATTAATAATATTACAAGTATATGGCATGGGTTATATTCCATGAGTGTCTTTGTTTGTAATGGTGGATCTTGTGAGTGAAACGTGGGTTAGGTAGGAGTAGTTGGCCTTATGAAATAGATGAATTTTGAACTTAAATTTTTAGTGTGACTGAAACGTGGGTTAGGTAGGAGTAGTTGGCCTTATCAAACAGATGAATTTTGAACTTAAATTTTTACAGTTCATTACTTCAACATTGAATTGCACATAACCTTCATAAACTTTAGGTTCATATAACAACCTAGGTGAAATACATCCATAAGTTAGATGAACAACAACATTGTCTTACACTCCAGTAACGAAGATACGACACAACATACAAAACATATATGAAAGATAAAACAGTGATTTAATTTCTCATTCCTCATCTAACATGTAGTAGTCAGAGAGATATTTTTCATTGTTTAAGACATTATTTCGCTCAATCACTGTCAAATCTCTGTTGCTTGCTTCTGCCATTTCGGTGGCTAGCTGAAGCATGAAATGTCGACATCTCCGCATCAACATTCTGTTGTTCTCCTTCTTAATTATGCTAACTGCTTTTTCATAGTCACTCACATTTCGTCTAGCCATGGTCAATGAACGACGATGCGGTACCGGTGCCCCAAAGTTACGTAGATCATTAAACAATCCTTCTTGCTCCATTACCCTGAACGCCCATTCTGCTCGGATACCAGCATAATAATCCTTCGGACTCGAGTACTTTTCGCTCTTGTAGTCATAAGTAAATGGAGGTAGCAGCCACACTTTCGGATTTCTTTGCTGGCGTGAACTTCCTGCACCTCTTGAAGACATTGTTCATAAAATAAACAAACAAATAATAATAGTAATTGTAGATATATTACTATTGTTATGACTTGAACAAACATCATACTGGGGGTGTCGCTATTTATAGACATCATACTGAGGGTTAACTAGAGATGATCTAGTGACGATAATGCATGCTGGGGAACTATGGAAGAAGTGATACCCGTGATATTATTTTTTAGCTTTTCATTTACGACAATCCTGAGTACCCGTGACTTTGTGTACATGTGATGCAGTCACGGACGTGGTTGTCAGATAAAATATAATTGTAGGCCGGAGGATGACAATGCAATCCCTTCATATTGGAGCAGTGAGTTATCAAATAAAACAACATGCAGTGAGTTGTCACATCGCCACATGAAACTATTTTTTCATGCTCACTTTTTTAATACAGTAAGTAGTCACTTGGAATTGATGATTTCAGTACAAATTAGTATTTTCAAAAAATTATAAATGAAATTAAATGCTTAAATTTTCTTTGTTTTAAAGTAATATTCTTCATAAACAACTATGAAACAGAGTGCAAGTAAATACACAACCGTCCAACTCACTTCGACATGCAAAACTATTGTTGTTTTTTTCACCGAAATAATAAAATGGTCATCTGATATGTAAACACGATTGGAACTTTGCAGCCTATATTTTATCTTATTTTCACTTAATGAACCTCACAATCATCTCATTTTCTCCTCTTTGCATTTTTTGCTTCTTTTTATATTCGGTAAATTACACTTTACTCCTTCAGTCCATCACATAATTGTTTATCAACACTATTGCCATGTGTTCGTATTGATGTGACTTGATGAATTCTGAAATGTAATAAAAAAATAAAGCATTTATTTGCGCTGCAGAAAGTCACATGCATCACGTAATGTGAGGAAAAAAGTGACAAACTATATAAGCATGGCAAAGTCAGAAAGTCACATGCATTACTGCATCACTGCATAAAGTGACATGCATCACTGCACAAAGTCACATGCATCATTGCATCGCTGCCCAAAGTCAGATGCATCACTGCATTGCTGCACAAAGTCACATAACATCTGAGGAAAAAACAAAGCATCCAAATTATTACGTCTGTTCAAGTCATTGGCGAGCATCACTAACAAATGTTGGACGTATCACTGCGCCAAGCTACAATTTATTATCGTACCATACCTACTGTGCCCTTATGAATTATGCAATTCATTAAAATTTTGAGTGGGTGTCATAACAAAATAACAATAAATTAATAAATATGTCAATACACCTAAAAAGTAAAACAAATTTTTGAATAAATATAACACAAAATTTAAAAATATTTTAAAGATTTTTAAACTGTAATTTCACATTTATTTTTTAAAAAAAATTTCAGGCAGAGAAATTTGACTAATTCAGACGTTTAGTCGGTTGATTAGCTTGGTTATTTTCATTTTTCATCAAATATTTTCCAGAAAATTCTACTTTCTTAATTTTCGTGTTTTTTTCCAAAGTTTTTACTGATTTTTAAAAATATTTTAAGCAATTTGACTAATTCAGACGTTTTTATTTTATTATTATTTTTTTATGTTTGTACTTTTTGTTTTGGAATAACAATAAATTATGCAATTCATAAAAGTCGAAGTGAGAACTCCTATCAAGTTGATGTATAGTTGTTCAGGTCATAAAAGTTGACGTGACAACTCTGATGCATAGTTGTTTACAATAATTTCATACATACAGCTACCATGTGTATATATAGTATAAATATCGCATCATACCACAACAAAAGTTTTACAGCTATTTCGAGCGATATCATCATGAGATATACGGTGGTTGATCTATATTCAGCAATGGGTCGCTATTGGGTTGCAGATGGAGATGAATTTGAATACCCAATAAATCCAAATTTGTGTTACTCACGTGCCACCGTCAATACCATGAGAGCTGAGTGGGAATTTCGCAAAACTCGAGCAAACGTTCTCGTTGAGCTATGTCGTGAAGTTAATCTTAAATTTCCTCGCCGGTTAGCCATGCATATGCCAACTGACACTCCACAGTTGTTGTAGAGGGCATTGCATCGTATCCGCGACGAGGTTAATCGCATGACCCAACGTTTGCAAAGGTCCAGACTAATGAAGACCGCAAATGAGCGTGCCGAAGATGGGTTAATGGATGATGCACACTAGAACTACGCCTGGAGCATGGATGTTATGTATGAATTTGATATTGAGATGTAACATGATGATGATAATGAATGAAATTGTTTGGATGAACGCCCAAACCATTTCTGTAATGCATGCAATTTGTAATGCTTATCCACGACTTATCAATGAAGGAAGATATTTCAATTGTTTTCGAATAGTTCTTGTAATTCTGCCTTTACTTTCTCTCCGTTATTGTTATTTTGAAGAACGCTACTTGAACTAGACTTTCATGATTTCATGCATTATTGATGTGGAATATAATAATGATACTTAATGAAGTACATGTTCATATAACAAATAGTTGAAATACACGTTTAAGCTAGATGAACAACAGATATATATGTCTACATTTTGTTTGGTTGTCATTGGTTTGTACATGAAAAGAAGACAGTGAATGCAATTATTCAGAAAAGTGAAAGAAAAGGGAAAACAAAATTATGTGTTTGTTTAGATATTTATTTTGTTTCCTTTTTATTCATATTTCTCCCCACAACTATCCATTATGCAATGTTTACATTTTTTTCCTAGATTTTTTTTGTATCAAATTTTTACTAACCTGTAGCAACACAAGTGGTCCTCCAACTCGCTCAATAATAAAATCCTATCAATTCTTATCCTTTTTTTCCTGTTTTCCTTTTCATTTTTATGGAAATCATCAAAACAAGTAAGAATAAAAAATTGTAAAATTATAAGAAATCGAATAAATAAGTATGACACATTTACATCATCTGTACAAGTTTGATTTACAAAAACTATAACAAAAACTATAAATAAAATAAACTATACACTCCACATCAGACCCGCTAATGCCCTAACCTGCCCCCAGTCCCATAACCCCGATCGTGGACCTCCTTCCTCGGTCTCCTGCGGTAGACTCTCTGAATATCTGGCTCCCCCAATCGTAAATGTGTATCCTATGGAGCCTGTGAGTGTGATCCCCCCTCTACTGCATGTGCTGCCCCTGATCCTATTTGTGGCGGAAGATCAGATATTGCTGTGAGCTGTGAAACTCCATCATTTGGTGCAACTGTATCACGATCTGCAGCTGGAGCTCAACCTCTGCCTCTACCCGCACCCCGACCTCTGCTGCGACGTCCACCACGACCAAAACCTCGGCCTCTCCCACGCGCTCTGGAAGGGGCTCAATATGGGCCTCAGCGTCAACATGAGAGATGTCAGTGAGAACTGCATCATGTGTAGTCATGGTCGCGATCGAATTGTCTGGTGGTGGTAACTGGATGGGTGGGGTAACAACGTCATGCATGTATCGGGGCGGTGTCTAATCAGGGTCAGGCACATAAGGTATGCTAGTATGCTGCGTAAGAAGTACGTCGAAGGAATCTGCAGATATGTATGGGGTAGTATGTGGTGGGGTGACTGATGTCGAAGGAGCTGATGTGGCAGGCGCTGAAATGGAAGGCGCTGATGTGTCTGGAGCAGCTGCTGAAGTGTGTACACCGTAGTGGCCGTAATGCAAACGATCTGCCCGATGGGCAAGCTGGAATGCCTGGTACAATAACTCCCGGATCTCTGCAATGGCCTGCAAGGCATGCTGTCCATCACGTCTCAAATGGGCGTCCTCAGCCAAGTGAAACGACCTCCCAGCTCCAGCCACCTGAACAAACATTCAGACGTATTATTAGGCTACAGTTGACTGAAAGTAAATCAAGTATGATTTTAATAATTATCTGACACATAATATGATACTCACCAATGCCTCAAGATAAGGCCCAACTCCCTGATATCCAGACTCAGACACGTGGCTCGGATTCCCGACTAGTAGGTGTGTATGTCACCGATACCACAACATATAAGGGTCGGAAGAGGGGATCACCTCATCGCTGTAGTCAGCTTGTACGATACTGTCCCGGCGGACATCCCACAACCGTATATATGGCAGATAAAACTGATGCCAGTCAGTGCCAGATCGGCCACGCCTATCAGTGACGTGCAACTGCCACTTAGTGTCGAACCGATCCGGCACGGACTGCACCCGACCAAACTGTCGGAGGACACGATGGGGGAGATGCCACTCAACCACGTTAAAACAAATAACTGGCACTCTCGCCATCCATATCTCCTGACCCAGTCGGCAGTAGTCGGGGAGCGTACCGAGGACCCCAGCGTAAGGCTGCCAGATAAACTACAATGACAACAAATAAATTAAATTTTGCTCGTGAACTCAAAACATATATAATTAAGAAGACAACTAAAATGCAATCAAAAAATTTCATACCTCGCCCTCGATCATCCGGTCCAGCTGGTCTCTATAAACTACCACTACGTGGGTCGAGACGACCTTGTGGCCCATGTCAACCCTCCACCGGCTACCTCGCGGTCCGGTGGGCAACTGCATGTCCCCCTCACCTATATGAAGCTCACCAGGACCAACCAGTTGCCACCTAGACGGGGCAATACGAATCAATCTCTCCCATGCCCAAATCTGCAATACTTTGAATACAATTACAATACTGATATATGGCATACAATATGAATTGACATGTAATAAAATTGTTACTAACCTGTAACAACACAAGTGGTCCTCCAATCTCCCTCGTACCCACCTGAGCTGCTCGACATAGCATCCTATACAACCATGCCAGAGCCGCGCTACCCCAGTTGTACTGCCCAATCTCGTCAATGTCTCTCAGCAATGGCAAGTACATCAGCTTGAGCAGGTTCTGTGACTTATCAGGGAGAAGTACCCCCCAATAAGCCACAGAATATATGCTCAGGTATGCTGCTGTACCAACTCATCTGGAGCATGAGCTGGAAGATGAGCAAAGTGCTCGGCCAGCCACCTCACCCTCACTCTACCTGCCTGTAAATCTGCTGGTGTAGGTGCTACTCCCAATAGCTCAGCACATAAGGCTATCCACTGCTCCGTCGCGAAAGGTGGGTCAACTCCAGTAACTGCTTGGCCATCAATTCGAAGACCATATAGGACGGATACGTCCTGCAACGTGACGGTGGCCTCCCCGATCGGGAAATGGAATGTATGAGTCTCTGTGTGCCACCTCTCGACGAGAGCAGTGATGAGTGCGTGGTCCAGTCGAATGTGCCCGATACGATACACACCATAGAATCCCACGCGTAATAGTTACTGCAAGACTCTATGGTCCAACGGATGCTCCCACAACCCAGAATCTACCCGACGGCATGTCAACACGGTGCGTGCATCATCCTGTACAATAGAATGGCCAGTTTAAATAATAGCATTATCACGAAATATACAACAAAATGCAATGTATTTTAATTGTAAACGTAAAGTCCAACAAACGTTATTGCATACCGGACGGTCCCACATACTGTCAGCCCGATATGCCTGTCTGAACAGTGGAACCTCCTCAGGTACATGTGCCATGAAGCCTGTACAACTGAAATATTAGATAATCCATATCAAAATCTCATTTAATCATAACATAATAACAGAAAAGCTGTAATTATTGATTTTGTACTTAACGATTTAAAATACAATGAAGTAAATCTTATGGGTTCGAGAAAAGAAAAATTTATGTGCCACTTACACGGAAGCAATTCGAAGTTAATGATTACATTTATGGCATATTTGACAAAACTTAAATATTGATTTTGTAATGCTAAAAGTTTGAATAAATTATAAATTTTGCAAATTACATATAAAATTTTGTAATTGTGAACAATGACTACAACATTCCAATTTTTAAAATTTTAATTTATAATAGGTTAATTTTTTAAAAATTTGTAAATTTTTTAAATTATAAAATGTGAACAATGATTGCAGCATTCGATATTAAATTTATTCAAAAATATGAAATTTTGAAATGGTAGAAGAACTACGTGATTAAGTATAGAATCTTGTAATACACATTTCGAATCAAGTACACAGTGAAAAACTAGTACACATTTTCAATAAATTATACAAGTTTGAATAAATTATACACATTTTCAATTTTGCATTACACGTTTTTTAATCAAGTACACATTCTGTAATACACATTTTAAATGTACGACCCCGTTTACAAATAAAGAATTTAAAAATACATAATTAAATGATCTATTACAAATAAAGAATTTGAAAATGATATATTACAACATGTAAGTATTACATAGTCTTCATCGCCCAAGTCGCGCCGGACATGTTCGCCTGTCATGACCTGTCTGGTGGCACTCACTGCAACGAGCTGCCAAACGCCTGTCTGATATATCCATCTCATTCAGAATACGAGCCATAGATGTACGACCCCATTTTACTTCTCACAGACGAAGTTCATTAGGCATTAAGGTCCACTGCGGATCATCCCAATAATCTTGATGCGATATTGGATTGAATTTAGTTTCCCAAACCCTCATGTATACAGGAAGCCTATATACTAGATCAACGTACTGAAATGGATTGTCACCGCATTCAGACATTACAGTGAGCATATGGGAACATGGATAGTGTCTTATCTCATATTTCCCACAACTGCACATGGGTTGATTCATCTGCACAATCTGTCTATTGTGAGCTCGTCCACGGCGAAAAGATGTTTGTACCTCAAATAGATGGCGGGGCCTATAAGACAATATTGATACAAACTAATCAAGTTCATGTTTTTAGGTGTAATTAACTTAACAACATAATAATAACAATTTTTTCACATTACAAACTAACCTGTCATATGATATCAACTGGAAAGTATTTCCCCTTGCGATACCCTCCTCGATAGTTTTTTGCATCTGTCTAGGGTATTGGAACTCATTGCGTATATCTGTTTCAGCTTGGGCTCCCATCTCGTCAAAATATTTGACGAGCCGTCGAAATGTAAATTCAACCATAGGTGAGACAGGTAAGTTCCTTGCACCTTTTAAGACGCTGTTGAAGCACTCTGCATCATTACTGGTCAATACCCCCCAGCGATATCCACCGTCATATGCAAGGGCCCAGTCCTCAGGATTCATGTTGTGGACCCAATTGATGGCTTCTTGGTTAATAGCCTGTACCTGATCTAAGTAACCATAACACTTTCGTCATTGATTAGCACTCCTTGCTTTCCATAGAAGTTGTTTCAGCTCCTTATTTTTGAAATGTGTGTTAAAGTTATTGCAAACATGTCGAAGACAGTGCCGATGATATCCAACAAATTGGAGCGAGGGATTCAGCCAATGCTGCCTCACAGCAGCTAAAATACTCTCAGCTCGATCAGATATCAAAGTCACTCCCTGTCGGTCCATGACAATATGTTCCTTGATATTTTGAATGAAGAACGACCAAGACTCCAAACTCTCCCTGTCGACAACAGCGAATGCAAGCGGTAATATTTTGCCATTGGCAGTGACAATCATTGCTACAAGCAACACACCAGCGTATTTACCGTATAAGAATGTACCATCTATAGTTATAACAGGCCTACAATATCTAAAGCCATCGATGACGGGTTTGAAAGACCAAAAAACAAAGTGGAAGACGAGCATAATGGTTGTATGCCCGGTATATCTATGCTTCTATGTCACGATGTGCCAGGATTAGATGTCTGTAATGCATGCATGAATTTAGGCAACTGCCTATATGATTCATCCCAATCACCGAATACCATTTTAATTGCCTTTGCCCTTGCATGCCACGCCTTCTTGTATGATATACTATAGTTCATGGTCTTTTTTATATCTTCGATGACATTCTTAATTGGCATATCAAGTTCATTCTGCATACGACAATCAAATATGAGTTGGATTATCTGGGTGTGAACACTATAAACAAACAAATATGTATATATATGTAAACATTTATTTTTTATACTAACCGCAACTTGTCCCAAAATATGAGAAGCAATGTAACTGGAGCTAATATTAGTGTGGTCCCTGTTCATTCATGGGTATAAACAATGGTGAGGACCCCTGTACTGCTTTATTTCAAAAAGACCATGTTTCCTACTAAGAGATGCACGCAACCACCAACTGCAGTCGTGCTTGCAAGCAGACACCCAAAGGTCTCGCTTGGAGGTTACGACCTTATACTCTCGATTATTTGTTGCATGGTACAATTTCATAGCATGTAGAAGTTGCTTCTTATCAACAAAAACCATTCCTCTGTCCAACCCTGGATTTTCAGCGCTCCAGATCCGGTTACGGGGAACGACATCACGGGTACTAATGTCAAAATCACCACCCATGTGAATGTTGTCATAGAAAGGGATTTCAACTCTAGGTGGAATGGGGGCATTTTCAGGGTTAACGGGAGCCTGGGCGTCATACTCTTCATGATCATCATCATCTGATCCGCCTAATAAATTTTCTTCATCAGACATTTCATTGTCATCATCGTTTAGGGCGACATCAGGACCGTACATGTCACTGTTAGTAAACTGCACCTCGTTCACTGTTTCAGCCATATTACCAGCAACTTCAACCGGAGTGGTATGATGGCTGCATGTGGGCACATCTTGTGTGTTATTGTCAAATTCATAATCATATCCACCACGTGAACTTGATTCTACACCATGGCCCTGAAATGACTGTTGTGTGTAGCACAGTGGATAACATTGACCTAATTCATACATAGGAGACTGAAACGCAGTTGTGTCAATTCCATGCGTCAGCAATGTAGTGAACGGACGAGAATCCATTTGTGTCATGTTCGGGATATTGTGTACAACCTCTTTATCAATGTAGACTTCCAAACAATTTGGTGCTTGAAAACTTGCACTGATACTTAATACGGTGTTCAACGCGTCATCGTCATTGATCGGTAATATCTTGTATTTGTTGTGTGTTTGCCACTGGCGATAAGGATATCTACATTTGAAGGTCAATCGGACACTTTCCCCGTAACTTGCTACCTTTGACATAAACATCTCCTCCAAATTACTAAGCGTGGTGCCAATTTACACCGCACATATCCCTTTCGGCTCAGCATCATATGAGACGCCTTCATCGGGATCCCGAATTATGTTTCCCCCCAGTAGAAAATAATTGGAACAGTCTCCATATACTTGCTTCAATTAAGACAAAAAACATTAAAATAGCAACAATATACTTATATCTCCTTGTACTTGTAAAAGAATTATATGAATTTTAACTCATTCAATTACAATTAATTTACATAAACTTATGAGTGTAAGTTGTTAATCTTGTTACTTTGAGTGTAGGTAAACTTATGAGTGTAGGAAAATCCAACAATCTTATGAGGTAGGTAAACTTATGAGTGTAGGTAAACCTAATTTTACATCAAAGTAACAACCTACATCAAAGTAACAATATTTTTAATTTACCTAAATTTCTAATCATTACATAAATTATGAGTGTAGGTTGTGACTTTATGTAAATTATAAAGTGTTGGTAAACTTGATTTATACATAAAGAAATTTGATTTATACATATTCGTGATCACGCTTGTAAGTAAAATATGTAAAAACGTGTTTTCAAAACACATTTTGAACAAAGAATTCAAAACCAGTACTCACTCTTCTTTGTCACAGACACTCACACTCACTCTCTCTATCTCTCTCACTCTGACACACACACCCACAACACGCACACTCACATGAAACGTATATAATTTTTAATATATATGAATTTTATTTTATAAAATTCAGAACAATTATTTTTTTTTATTTAATTTTTCTTTTCAAATAATTTATTTTTCCAATTAATTTTATTTTTTTTCCAATGAATTTTTTTTTCAAAGGTGGGGGAATAACTGTCATAAACATAAACCTCAGGCTCAGGGGTGTCAGTGTAATTTAACTAAATAAAAAAATTACATTTTAAGAATTAAAGTAAAAAAATAATCATTTTATATAGTTGATTATTATTTGCTATTATCAATTATTATTATTATATATATATTTAATATTAGTCTGAATTTTACAAAATAAAATTTATATATATTAAAAATTATATATGTTTGATGTGAGTGTGAGTGTTGTGGGTGTGTGTGTCAGAGAGAGGGATAGAGAGAGTGTTTGTGAGTGTCTGTGACAAACAAGAATGAGTGCTGGTTTTGAATTCTTTGTTGAATTTTTACATTTTGCTTGGAAGTGGTTATTATCCACGGGTTAACAGTAAAACCGTGGTTTGCAACCACGTTTTCTGAAGATAGAAAGAATTACTTAACAAAAGCATGGTTATGTATAAATCAAATTTCCTTAATCAGATTTACTTTACAAAAATAATTACTTCAAAATTTATTTATAAATAAAATTTCCTTAAAAGCGTGATTTGTAACCACGTTTTGTTAATTAAAAGCGTGGATTGTACTACGCTTTTAAGATTTTACAAATTGTCCACGGGAGGGCCACAAAAACGGTGAAACCGTGGTTTGTAGCCGCGTTTTAGCTTAGTTTAGGAATTCTGTCCAAACTAAGCCTACTTTGGGAAATAAATTACTATTTTGCCTTAATTTCGGAAAAGCCCCTAATTTGGTCAATGGTTTAATCGTATGCATGTAAATGGTAACAATTTAAAAAACACTTATTTTGAGGATATTATTTCCCAATCTTGATCTATTCAGACATTAGTATTTCGACAAACTAGACAGATATATCAATAATTTTGAATATGAAGACATTATGACGATTTTTCTTTTATTTTTCTGTTCATATAATTTTATTATATAATTTGTATCAAGTATTGTATTTATTCAGTGCGATTGGACAAAATTGGACAAGTCATACAAAAATCTTAAATCATAGTGTAACTTTTTCTATGAAATTATTATTATTTTCATTGAGTTGAAATAACTCGACTGATTTTGTATGACTTGTTCTTCATTTTTATTTCAAACATTGTTTACATAATTTTTTAAAACTGGTGGTCCAATTAGTGAGATTTATGGACAATTAAAGAGAAGTTATTTTTATTTGCTCAAGCTTCTGCCAATAGGGACCTTAATGACAAAGTCATTTGGTAGGTTATTTCCTATGAGATTATTCCCTAACTTAGGGAAATAACCTCATACGAAATAACGTAGGAAATAACTTAGGAAAATAACGTAACAAATAACATAAATAAAAAATAAGTCAATTAGATAAAAATAAGTTATTTACGACTTTGTTCGAATTTAATTCAATTTATTACAATTATTAAAAACTTATGAAAAATGCATATATGAGCAACATGTGTCCCTCTTTAAGAGCAACTTTATAAACTTTACAAATTTATTGAGTTAAAATCAACTAACTTAGTAATTATTTTTCGTTAAAAATCCTAATGTCTTTATTTATTAGACCAAATTACATGTAGAGATGCCACCATGTTAAGGGTCAAAATTGAATTAATTAAAAGCATAAGAATAAAAATGACATAAGAAGCAAAATTTATAGACTATTAATATAATTTATCCTAAATTTAAAATTTAAAAAAAAATGTTAAAAAATAAGCGCTAAACAGTGGGTTGTGCTAACTTTTGTACTTATTTTTTTTAACTTATCAAACTTATTCAAGTTTTTTTAACAAATTTGAATTTCATTTGTTTTTTCCACCTAAAAATGCAAGTTTCAATTAAAAAAAAGTCGTAAAAAGTTAAAACTTAATTGAATAAACATAATGCAGGTGCATAGAGAATAAATCAATTGGATAATTCAAGTGGGTAAAAATTATCGAGAATGAATCATTTTATAAATCAAATATTTTAATTTTTTCAAATATAATTCTTAAACAAATTTTTTTTTTTGTATCAAATGTTTTGATAATAGCATTTTCCATGACGACTTGAAAGGCCTCTTTTGGCAAAGAGGTAAAAAGTAATTTTTTGAATTCTAATTTTTTGTGGATCAAATTTTTTGACCTCTAATGTTTATATCAATTTTTTTGTGGATCACTTCTAAAAAGTCATTTATTTGTATCAAATTTTTGGACTTCTAATGTTTTGGTAATTTTTTGGGAAAGAGGTAAAAAGGCATTTTGGGTTTCACTCCGACTATTCGCGGCGAAGGACACGGCCACCCTCTCACAACTGAAAATTTTCTCCTCCTTTCCCCTTAATTTTCTCTTCATTTTCTTTTGACTGAACTTGCTTTTCTTTTATGCCAAACATCCCCTTATACTTTCCATAATAGAGAAACAAAAAATGATATAATGATCAGTTGGATCTATGGACTCGGGATAATTAGTACTACACTAACCATGACAACTTTAAACATAGTTCCTTGTAATTCAATTTTGTATGACACTGATATATATTATATGATTCTATTTTTATTTTTTTTAAATATATCGTAAATATTGTTAGGCTGTGCTTAATTTATTGGAATGAAAATAAAAGGAAATGGCATCACAATTATAAACAGATTTAAGATAAATATAAACCATTCAATATTCACATTCAACAGATTTCTAAACAGATTTCACAAATATGAACCCTAACCCTAATTTATTATTTCTGATTTGACAACATTTTCAGATTCATGAACCCTATTCTAAACAAAAAATTAATATTTCAAATGTTAAATATTAAGATTCATTAAAATTAAATTTAAATTTTAAATTTTAAAATTAGGGTTAGGGTTAGGACATTTTAAAATTAATCGATAGGTAATCTAAAAATGCTGTGACTTTCATTATAAATTTTACTACATAAGGAAAAAATAAAATTAATTGGCCTTCAAATCTACATAGTTTCTTTGAGACCCATTCAACAACACTTGATAGATTTGTCAACCTATGAAATCATGCATAGGTTGTTTAAATATCTTAATGTACATCCACATAGTCAATATTATCAGGATTTTCACATATTTTTCTCTTCTTTTTTTTTTTGGGGTCATTATCAATGTTTCCTATCATAATCTTTCCTTTTTTTTTTTCTTCTTTCAGGCAAGACAAGATGATACTTAATTAGATTATAAACTAGATTATGGATTTATTAAGATAACTCTCATAAGTAAGTGGACAATTCATAATTTACCTCAACCTATACCCAAAAATTATACAATTCTTATCTGAAAGGAATCTGCTATTATGTAACATAGAGACTTGTTTGGTGAATTTTTTGTCGAAAACTTATTTCAGAAATTTTTTCTATCTGTCCCATTTTTTAAGAAACACCAAAAAGTTATTTTTACGATGTCAAAACTATTTTTTGTGCAAAAATGAAAATAGTGGTGTTTTTGAAATTTTCATTTTTTTTTCCAAAAATGAAAAAACAATGTGAAAATGTAATCCTAACCCTAATTTAATATTTCAAATTAGGGTTCATGAATGTAAACAGATTTTCTGTTAGATTCATTAAACCATTTTAAAATTTAAATTTGTGAATAATGAATCCATAATTAATATTAAGATTATTCTAACCCTAACCCTATTCTAAACAGAAAATTAATGAATCTTACATTTTCACATTCACATTCATGACAAATATAAACCCTAACCCTAATTTAATATTTAAATTTTTCTAAACAGATTCAACATTCAACATATGCCATAAATGTAATCCTAATTTCTCAATTTCACATATACATTAACTAGATTAAGAGAGTATTTTTAAATCAGATTAGGGTTTTAACCATAGAACGATTATGGCATTTTCACAATTCATTTAGGATGAATTTAGAAATCTGATTTCTTTTTTTTTTGGGTAAGTAAGAAATCTGATTTCACATTCAACAGATTTCACAATTAGGACACAGATTTCACATTTCTCAACAGATTTCACATATTTTTAAACAGATTTCACAAATGAAAACCCTAATTTCTCAAATTTCAAAATTATAAACCCTAACCCTAATTTATGATTTCTGATTTCACAACATTTTATTCACAAATATAAACCCTAACCCTAACCCCACATTCATGAACCCTAACCCTAATTTATTCACAAATATAAACCCTAACCCCACATTCATGAACCGTAACCCTAATTTAATCATATTTTCACAAACACAAATATATTCACAAATATAAACCCTAACCCTAATTTATTCGCATTAAAGTAGATGATAGAAGCCATACCAACGAGAGAGACAGTACTGAAGCAGAGGGAGCTCGACAGAGAGAGATCAGGGAGCACAGAGAGAGAGAGAATAGTAAGAGCGAGAGAGACAGCAGGGACCGAAGAGAGAGCAGGGAAGAGAGGCAAATGTAACAAGCGTGAATGCAAAACGCGGGGCTGGGGAGGATATATATAAGTTTTAAAATCGTGGTTGTGAACCACGATTTCACTTAACCAAAATAACTTTTGCCTAAAAGCGTGGTTCCAAAGAGCGAGTTCAGAAGCAAATTTTTTTTTTTATAAAACGTGGTTTGGAACAGCGAGTTCAGAAGAAAATTTTTTTTGGCTAAAATCGTGGTTTGTAACAGCGAGTTCAGAAGAAAATTTTTTTTAAATGAAATCGTGGTTTACAAAAGCGAGTTCAGAAGAAAGAAAAATTAATTAAAAGCGCGTTTTGTAACCGCGTTTTATAACCACGATTTTAAGACTTTCAAAATTTCACGCAGGACAGATCCATAAATGTTGAAATCGTGGTTGTGAACCGCGATTTAGCTTATTTTGAAAATTCTTTCAAAATTAGGCTTAGTTTGGGAATTGATTTAGTATTTTGGCCTATTTAGGAAAATGGCCCTCTCACTCCAACCCCTCTTCGCTTTCTCTCCACAAGCACCCCCAAAACTCCAAACGAATTCACCAACCTCTACTCCAAAGGCCGCCTCAAAGAAGCATTTGAATCATTCACATCAGAGATTTGGTCCGACCCATCTCTCTTCTCTCACCTCCTCCAACAATGCATTCATACCCAATCCCTCTCACTCCTCAAACACCTCCATTCTCTGATCATCACATCTGGGTCTTCCTCAGAAAAGTTCGTATCCAACCACCTACTCAACGCCTATGCCAAAATCGGAGAACTTTCAACCGCCGTTACACTGTTCGACGTAATGCCCAGGAAGAACATCATGTCTTGCAACATTTTGATTGGTGGGTTCATTCAGAATGGTGATTTAGAGAGTGCACGTCAGGTGTTTGATGAAATGCCAGAACGAAATGTTGCGACGTGGAATGCGATGGTTGCGGGTATGACCCAGTTTGAGTTTAACGAGGAGGGGTTGAGCTTGTTTTCCCAAATGCATGGTTTGGGGTTTATGTTGGATGAATTCACTCTGGGTAGTGTTCTTCGAGGTTGTGCGGGTTTGAAAGATTTGAATGCAGGCAGGCAGGTTCATGGGTATGTGGTGAAATCTGGGTTTGAGTTCAATTTAGTTGTTGGGAGTTCTTTGGCTCACATGTACATGAAGTCTGGAAGTTTGGGAGAAGGAGAGAGAGTGATCAAAGCAATGCCAATTCGCAATGTGGTTGCTTGCAACACGCTTATTGCGGGTAGAGCTCAAAGCGGGTTCTCTGAGGGTGCTTTGGATCAGTATAATATGATGAAAATGGCAGGCTTTAGGCCTGACAAGATTACGCATGTGAGTGTAATCAGTTCATGTTCGGAGTTAGCAACACTTGGACAAGGCCAACAGATTCATGTGGAGGCAATAAAAACTGGTGCAAGTACTGTTGTTGGTGTTATTAGTTCACTGATTAGTATGTACTCTAGATGTGGGTGTTTGGATGAATCTGTAAAAGCTTTCTTGGAAAGGGAAGAAGCCGATGTGGCCTTGTGGAGTTCAATGATTGCTGCATATGGGTTCCATGGGAAGGGAGAGGAAGCCATCGAGCTGTTTAATCGGATGGATCAAGTGGGGTTGGATGCAAACGACGTTACTTTTTTAAGCTTGCTTTATGCTTGTAGTCATTGTGGATTGAAAGATAAAGGACTTCAATTCTTTAATTTGATGATAGAAAAGTACGGATTGAAGCCTCGGCTAGAACATTATACATGTGTGGTTGATCTGCTTGGGCGGTCTGGCTGTTTGGAGGAGGCAGAAGGTTTTATAAGAACTATGCCTGTAAAGAAAGATGCTATTATATGGAAAACTTTATTATCTGCCTGTAAAATCCATAAAAACGCAGATATTGCTAAAACGATTGCTGAAGAAGTTCTTAGGCTTGATCCTCAGGATTCGGCTCCTTACGTGCTGCTGTCGAATATTCAAGCCTCTGCTAAAAGATGGCAGGATGTTTCCGAAGTGAGGAAAGTGATGAGAGATAGGAGGGTGAAGAAGGAGCCAGGTATCAGTTGGTTTGAGGTGAAGAACCAGGTTCACCAGTTTTGTATGGGTGACAAATCCCATCCACAATCAATGGAGATTGATATGTACTTGAAAGAACTGACTTGGGAAATGAAACTGCGGGGTTACGTGCCTGACACCGGCTCTGTTTTACATGACATGGATGCTGAGGAGAAGGAACACAACTTGGCACACCATAGCGAAAAGTTGGCAATTGCTTTTGCTCTGATGAACACCCCAGAGGGTGTTCCAATCCGGGTGATGAAGAATTTACGTGTCTGCAGTGATTGCCATGTTGCTATCAAGTACATGTCGGAGATAGAAAACCGAGAAATTATTGTACGAGATGCTAGTAGGTTTCACCATTTCAAAGATGGGAAATGTTCTTGTGTTGATTACTGGTAGGGAGATTTTACATTACTTTGGCTGTTTATGGCATCAATTCTTTGTTTTATGTTTTGAACAATGGGATTTTTCTCATTTATTCATGTAACATGATTTTAACTCATCTCATATATGGAAAGAGATGAATTTGTTTTTATACAGACTTGTTGGAAACTTTTTGTTAGTATTTTTCATGTGTTTTACAATAACAGAATAATTATTTTAGTTGCATCGACAACATTCCATTGTGTGAAAGGTGTGGTGTGATTTGGAAAATTTACTTAAAAAGGTACTAGCTAGTGGCCTTCTGAGCCATTCAATTAACAAATTTTCATGATTGCATGCTACATTGCCATGGCAGTAAGAAAAGTTTGTAAGATTTATTAGTTTGTATTGTATTTTTTCTCTTGTTATATGGTCCACATGACACGAACTATTGATAGCTTCTGTTGACCATTAGTGCTCGGCCAAAAGTAAGAGTAATACACTTGGAATTATCATTGGCCATATAGTTGATTCTCGTTCTTTAGAGCCGAAGTCTAAAAATTTCAAGGACGGTGAAGCATTAAAATCTGATAGAAGTTTTGAGATTCAATTTTTCATAAAATATTGAGATTGCAGTCAAAATTCTTAACATCAATAGAAAATAGAAAATCAAGGACTAAATTGGTTTTGAAAATTCTATCTTAAATACACTCAGATGCTTCACCAATTTACATTTAGTGGTGAACCTAAAACTTGTCTTGTGGAGAAGAAAATGTCTCACCATCCCCTATCCTAAACTACTTGTCTTACCTTTAAATTTATCTTTTAAACTGATTGTTTAGATTTTGTATATTAACAAAATTCAAAATTAAGAAAACCTGTATTAGTTGAAAAATTGGGAAGTAAATCATATTTTAACTTCTCTTATTTAAAAACAGAATTTTTTGAATTGTTTCAATTCTAAAGACTTACACATTCATTAAGCTGAGTGTTATTTAATTTAATTTTTATTTTAGTATTATTTTTTTGCATAATGGACAAATGGTTGGTGAGAAACTAAGAATTTGTTCCAAAAATACAAATATCACTACGTACATGGAATTAAACCATATAAAAGTACCAAGAATGTACACTTTAGAATGGTCGGGCCTATCAGAGGTATCCTTAGCCTCATTTTTTTCTCCAGAGGTAAGCCCCATTGTGTATTATTTTTTATTTTTTGTGGTTTAATTCGGTGTATATAGACTTATTCTATCCATACATATATACCTCTCTGTGTGCAGGCATGCTCATTTACCTGGAAGTTATGATACACATTGACATTCACATGGGCTCAATGGTCAATCGCTGCCCACAGAACCTGTATAAAATTGCTCCACCTCCTTTACAAGACTTGACTTGTGATGACTTTTGTTCTCCCACCCCCAAGTTTACTCTGGTAACTCTTTATAAAGCTAGCAACAAAAGAGCGATAAAAGTAATTCATCAGAGATCATGGCTGGAATAATCATATTTTTGTTCTGCTCATTTGTTTTCAGTGTGTGTTTAGCTCAAAATATTGCCCAAACTTCTGTTGAGGCGGCTGGATCTTCTTCATTACCTCCATCATTTGGTCCCATGTTCTACCTCAATTCAAGTTTTCCCTCAATTTGGTACAACAATGATTCTAATGGTAAGAGTGTCATCAGTGAAGACAGCTCAACGACCGTGAGAGCAATCTTCTCAAGAAGGGGAAGTGTTGAGTTTGTTTGTGGATTCTACTGCTTCGGCAGTTGCATCTATTGCTTGCTCTCAGTTGCCATTATTGGTGGAGGCAATCAGAGTGTAGTTTGGTCAGCAAATGTAGGCCATCCTGTGAAAGAAGGCGCAACTCTACAACTTATAGTAGATGGAGAATTGGTACTACGAAATTCAGATAGAGGCCACGTGTGGTCAACCAATACATTAGGCAAGTCCGTGGTGGGAATGAACATGACGGAATGGGGAAATTTGGTTCTATTCAACAACAGAGGAGCAATTGTTTGGCAGTCTTTTGATTACCCCACGAATACATTGCTTGTTGGGCAGCGGTTATACAAGGATCAAAAACTCATTTCAAGTTCATCAAACTTATGGGCTTGTGGTTTGTACTTTGCCACATTGAAATTGGCTACCGGTTTTGCTACATACATAGGAGGCAAGGGTCAACCACAAATGTATTATCAGTTGGTGCCAGTTCAAACCTCAACCACTAGCAGAGGATCATACTATGCAGAGCTTCAACAAGTAGGTTTCCTTGTGAATTTTGGTACATCTCAATCAATGTTTAAAATAAATCCCATCAATTTTCCCTCCACTGTAAGCACTGCATATATGAAACTAGGTAGTGATGGGCATTTGAAGATATTCCATCACAGTAATGCCTATGGGTTGAGGGAGATTGTTGATATGATTACCCATGATTTAGGTGAATGTCAACATCCTCGCCATTGTGGTGAATATGGCTTATGCAGACAAGGCCAGTGTAGTTGTCCCAGTTGTCCCATAGGGATTGATCGTGTTGGATATTTTGAGCAGACCCAGAGCCAAAATGGAAAACAATATCACCAACAGACTCAGCTTCAAATACCCTATATGGGTTGTTCTAGGATTACTTCTTTGTCTTGCCCACCTCCCTTTGACCAGAAGCACCATCTTGTTGAAGTTAGAAATGTAACCTACTTCAACCTCATTGACTCAGATGCTGCATTTCCAAATATCAATGACATGGAGACATGCAAAGAGATGTGTCTGCTAAATTGTTCCTGTGGTGCAGTCTTTTTCAGGTGCAACAATAATGTTTGAGATGGGTATTGTTATATCCCATCCACGGTATTTACAATTAGAGAAGGGAAAATCCCAAACCACAGTTTCACATCTGCAACATTTGTCAAAGTCCAAATTCCCTAGGCAGCAAACGGACAAGTAGAAGGCACTGTGCCTGACACTTCTCCACCTGCTTCACTTTCGAGAAATCGAAGAAATTTAAAACCAATAATAGCAGGGTCGTGTGCTGGTGCCCTTTTAATATTTGTTGTTATAATTGTTGCATGCTTTGTGATGTTGCGCCCAAGCTGCTCAGAGGACGGGGAGGACTGTATGATTCAAGTTCCAGGAAGTCTAGTAAGGTTTTCATATGAACAGCTATGCGCTGCAACAGAAGATTTTAAGGAGAGATTGGGAGGTGGAGCATTTGGATCTGTGTTCAAAGGGATGTTGGAAGATGGCACTCAGATTGTGGCGAAGCGTTTGGATAAATTGGGCCAAGGGATGAAGGAATTCTTTGCTGAAGTGGAGACACTTGGACACATACACCATGTTAATCTCGTGAGGTTGATTGGGCTTTGTGCAGAAAAATCTTGCAGGCATCTAGTATATAAGTATATGTCTAATGGTTCCTTGGATAACTGGATTTTCTGGAATAACCAGAGACCTTGCCTCAATTGTCAAGCTCGGAAGAAGATTATACTTCACATAGCCAAAGGGCTGGCTTACCTGCATGAAGAATGCCGACAGAGAATAATTCACCTCGATATAAAGCCACAAAACATTCTCTTGGATGAAGATTTTAATGCCAAAATCTCTGATTTTGAGCTATACAAGTTGATAACCAGAGACAAAAGCCATGTTCTGATCACAATGAGAGGAACTCCTGGATGTATCGCTCCAGAGTGGTGGCAAGCAAGAGTCACCATCAAAACTGATATTTATAGCTCTGGAATTGTTCTTCTTGAGATAGTTAGTGGCCGGCAAAACTTTGATAGCATGCAGTCAGAATCTAGAAAACATCTGCTTCAAGTGTTGCGGGAGAAGGCTGAGTATCAAGTAATTGACATTGTGGAAAACATGGATGAAGGAGTCAAACAATATCATGCCGAGGAGGTGGTCAGGATGATAAAGATTGGAGCTTGGTGTTTGCAGAATGATCAGTCAAGAAGGCCTTCCATGTCTATTGTGGTTAAGGTTCTGAAGGGATTGATGGAGGTGGATACAAACATCAACTACAACTATACATATGCAATGGCTTCTTCTTTGACAGTCAACAGCCATGCTTCCACAGCACCACCAGCTTCAGTTCTTTCTAATCCCCGATGAAAGCAGAAATTAAGGTAACCAAATAACTTATGTAACTTGGTTCTGAATTTTGATTATTTGGACTAGTTGGACTAGATTACATGGCACTATTAGTCCATGATTAAATGTTCTTTGGTTACCAATCCTTTAGGATTATATGTTCTATCCCACGTCTGGAGTGCTCCTGGATTAAGAAGCGATTAATAGAATCATATCATATCCCATGTTTATTTGAAATCACTAGACATGGATTACATGGTGTAATGACTATAGTTTGAGGACATTTTGATATTTTCACCGCTAAATCTAGACCCCCATCAATCCCCCATTTTCGTATCCCACCGTCCTCGAGGGACTCAATAGTCCCTCCAATGGAGGATATACAGTTTGGGAGGACTGTTAGTCCAAAAGTCGATTTTTATATCTAAGCGTGAAATTCAGTATTTGGCCAGGATATATAATCCAGTCCCACACTCTTATTCCTCAGAACAAACACAACGAAAATTATAAGTTCCACAGCTACAACCTGTTTGAACCATTGAAAGTCATATGAACCTATTTTAGAGTACAAAACAGGATGGCAATTACAAGTCATAGCCTTCCTAAAGTACATTTAAATGAGAAAAGTTGCTGATGTAGGACAAGTAGGGACAGCGCTGGATTTTGAAAATACAGGTTATTTGACGGCCTAAACAATGAGTAATTTAGGGTCTTAATGGTTAAATTGAAGACCAATAGATAGAGGAAGGGATTAGGGTTGATTTGGGGGTGATTGGATGGGATTTTGAGGTTGAAAATGGCACTTTCAGAGGCTGTGAATAGTAATCCCAAAATAGTAAATTGAAAAAAAAAGAAGAAAAAAAATAGGTATAGGAATCACTCCTAGAATCTTTAGATATCACACCTAGGGTTTGATTGCATCACACGATTCATGAAAAAGTTTCAAAAGCTCTTAAAATTCTCTAAAATATTAACTCCATTAAATCATAAGTATTATATGGCTTTATATAGAATTAGGAGACTTTTTAAACCAACTAGAATAAAAAAAATAAAAAAAAAGGAACTATTACAACATCTTTGACTTCCAAAACTAATTTAAGACCAAATAAAAAATATAAATAAAATCTAAGTAAATAACTGGTCTTACAAGACAACTCATGGGTGACACCTACAACCCATGTCAGCAAATATGAAAATTACCAAAATATCCCTAATTTAAAATTTTTAGAAAATATAAAATAATCATAAATTAAGACTCTAGTAATAGTAGAAACATAATTATGAATGATTCCTATCAGTTTTTCTTTTATAGTATGTCAATTTCTAAATATCGCCACTTTGAATTTATTCTTCCTTGAGTTTCTTATACTCTGCATCAGTTGTATGCATGCTTCAGACAAACTAAAAACATAAAAGAAGGGGGGCGGGTGTCACACCCCAAATCCGGGCATAACCAGCCGTGGCCCACAGGGACTTAGCTCAAGGCACACGTAAGCGTAAACATGAATCCAAAACCATAAAGAATATGTGACGATAACTTAGAAATAAATAAATCAAAACCCAATCCAGTGACATGCCACAAGTGCAAAACAAGCTATAACCAACTTCCTAAAAATATATATATACTGAATGGGACACAAACTGCCCACAAAATAAAATAATTCTAAATAAAACTCAACCACAATGTACGCACAAAACCCAACATAACAACCTAAAACAAAATAAATGAATGTCCTAGAGGTCCATGCAATTGCGTCCCCGCTACGCCATAAGTCCACTCTAAGTCCTTCTAACACCTAGAAATGATAAACAACTAAGTCAACTGATAGTTCAATAAGTAGCAACATGGATAGTAAATACAGTTTTGAAAACAAGGTTCGATTCCAAAATAAGATATATATCACAAAAACTAGATTGGCATACAGTTTTGATAAAGATAATCTGTTTCAAAAAGAAAGTTTCACAGTTCAACAATTAAAATACTCGTGTCTCTCAAGAATATGATAAATGACATTTTTCACTTAAAACAGATTACAACATGAACATTAATAATTTTCTGGGTACCAAGAATAACAAGTAACATGCCACATAGTTCTCAAGGCAATAAGCCTGTTGGATCCAATATCGAACCAAAGTCATCCTCGGGGTCGCAACCCGGGCTTTTTCTCTAAGACGATCCGATTGAAGGTCACCTAGCCTAGCCTAGCCTAGGTCTTTTCCTTACAATCATTGAGCACTAAAGTCATCACGGCCCAACCCGGATCTGTTCTCTAGTGGCCAGAGTCACCACACAATGGAATAATTTTCCTGGATTAAAATATATAAATGGTCCCGATAATCAATACGATTCAGTTTCGCAAAACATGGTAGTTCACCATTATAAACATGAGACCATAACAAATAGTCTACAGTATGCCAAGTTTACACGTTTCAGAAATAATTTGATTCCATTGATAATATAATAATTTATTAAAACAATTTAGTCCTGAAACAACAATTTAATTTTCCAACAGTTCAGGGTAGGGGAACATTTATAAAAATATGTAGCATGCAACTACTCACCTGAAAACGAAATAATGTTATCCTCGAATGGAGTATAAAGTCCAACTAGTGCCCTGAACTAAGTATGAAAACTACACGTCACTACTAATTAAAAATACTAAATAATAAGAAACTAAGTAACCTCAAACTAAAGCACACTAATACGGCTTAACCCAACTCACCGTTACTCTTAAATATTACCTAAGCTCATGTTCTTTAAGGTCTAAAATCACCCAAGATATGGGTTTAAATTGAAACTTAATTAAAAGTAACTTTAAGATAAAACAGAATTTTAAACAAGTTTTTCTAATCTATTCGCTAACTTTGAAAATTACATCCACGTTGTTTGAAAAATTCCAAAACCCTCCATATACCAACTAATATATCTTAAGTTTCAAACCCAAATGGTTTCACTTGATTTGCTTATCAAAATAATTATTTACAATTAATTATATCCAAACAGGTTGTTTTCTGCAGCACTTTAAAGAAATTAATGGTTCTATTAATATACACGAGCAATCAACGCAAGGCCAAAAATGTAAGGAACTAGGCTCATAACCAGTTCTAATGGCGCTGATTTGATAATTTTTTGATTTATACCCAACGAGAACGACATTTTCGAAGTTATTGTTTTACACCAGTTTTCTGGACAGATTTGAACACATCAGTTAATATAGATTTTGACTCTCAAAAATTATGAGAAAATTCTGATATGCAATTCAATATGTAATTAATCTACTGTAAAAATTTCAGTTCAAAATTCATCCGTTTGATGTGGTTTCTTGATTTTTAAAGTTTGTGATTCTGTGTGGAATTTTTGAACTAAGAATTACATCCATTCAAAATATTAATAATTTTCAAAGCAAAATAGGACTTACTAATAATTTTTTTTTTTCTTTTTTAACTGGTTGTCATTGTAATTAAATAAATAAATAAATTATGCACACCTTTAAAAATGTTGGAGAAATTCTGATTGAATTCTTCAGTTCCTAAAGACTATAATTGTACCAGGGGGTTACAACAAACAACAATGCTAGAGACTCACATTTTGCACCAACAATAATGTGGCAAAGGTGATGGGTCTCATATAATTAAGGGGTTGTTTGGCATGATGAATATAAGTGCACTTATTTAGATAAGTGCACTTATTTGGGTCACATTACCTCTTTACTTTTCTGTATATCTTTTCGTAAAAAGTCAAAAAATATATTTACTTAGGTCATCCCAAATAACCCCATAACCAATTAAAAATTGACCCCTAAATGTATAACCAATTAAAAATTGACAGTTGTCAGATCAAAAGGATTCTACCAATGAAAACCAAGACCTTAAAAATTGACCCCTAAATATATAACCAATTAAAAATTGACATTTGCCAGATCAAAAGGATTCCACCGATGAAAACCAATACACTACTCATGCGTTCGTGCTAAGTGCAAATCTAAGGATTCTACGCGTGTGCGGGTGGTGCAAAGCACCAATCGTTGTGGTGTGAGTGCATGTACACTAGCATCCATTCCACAATTCTATATTCAAAGGAATATTTTATATAGCACTTTATGAAGTACTCTATGTTTTTCTCTCTTTTCAATGTGGGAAAAAAATCCCCAAACTTATTTCTAACTTTCCATAGAAAAATAAAAAATATTTTAAAAACGCCCAAAAACTAAACTATTATTTTTTAAAACCCTTTTGAAAATTCCCCAACAAAAAAATGTGTAACATATGTTGTAGTTGTAAAAATTTCAGATCATAAAATCATGTGATGCTTAATTATGAAATTTCCTTGTGGTTAAACTTGTGATTTTTTATTTTTATTTTTGTCAATGAATAAGAAATTAATTACAAATGTAAGAGAAAAAAACTAGATGGGTGAACCCAAAAGGTAACATAACAAAGTGGGAGAAAAAAGGTTGTTCAATATCATTTTCATTTTTTCTAACCTAAATTTAGTTTGGGATGATTATGTTTTGGCAAATGCATTTACAGCTAACTTTAGGTTATGAAGTCAAGAAAACAAACAAACTGCTGGATATCTCTTAACATTTCACCATCTTATATATATATATATTATGAATAATTTTAGGTACTCACTTTATTTATTCTGAATTTATCCCGAATGAGATTTTGTGATTGTGAATGAATTTGTGTGGTGTGGAATCCATATATAGAATGAATCTAAACTGCAAAATAATAATTATGAATAAATTTAAAATAAATAAGAATGATTTTGTAGTATTACTCATATATTATTCTCAAACTTTGTTATCTGCAATTAAGGAGGAACATATGTTCTGTCCCATTTTTTTTTTGTTCCATCCTTTATTCTATGCTTAGTTAATATTACTACATCAAAATTAATAATTAGAAATTAATAAATATTGGAAGATTTTACAATAAACACCAATTATTATATGCACCCTTAATTATATTATTTTTTTTAATTATGACATTATTTTGATATATTTGATTATGCTTTATATAGTATTTAGGCCTCGTTTGACACGTGAGAGTTTTAACTTAAAAGTCAAAAAATTACTAAAAAACCAAGAACTCTATAACCTATACTAAAAAATCAAAGATTCTATTTTCTCTACTTTTTGCACATCTTTTCGTAAAAAATCAAAAAGTCATTCCAAACATATTAGTTTTTTTACCTCATATTTTAGCCAAAAAATCAAAAATTACTAAAATAGTATGTTCCCAAATGAAGCCTTAGTTATGACTTTTTTTCTAATTATCACTCAAAAAATATAAAATTATATATATATTTTTTAAATTATGAGATATATATGATACACGTCCTTAGTCATTCCCAATAAGAATGATACTGTCACGACCCAAACCCGCCTCTATAGGTTTAGCGTCGTAACTGGCCAATAATCCTTGGATTACCAAAGTCTTCTTGATAGAACCACATATAGTGAAGGGACTGCAAAAGCAAATATAGAGAATATATAATGTCTATAGAGCTGTGTTGACATATAGGATACGGAAATCTTCAAAACAAACTTGTAAAAATATATATAATGTCATAATTACATTAATCATGCGTCACTCATTCATAAAAATGAAACCAAAAGGGGACTTAGCCCAGTGTACAGATAAGCAAACAAGCAAAAACATCTGTAGTAAGGTTACAAAACTAAACATCTCGAAAGGGAACCTCCCCGGGCGGCACAGAAGGGTGGCTCACAAAAACTGAGACGCCAGGTCCTCAACTCTGAGCTTGGTCACGTGCCTGCTCACCTACATACATAAAATAAATAGTGAGCTGGAGCCTAGTGAATAATAACAAAGTAAAGGGTTTTAAATAAATGATGTCCATAATAGGTACCGAAATCAGAGTTCATATTAGAAGCAAATATATTCATGTTCTTGTTCAACTACATACAGAAATCAGAGTTCATGCTTCGTTATACATGGTACATCCATTAGCATTAACTTGCTTTGTAGTTCCATTGGGAACCTCCGGTACCGGAAAAACTTGTAACTTGCTTAAACCACGGTATTGTTACCCATGGGCAAAGTTTTAAAAAGCGGCCGCAACCGTTACGTAACGCCGTTATGTAACGGTTCTGGTAGTTACCGCTACCCGTTACGGCCGCTTTTGCAGTGTGATTGAGATTCACAAGTGTATTGGCCGTAACGGCGCCATAACGGCCGTAATAGCCTGTTACGCATCGTTACGTAACGGTTCCGAATTGCTTCTTTCGAAAAAACACAAAAAAAAAAGGTTGAAAATAGGGAAAGAGAGATAGAGAGAAGAGGGAAGATGGAGGAACAAGAGATAGAGAGAGAGAATAGGAAAGATGAAGAACATGTTATTGATTTGTTGAAGTTGTAAGACCTATGTTATTCTATTCAGCTGCTATTACTCAACCATTTTGTTTGTGTGTGTCTATCTATAATAATAATAATAATAATAATAAGTGTGGTCATTATCTATTTGGCTTGATTAATATATATATATTTAGGTTTTTATTTATTCTCTTACTTTTGTCATTGTTTATCTTATATATAATAGTTAGTGATTGATTTTTTGTATAATATAAAGTCATTAATTATTAAAATAAAATGTAAAAAACTCAGTTTATAGTGATTTAAAATATGAAATATATTGGATCAAACTTAAAAATTTATAAAAATTGATTAATATTTATTTTAAAACCCAATAAATATGATCATGGAAAAAAAATGTGCGTATCGGTAAGTTTTTTTCAAATTGTGCGAAAAATAAAAAAATTCACGGTTCCGGTTACCGCAACCGTTACACTATGGCTTTTACACCCTGCAACCGCAACCGTGCCACCGCTACGGCGACCGCAACCGCTTTTCAGAACCTTGCCCATGGGTAAGGGCCATGAGACCACGGTATTATTACCCCTGGGCAAGAGCCTTGCTCATAAAGGCACGGTATTGTTACCCCCGGGCTAGGGCCTTGTGCTAAAGATGCCATGAATACATTTCAGAAACTTGGACAATCATTCATTACACAGAATATAACATTTCATAAAATAGACCTTAATTCATATCATTCAGAAAATAATTAAAGTTAAACATAGCTTTACTAAGTTATTACTCACAGATGACTCAACTTGTAGAACAGGCAAATCAAATAACTTGAGGCGCGTGACCTACACATACATAGCAGAAATACATAATGAAACACACATTCGGTTGGTACTTAACTTCTTTCGTTTCATTCTTAGTGTGTTTCTAAGTCTTAACCTCTTATTGAGTCGTAATCATGGCCTAGGAGTGCCTAGGATGCAATGAGGATGCTAAAATGTACTTGAACGCATTTAATAAAACTTGTTGAAAACAGGGGTCCCGCTCGAGCGCAACTTCCCTCGCTCGAGCGCAACTTCCCTCGCTCGAGCGAACATGTAAACATGTGATGGGACGCTCGAGCGCAACTTCCCCACTCGAACAGTCTGTAAACTCTGCAAAAATACTGGTTGTGTGAAATCTCCGCTCGATGGCCGCTCAATTCTCGCTCAAGCGTGAGACCCATGCCTTCGCTCGAGCGTAACTCTTGTCGCTCGAGTGGTCTGCAAAACATGCAAACTTCTGGGAGCATGTATTTCACGCTCGAGCGGACTTAAGGTAGCTCGAGCGGATGTGCAAAAACAAAAGTGGCCACTCGAGCGCAGAATCTGTCGCTCGAGCGGAAGTGCAGAATCTGGAATTTCCAGATTGCACTCTCAAGCTCCAAACTTGAATTCCACACCTCAAAACTCATCTTCTTGGGCCAAAATTCTGGAAAACATTTAAGAATTTGTAAAATATCATGATTTGAAGATCATTTCATGAAATCAAGTCCCAAAAGCATGTCAATTGTGCAAAATTCAACTTGAAATGTAAGAATATTATATGAACATGACATGCATATATTCACTTGAGTTCATAGCTTCCAAAACATGATCAAATGAGGTCCAATGGTGAGAAATATTATGAATTCTTCAAACCATGTTAGAATTACAACATGCATGAGAGGAAATCTTTGAAAACAACTTCAAAATGCTATGAAATATGCATACATGTATGGAATGACTTAACTTTCATCAATTCTAGCTCAATTCCCATATGAATTCACCTAATTCACTTGTTTCCATGCATTAATCAACTACATTACAAGGTCAAAGACTAAAATTCTTACCTAGAGTCTAAATTGCACAAGTGTAGACCTTCAACTCCCAATTTCTTGCAAATCTCCAACAATTCTTAGCATTCCCCCTTTTTCCTAGCTTTGAGCTCAATTTTCTTCTATCCTTCTCTCTCCCACGTTTTTGATGTTATAAGGTGAAGGGATGAGTGTTTAAGTTGAGTCTCATGAGACAAATGAGCCTTATATAGGCTTGGTTAGAGAGTTTAATTAATTAAGCTTACCACTAATCAAATGGATACAATTTATTCTAATTAATTCGTTCCGAATCAAATTTCAATTAAACCTACTATAAAATTCTAATTAACACAACCAAGTCAATTTCTGAATTGGTTGCCGATAAAGCCTTCAATTTGCAAACCGAACTGAAAACATGACCTGATCTTTCTATGTTAAACAGATATAAACACAAATAAGGTAACATATGATGCAAAATTTCACTTTAATTACTTATTAGGAATAATTAAGCATGGATTAACGTTAATCATGGGTTGGGGTTGTTACAGATACGGTTAGACAAGACAGATCCTAGACCCTCAAAGTGAAGTCATCTACATCATTGTACTTACAATTTGCCTCTCAAATTTTCACGGCAGATTAAGATGGAATTGTCCAAAAGAGGCCCCAAACTAGGGATGGCAATTTGAATCCGGCCCGACAAGGATTCGGCCCCCCAATCTCGATTAGAACGGTTTTTTATTTTTGAAAAATATCCCCGATGGGCCGAGGATGGTATTCGAAAATGCATCCCCGATAATGTTTGGGCCGGGGACGGTGATATGTTCCCTAGCCCTAGCCCCGGTCCGTCTCTGTCCCCGTCCTCGTTTTCTCGAACTGAAATTACTATTATACCCCTATATATATAAACCAAACCCCAACATAACACAACCTCACTCACACACACAGAGCCTCACCGTCTCTCTCTCTCTCTCTAAAATCCTCCAAACTAGGCATCTGAGAGATCTGTTTGAAGTAGTAGTCGAGGGCGACTCCGACAATGCAAGTGCGTTTGGTGGATTTCACGGCAATCTGGGGCTTGAGAGGTGGTGAGAGGACTCCAATTGAGGGTTGAGATTGGGGTGTTAGGTTGGGGTTTGGCTTGGTGTGTGGTAGAGAGAAGGTTGAGAAATATCCGGAATGGAGACGCAAACAGGCTTGCCGGCGCGTGATTTGGTCTCGGCGGCATAGAGAGAGATGAGGACGGCTTCGAAGCCAGTGAGAGAGGGCATGGAAGCGGAGGAGGAATGGATACGAGAGAGGTAGATGCCAGAGAAGAGAGAAATGAAGGAGAGGACGACGAGATGGAGATCAGTGTCGGAGGACTAGTAGGTCTCGTAGAGCCACTGGCAGAGGGGATCGTCACCGGAGCCGGAGAGAGGGGAGGGAAAGAAAGGAGAAGAGGGCGGAGTAGGCGGAGAGGGAGGAGAGGAAAGAGCGGACGGGGTGGGCGAAGTCGGCGAGGGAGTCGAGGGAGGCGACGGTGGGCTAGGTCGGAGAATTTTCAGGGGCGGGGGCGGGGGTGGTGATAGGTTCCCTGTCGGGGATTGGGACTGGGAACGGGAGGAATTTTCACCATCGGGGACCAGGGACGGAGAGTGTGATCCTCGGTCCCGCCCAGGCCCGTTGCCATCCCTACCCCAAACCCACGAGTCCAGATCCTTTCCTTTGATCTCTTTACTTGGCTCCTTATTTGGAGAACTATTGGATTCATTTTTAGACCTAATTTTAATGATCTGAATCGTTTACATTTTAGGATTTGTCAAGCATATCATACTTGTAAAAAATCAAGTTAATCGGATATCGGAAACCACATGTTTGGACCATCGAACTAAAAATCGTTTATTAAAAAAAATTTAATAAACAGTTTTATTTTTTAATAAAACGGTTTTTAGTTCGATGATCCGAACACGTGGTTTTCAATATACAATCAACTTAATTTTTTATAGGTATGATATACTCGCAAATTCCAAAATATGAACGGTTCAAATCATCGAAATTAGGCCTAAAAGTAGGCTCAATGACTCTCTAAGTAAGGAGCCAGTAAAGAAGATCCAAGGAAAGGATCCGGACTCCAAACGAACTGCCCATTCACGGTTTTGGTCGTGGTGGTATTTGTGTCTGTACTTGTGCTCGTCTACCCAACCTAGCAAGCTAATTAAGATAGCTAGCGCGGTTGATCATTTTAAATTAAAGTGTTCATTAAAATAATAATTAATTATAAAAAAATCACTATTATATCATTTTGATAAAAAAAATTATGTATAAATAACATTTTCATTTAAGTTGACCTCATTCAATAAGTTTTTAGTTGGATGGGATGTTCCATCTCATTATAGGCCAAAGAGATATAGGCCAAAGAGAAAAAGGATGGCAAAACATGCCATAAGTCAAGTCTTCGTCCCAAAAACAATGGCCCTTGAGGTATCAATTGTTAAATCATTATATTTTTCACTCCACCTAATGGTGTAAAATGGTTTTGAACTCATTCCCCCTTTTTTTGTTTTTGTTTTTTATCACAAGTTATATATCATTAATAATTAATGATATTTTTTATTATTTTTGATATTTTAAAAGTTAAAAATGTAATTGTAGCCGGTCAATAATGATTTGAATTTTTTTTTTTTTATGGATAGTAATAAGAAAATATAAAAAATGCTAGGTCGTTAATTAAGGAGGAGGGTTGTGTGTTAGGTAGCCGACAGCCAACACGTAAAAAAGCCGCTCGGATCCCTTATGAAAATGAATCCTACTTTGAATCGTTTAAATGCTAGGTCGTTCCCCTCAAGTGACGCGTTGCGCCTGCCTCCGGGTGTTTCGAAAAGTGAGCAAGGGGCGCCGTATCGATGCCTGAGTGCGGTGAAAAATGGGCAAAGGTTTCCGCGTTTTTCTGGACGAGCGCGGGTAAAGAAGCTAGTCCAAGACTATAGGTTTAGGGTAGCCACTTGGAACATAGGAACCTTAACTGGTAGGACGATGGAATTGGTAGATGTTATGATTAGGAGGAGAGTTAGTATAGCTTGCATACAAGAAACTAAGTGGACGGGAGAGAAAGCTAGGGAAATTGAGGATACTGGTTTTAAACTTTATTATAGTGGTAAGGATAGACGTAGGAATGTGGTAGGAATCATAATTGCCAAAGGTCTTGTGGAAAGTGTGGTGGCGGTCACTAGGAAAGGAGATAGGATTATGCTAGTTAAACTAGTTATTGGAGGGAATATAGTGAACATTATTAGCGCTTACGCCCCTCAAGTAGGGTTAGATGATCAGACTAAGAGGGATTTTTGAGAGCAAATGGATGAGATCTTACAGGAGATACCCGTAGGAGAGAACCTGGTTATAGGTGGAGATTTTAATGGCCATGTGGGCATAGATAAACTAGGTTATGAAAGGGTGCATGGTGGATACGGTTTTGGTGACAGAAATGAGGCTGGAGAGAGAATCTTAGATTTTGCGTTGGCTTCTGACCTGGTGGTAGCCAATACTATGTATAAGAAGAGGGAGGAGCATTTGATAACCTTTAAGAGTGGATTAGTTGAGAGCCAAATAGATTACTTCTTAGTGAGAAAAGTGGACTGCCTAAAATGCAATGATTGTAAGTGATTCTTGGAGAGAGTCTAGTCTCTCAACATAGGATTTTGGTACTAGATTTATGTTTTAGAGGGCAATACCAAGCTAGGAAGGATGGTGGGTGTCGTAGGACGAGATGGTGGGACCTAAAAGGGGATAAACTAGAAATATTTAAGAATCGAATAGATAAGGAAGGTACTTGGGACTTAGAAGGTGATGCTAACACTACGTGGAATTCGATGGCCAATTGTATGAGGAGAATCTCAAGGGAAGTGTTTGGAGAGTCGAAAGGAACGGGACCCAGCTCTAGGGAAACTTGGTGGTGGAGGGAAGAGGTTCAAGCGGTAGTCAAGGCAAAAAAAGAGTGCTTTAAAAAGTGGCAGAAGGATAGAACTGAGGAAAACCTTAAGAACTATAGATTGGCTAATAAGGAGGTCAAGAAAGTAGTGAGAGAGACTAAGTTGAAAGCTTATGATGACCTATACACTAGACTAGATAGTAAGGAGGGAGAGAAGAGAGTATACAAACTTGCTAAGATACGGGAGAGGAAAACAAGAGATTTTAATCAAGTAAAGTGCATCAAGAGTGAGGATTCTAAGGTATTGGTGAAAGATGATGAGATTAAGGAAAGATGGAAGAACTATTTTGGGAAACTGTTAAATGAGGAACATGGAAGTACGACAATAGGGGAAGAAATAGCCAGTAATACGATAAACCAAGACTATAGGTTCTATCGCAGGATTAGGAACTTTGAAGTGGAGATTGCACTTAAGAAGATGAAATCAAATAAGGCTTTAAGACCCGATGATATCCCTATTGAAGCTTGGAAGTGTTTGGGTAAAAAGGGAGTTGCTTGGTTGACTAAGTTGTTTAGCAAAATTTTGTTGACTAGGAACATGCCAGATGAGTGGAGGAAGAGTATTTTAGTGTCAATCTATAAGAATAAAGGTGATGTCCAGAATTGTAACAACTATAGAGGAATCAAGCTAATGTGTCATATAATGAAAGTGTGGGAGAGGGTGATGGAACGCCGATTGCGAGACATAACAGAGGTGTCAGAGAATCAATTTGGGTTTATGCCTGGTAGGTCAATAATGGAAGCGATCTATCTTTTGAGGAGAGTAATAGAAAAGTATAAAGAAAAGAAAAGAGACCTTCATATGGTGTTTATTGACCTTGAGAAAGCATATGACAGAGTGCCCCGAGATATAATATGGTGGGTGTTAGAGAAGAAAGGGGTGACAAAAGGCTACATTGACGTGATTAGGGACATGTATGAAGGGGTGGTGACCACTATTAGATCGCCAGCTGGAGAGACAAATGAATTTCCTATCACTGTAGGTTTACACCAAGGATCTACCTTAAGTCCTTATCTTTTTGCTTTAGTTATGGACGAGTTGACGATAAATATTCAGGATGACGTGCCATGGTGTATGCTTTTTGCAGACGATATTGTGTTAGTGGATGAGACTAGAGAGGGAGTTAACACAAAGTTGGAGATTTGGAGAAAAGCTCTTGAATCTAAAGGATTCCGGATAAGCAGAACTAAGACAGAGTACATGGAGTGTAATTTTAGTAACAGTAATAATGAAAGCAGAGGAGAAGTGAAGATTGAGAACCAAGAACTACCTAAGAGTAAACATTTTCGTTATTTAGGGTCGATTATCACAACAGCAGGAGAGATTAATGCAGATGTGGCCCATAGGATTAAGGCGGGATGGTGTAAGTGGAGAAGTGCGTCTGAGGTATTGTGCGATAAACGAATACCCACTAGACTAAAAGGTAAGTTTTATAGAACGGCTATTAGACCAGCTATGTTGTATGGGACGGAGTGTTGGGCAACCAAGAAACAACATGTAGATAAGATGAGTGTGGCTGAGATGAGGATGCTAAGGTGGATGTGTGGTAAGACTAGACAAGACAGGATTAGGAATGAGTGTATTCGGGAATGGATAGGAGTAGCACCGATAGAAGATAAGTTGAGAGAGAATCGTTTGAGATGGTTTGGTCATATTCAACGGAGACCAACAGAGGCAGTAGTGAAGAGATGCGATGTTGTAACGGTAGATGGAAGTGTTAGGGGACGGGGTAGACCTAGATTAACGTTGACTAGCGTTATAAATAGAGATATGAATCTACTTAATTTGTCTAATGAAATGGCCTTTGATAGGGCCGCGTGGAGAAGAAGGATTCATGTAGCCGACCCCATTTGATGGGACTTAAGGCTTGGTTTGGTTTGGTTTGTATGGATATTAATAAGAAAAACTTACGTATAAGTTCTAATAAAACTTGATAGGAATTAAGTGTAGAGAGAGAAATTGAAGAGCCATTAAGTTTGCTTTCATTGTTGATTATCAATCATCCTCAATCACTCGTTCCCTCCCTTAGCCTTCCAGCTACCTCCATCTCAACTCATCACCCCTAACCCAACCGCGACCTCCTCACACTCCTTCAACCCAGTCGTAACTTCTTCCCCTCCACTTCCCCCTCACTCAGTCCAACCAGTCCACCACCTCTCTCCTCCTCCTCTTCCTTTTCCCTCTGTATCCCTCTGTCTCTCTCTTTGGAATCAAACAAAACTCAATGGCTTAACTCACTGAGTTGGATATAAGAAATATAGGTATTAGGACTACTTTGCCCCTAAAAATGAGGCATGTGCCACTCATGTGCGATATTTCTACTATTAATTATTATTATTATTATTATTATTTTTGTAATGGTTCATAAAGAGAGTTGGCTTTGAGCTCTGGAAATGTCAGAATCGGCTCCGGGAATCATGGGCAATCCCTGCAAAGAGGAGAGGACTTGAGTGTCTGGATCCTCTAGAGTGATCCTGTGAAGTGATCTTCTAGAGTGCTTCTTTATGGCGCGACACGTGTCCCATTAATGGAATCAATGGCTAAGATGATCCCTCTCCAAAACGACGTCGTAAACGACGTCGTTTTGGTAAGCCAGATCCAAAAGGAAAAAGAAAAAAAAAATTGCAGAGTTTGCACTGCAGATCAAGAGGGAGGAGGAGGAGAGAGCTGAGGAAGAAGAAAGAAGCCGTCGCCGCCTAACGCCGCCCCATCTCTCAAAGCCATCTCTCAAAATCTCTGCAAATCTTAAACCCATTTTCTTCTTCATCTCTAAAACCCATCTCTCAAACCCATTTTCTTCCTATTCCCATTTTCTCTTCTCATGTGGGTTTCTCTGCAAATACACCCATTTTCTCCTTAAAGCTTCTTGAAGAATAGATTCCATCTCTGCAAATCTTAAACTCATCTCTCAAAGCCAACTCTCAAAATCTTTGCAAATCTTAAACCCACTTTCTTCTTCATCTCTCAAACCCATCTCTCAAACCCATTTTCTTTGTATTCTCTGCAAATCCACCTATTTTCTCCTTGAAGCTTCTTGAAGAATAGATTCGGGCGACGTGACTTTGGCAAAAAATTGTGGATCAAACTCTGTAAAAAATTTGTAGAGGAAAATTTTCCTTGGCTTTCTCTCTCTCCTCCTCCCTCTCGATTTGCAGTTCAAACTCTGCAAAAAAAAAAAAAAAAAAAAAAAAAAACTTTTTTGTTGGGGTCTGGCTCACCAAAACGACGTTTTGGTGAGGGATCATCTCAGCCATTGATTCTATTAATGGGACACGTGTCGCGCCATAAAGGATCACTCTAGAGGATTACTTCACAGGATCACTCTAGAGGATCCGGACGCAGGACGCGCGACTTGGGGAACCAACGTAACGGGCTGCGCTTGAGCGGACCTATTTATGAACTGACTACATAGATACATCAACTTGACTCACCAAAACTTCAAAAATAAAAAATAAAAAAAAATTAAGAAAATACAAATTCAGTGGGACTTTTCGATCACTCGGTGGATCTGGTAGTGCCATGCCTATTGTTCCTGTAAAACAATTATAACGCAGCGGGTAAAAATTATCAGATCATACCTTAGGTGATAGAACCTGAAGCGAAGAATCTTGTGGGTAAATCATGTGCTTCCATAAATGCAAACAACGAACTCCCAGCAGTGGAGTGATACTACAATATGAGTATCACCCACACAAGTCACAGTACAGAGGTTGGATCGTTCTCATATGGGAGAGAGTTAGAGAGAGAGTCTGGGAAAAAAGTTATGGGTAAAAACCACATAACGTATCTGATATATTTATTAATCAGATACGTAATCAAAAATATAATCATATATATATCTATCTATCCATATCTCCTAAGGATAGGATAGATGTAGATAGAGGGTTATCCTAACAAATAGGATAATCAGGAAATCAAATTCAAATTACATGGGCAATTTGAATGGGCCATGGATCATGCCACATGGGCGCCCAAATTCGGGTCCAATACCTGGCCCAATTTCCAACATCTCCCACTCGCACATGAGTTGGCATGACACTGCCACATCTTTATCTCAATCTCCCTAAATATTGAACAATCCCATACTAGCCAATGAACCGTGCGACCGTTGAGAACACCTGCATGTGGGAGCTCTATACTAGAAACTCAAAATGAGCCAGCATAGAGACATCAACCCAAAAAGAATAGAAATAGTGTCTCATATACCCCAGACCCATCTAATTACACCGGTCCAAAAAACATCTCTAATCCCTCAAAAAGAGCATGTTTGACCCTCTCAATTCTTGCAATATATTCACACTCAATCCGCCTCTCATACAGAGCGATGTGAGTTGCCGGCAATGAATATACAACAGTGGTGTAATACTAGATGATCTTCCCTTTGCCCTCATGCCATTTAGTTTAGGATTGACCACTTTTCCAGTGATGTCCCTTAAGGCCGAATCATACATGACCGCAGGCAACATACCAAAGTAGCAGAACATCAACCCCTTACCTTATGACATAGTCAAAAGTCACAAAAGGGTACATAAATGAAAGTCATATCAATAATGACACGTAAGACTCACACGGTGAGGAAATAGGGATCCATTCTCTCACCTCATTACTCGGTCGCTAAGCACATATAGTATGAATACATGTTACGGTGGAATAACTCTTCCAAAAAGAGTGACGTCATACTCGATACACCGTACAGATATTAGTCTAGTTGCTTTCTAGCGTCTAACCCGAATTCTCTATTTGCTCGCCTTCCAGGCGCCAAATGAGATCTCACATCTGGCTAATCATAACAGGCACAACATGGAAAGTGGGTACTAACATCCATGTTTGGTCCTTATCACGACCTCATCTTGGTTGTAACCAAGGCGACATACATAGTGGATAATTTAAGCCTCTCTTGGCTCCAAATAAAAATAAACCACTAGTCTCATCTTTGCTCGCTCCCAAGCGCCAAGGGCGATTGCTCGTGTGAGTGAGCCAATCTTGCCTGCTGACATCATCATCTGCTAATCATTATGACACAAACCATAATAGTGTCAACATCCCATCATCTCATAACATATAAGTGATCGATTTTAAAAAACACAACCACAGTCTGCGCAATTCTAGATTCCAAGCATAAGCCTTATCAGCACCTCTTGCGATAAGCATATACAATGGAATCCACCATGTGCGCCTCACATGAAGTGATTCAAGATCACTACCTCTTGCGTAATAACCTCTCTAAAGATATTTTGGTGACCAATTTGCTTCCATTCAAGATGTGCCCAACTAGCGCATTGAATCTTACAAGGGACAAATTTATATACTACTAGTAAAGCATTCTATCCACAGTCTAATGAGCAAGGTCAATGTCTAAACAACTCAGTTGACCATTTACCAAAGATAACACTTATCATGCCGAATATGCCCACATAGCGTACTTTAGGCTCCTACAAAAAAAAAAAAAAAAAAAAAAAAAAACACGGAATATAGGTCATATGTTTCTCCCAAAGACAATTCGAGGATTCACTCAATAGCTAAGGCTCTGACTTTTACCGATAGGTAAGTCAATGGGTTTGCAATTTTGCATCTAGAATCATTCTAGGATATTCCTTATGTAAGTCATCAAAGACAAACCGGGAATTCTCCCAAAACAATCCCTAAGGATCGTACATCCGAGCATATAAATTACATCACCCATATCCATCATATCTAAAACAAAGGATTGCCCACCCTAGGTGGCGACAACCTTATAAATTCCTGGCTCATAATGACTAAGTAAGGAAAAACTTCTTTTGGACCATTGATCATGTCTCAGTGGTCTTCATCGATCATCGTTGGCCTATCATGGCTTGATGAAATCTAAGAATCACTATTTGGATAACTGTTTTATGCTGTAAAAGATTTATTGGAACTAGCAACCTTTTTGTGCTCCTAACTTTTCACCATAAAAACAGAAGGTAAATCCCTACAGATCTACTTATCCAATTCTCCAACGATAAGTTGGGTCACAATGTCCACAAATCAATGTTCCGAACTTCTGTCAATTATAGCCTAAGTTGAAATAACCTCACTCCCCAGGAGAAAGTCTTCTCTTGGTCTACACCTTCCTCAATGGTGCGACTTTTCGGTATCTAGTGAGCCTTATGCCTCAACAATGACTATCCAGATTACGCATAACTTTAGAACAGTTTCACGTCATAATGGAAAGTCAACCAAATTATAAAAATGGTTAATCCTCAAAGACTGTCTTAAACTGCGCAACATTGATCCATTTTCTTAAAACAGGGGCCTAGAGCCTTTGGCATTATCCTAGGCTCTTTATCATCTTGCGGAGCAATCATGAATGTTTCCTTCTCAATCACCCACTGATGACGTGGAAAATTTTCACATTCGCTACCACGCAACTAAGAATGTAGAGTATTCTTCTCTAATGGAGTAATCCATTAGTAGGCACATCGCTCCCACTATCCCTAGGATATTGGAAATTTCTTTCCATTCTTAACTAGGCTACATAAAAGCGCTATGCTTAGAATTCTCTATCTTATAGAGTTCTAAAACCCTATTCATGTCACCTTTACGAAGAAAACTTTATGTGACTTAGTTACACTAGCACAAAGCTGCTTACCTATATGCACATGACCCGGAGGGTTTACATGACAACATACAATAATGCGCCACATAACCCTATGTGTTTACAAGACAGCATACAATAATGCGCTATAGAACCCTAGGTCTTAACTTCGCAACCTTATTAGAAGTAAAATAAAGATAAGCTGCTTAACGGTTACAGATCGCCCATAGATGGCTCTCCGCTAACCCATTACTCAAATGGAGTGTAAAATCTGATATGGAGGGCCCTTAGTCAGGGATATAGGCAACAAACTAGTGCAATTCCCAATTGGGAAACATTTTGCGCCATCATCCTGTTAGAATGTGTTAGGATTGTGTTAGGACATTTCCCATTTTATTCTCATTCAGTCTGTAATGGGCCTTTATTTAGGCCTTAACTTATGTTTATGATTTAATATAAAAGGGTATGATTAACCACTCATACCCTGACCTTTTTTCTCTTCTAAATTAACATGGTATCAGAGCTGAGTTAGAAGAAGAAAAAAAAAAAAAAACCCTAGCCGTACCTCCACCCCAACCTGCAAGCCTCCGGCGAAGCCACCTAGGGTTCCGATAGCTCTAGTCGACGGCACCTAGGGTTCCGACAGCCCCAGTCGGAATCACGACAACTCCAGTCGAAGGCACAACCTAGGGTTCCGACGGTCCCAGTCGAAGGCACCTAGGGTTCCGACAGCCCCAGTCGGAATCGCGACTCCAGTCGAAGGCACAGGCGCTTCTCTCTCTCGGCTAGCTTGGAGCCCTCTGGTCTGTCCTCGTCGACATCTCTCTCAGTCGCTACATGACCTTCGTCTTCATCTTCGTAATGTAATATAATATCTCTCTCACTCTCTGTCTTTGTAAGTAATATCTTCCAAAAAAAAAAAAAAAAAAAAAAAGCAGAAAAAAATGTACTCTTAAATTTTTATTTTTAAATTCATTATTATTTTCTCATCTTTCGGGTTTGTGATTTACTCTGGATGTGCTTGTGAGGGTTCTGTCGCGACGTCATTATGACCGAATTGACTAGTGAGTCTGCTACTTTGCAGCCTGTTACACAAGGCGCGAGTCCTGTTTTGACCACTTCGATGACCGATTCCCTCCACCCTGGCCAGAAAATCACCACCTCTCTCTTTAATGGTCAGAACTATCAGCGTGGTCGCAGAGTTTGACTATATTTTTGAAGAGCAAAGGGAAGATGGGATATGTTGATGGGCGTGTTCAGGCTCCCAGTATCACCGATACAGGTTATGATCAGTGGGAGATTACTAATTCTCTTATCATGGGTTGGTTGATACACTCTATGGTTCCGGAGATCGGTGAGGGATACTTGTCTATGGACACAGCACAGGATATTTGGGAGGCTGTGGCCACTACGTATTCTCGCAAAGGTAATTTCTCACAGACTTTTGAGTTACGACGCTCTATTGACCGGTCCGTTCAGGGTGAGATGACTATTCTCCAGTATTTTACTTTCCTTAGCAATGGGTGGAAGCGACTTGATCATCTTCAGGACTACAAGCCTGTCTGCCCCACAGATTCTGCTGGTTATCGGAAATTTGTTGAACAAGTGCGGGTCTTCAAGTTTTTGGAAGGTTTGAATGTGGAGTTTGATCCTGTTCGGAGTCGTGTGCTTGGTATGGATGCTCTTCCTTCTCTCCAAGAAGCGTTTGCTTATGTGCAAAATGAGGAGAGTCGTTGTTCTGCTATGCTTCCGGCTGCCTCTTCTGATCGATTTGCCTTAGTTTCTGCCCCCTTTCGAGATGGGGATCGTGGTTCTCGCCCTCCTTCTGAGAAGGATACTCTCTTCTGTGATTTTTGTCGTCGCCCACGCCACACCCGTGAGACTTGTTGGAAGTTGCATGGGCAACCATCTGGAGGTCGTGGAGACCGTTCTAGTTCTCGAGGGGGTTGCTCCGGACAGTCTCGAGGCCGTGGGCCCAATGCCCGAGCCCATCATTCTGATACAGTTGAGCCACAGTCCACAGCTCCAGTTGATTCCCCTGCTGATATCTCGGGATTTTCTACTTCTGAGTTGGATGTTGCTCTTCGCCACTTGCTAGACCGTCGGGCCTCTAGTTCATCTTCAGGTAATATTACCCAGTCAGGTAACTTAGCTTCTTCTACAAGTGCTTGCCTCACTCATCAAACATTACCTTGGATTATCGATTCTGGTGCTTCCGACCACATGTCTGGTTCTTCTGATTTGTTCTCCGCGTATAACCCTTCTTCAGGGCAGGATAAAGTTCGAATTGTTGATGGTACCATATCTTCTGTGTCTGGGAAAGGTTTAATTCATGCCACTGCTTCTCTCCCTTTATCTTCTGTCCTACATGTTCCTAATTTTAGTGTTAATCTTTTGTTTTTGAGTCGTATTACTCGGGACTTAAATTGTAGTGTGACCTTTTTCCCTGACCATTGTCTGTTTCAAGACCTTATCACGAGGAAGATGATTGGCAGTGGTAGACACGAGAATGGTCTCTATCTCTTGGATCAAGCAGATAAGCTGGCTCACTCATCCATTCAGTTTCCATCTACCAAGGAAGACATCTGGCTGTGGCACCGCCGTCTTGGGCATCCATCTTTTTTGTTACTTAAGCATATTTTTCCCTCTGTTTTTTTGAAAAATAATGTTTCTGAGTTTCATTGTGAGTCGTGTCAACTTGGCAAACAACACAGAGCTTCTTTTGCTCCTTCTATTAATAAAAGTTTAGTTCATTTTTCTTTGATTCATTCTGATGTATGGGGTCCCTCTCGTGTTGTGTCTTTAAGGGGTCAACGTTGGTTTGTCACCTTTATTGATGATTGTTCTAGGACTACCTGGGTGTATCTTATGAAGGACAAATGTGAGGTGTTTTCTGTGTTTCAACATTTTCATAAAATGCTTTGCACTCAATTTGGGGCAGTTGTTAAAATTCTGCGGTCTGATAATGGGGGGGAATACATTGATTCTGGACTTGCCAGCTATTTTGCCACTCATGGTATTATTCATCAAACTTCTTGTACCAATACCCTTCAATAGAATGGTGTTGCCGAGCGTAAAAACCAGCATCTTCTTGATATTGCGCGTTGTTTATCCTTTGAAATGCGCGTTCCTCGATCCTATTGGGGGGAAGCGGTTCTCACTGCTGCGTTCCTCATCAATCGGCTTCCTACCCAGGTTCTTCATAAACAAACTCCTCTTCAGATTTTGTTCGGCTTCCAAGCTTCTGCTGCCTTCTCCATTCCTCCCAAAACCTTTGGGTGTGTGTGCTTTGTTCATAATCATTCTCCTACCCGTAGTAAGTTGGATCCTCGGTCTCTTCGGTGTGTCTTCTTGGGTTACTCCGCCACTCAAAAGGGCTACAAGTGTTATCATCCCCCCTCTCGCAAGTGGTTTGTCTCTATGGATGTGTCTTTCTTTGAATCTCAGTCTTATTTTCTTTCATCCCCGGTGTCCCCGTCATCTCTTCAGGGGGAGCCTTGGTGTGAAGAGACTCCTGTATCACTACCATCACCATCCGTTATTGCGACTCCTGAGATTATTATTACTGATAATCCAACTCCTGAGACTATTATTACTGATAATCCAACTATTGAGAATGCTGACTTTCCATCTGCAGTGAAAGACGACAAAGTGTATGTCAGGGACAAGGGTAGACAGAAAGTTACTTGGGTACAAGAGACCGATTCAGATTCTCCACTGCTATCTTCTTCTTCTGATGAGTGTCCAGAATCCTCTCCTTCAGGTCCAGGTAACTCAATTCTTTCTGATCTAGATGTTCCCATTGCTAAAAGGAAGGGGGTTAGGTCGTGTACTCAACATCCTATTTCTCATTTTGTCTCCTACACTAATCTGTCTTCTTCCTATAAAGCTTTTTTGTCTAAAGTTTCTTCTGTGAGTCTTCCTTCCAATTTTCAGAATGCTCTGTCTACTCCTGAGTGGAAGCATGCCATGATGGAGGAGATGAGAGCGCTTGCTAAAAATGGCACTTGGGAATTGGCTGCGTTACCTAAGGGCAAACGACCTGTTGGATGTAAGTGGGTGTACACTGTAAAGCACAAAGCCGATGGTTCAATTGAACGTTACAAGGCTAGATTGGTGGCCAAAGGTTTTACTCAGACTTATGGAGTAGACTACCAGGAGACATTTGCACCGATTGCTAAGATGAATTCTGTCAGAGTCCTTCTCTCCCTTGCCTCTAATCTTGACTGGCCTCTCCATCAATTTGATGTAAAAAATGCTTTCCTCCATGGTGATCTGGCAGAAGAAGTGTACATGGACATTCCCCCTGGCTTTGAGGATGTTAAAACCACAGGAAAGGTGTGCCGGTTACGCAAGTCACTTTATGGCCTTAAGCAGTCTCCTAGGGCTTGGTTTGAGAGGTTTACTCAGGCCATGCTGAGATATGGTTTCAAACAAAGTCAAGCTGATCATACTTTGTTTGTAAAACACTCCTCACATGGTAAAACGACAGCCCTCATTATCTATGTGGATGATATTGTACTCACAGGGGATGATGTTGAGGAGGTTCCTCGATTAAAGGAATATTTGGCTAATGAGTTTGAAATCAAAGACTTAGGCAAACTGAAGTACTTTCTAGGCATTGAGGTTTCTCGGTCCAAAGATGGTATCTTCATATGTCAACGAAAGTATGTGCTTGATTTGCTAAAAGAAACTGGAATGCTTGGAAGTAAAGCATGTGATACACCACTAGAACCCGGACTAAAGCTTAGTGAGGATGAAGGAGGCGAGCCTGTAGACAGGGGGAGATACCAGAGACTAGTGGGTAAGCTTATTTACTTATCCCATTCGCGGCCTGATATTGCCATTGCAGTTAGTATGGTTAGTCAGTTTATGCATGCTCCACGTGCAACTCACTTAGAGGCGGTTATGCGGATTCTGAGATATTTGAAATCTTCTCCAGGTAAGGGTCTTTATTTCTTAAAGCATAGTCATCTCAGTGTGGAGGCATATACAGATGCTGATTGGGCTGGCTCAGTAACTGATAGAAGGTCCACCTCTGGCTATTGTACCTTCGTTGGCGGAAATCTAGTTACTTGGAGAAGCAAGAAACAAAATGTTGTTGCGCGGTCTAGTGCAGAGGCCGAATTCAGAGCTATGGCTCAAGGTGTGTGTGAGTTGTTATGGATTCGATTATTATTGCGGGATTTGGGGATTAGTCACACAGATTCTATGAGGCTATACTGTGACAATAAGGCCGCCATTAATATAGCCCACAATCCGGTTCAGCATGATCGGACCAAGCATGTGGAGATTGATCGGCATTTTATCAAGGAAAAGCTTACTAGTGGCACTATATGTATGCCTTTCGTGCGATCTGGGGATCAATTAGCTGATGTTCTTACCAAAGGATTCGGGATTAAACCGTTCCGTGACATTCTCGACAAGCTGGGCATGAGAGATATCTTTGCACCAACTTGAGGGGGAGTGTTAGAATGTGTTAGGATTGTGTTAGGACATTTCCCATTTTATTCTCATTCAGTCTGTAATGGGCCTTTATTTAGGCCTTAACTTATGTTTATGATTTAATATAAAAGGGTATGATTAACCACTCATACCCTAACATTTTTTCTCTTCTAAATTAACACATCCACCTAACATTAACAATACTTAATTCCTTATCTCTACTACGCCATTGTGTTGTTGAGTACTAGGAATAATCAATTTTCTAAGCATTCATTTCTCTGCACAGAGTTTTCTAAAATAACTCAAATAGATACTCGCCACCTTGGTCAAAACTAAAAGCGCGAAAGTTGTCTAATTGATCTCAACCTCATATTTGCAATGTCAAAAATCATCTTAAAACTTTTGACTTATGGGAGATCAAATAGTCTGGACTCAGATACGTATCGTAATCTATAAATGTGTCGAGATTGAGGCTTAGCTATCATACCCTTACACATATCTAGTCACAAATATCATAGTGGACTAAATGCACCAATACAAATGACCTTATACGGCTTTCCTACTTACTTGTGAGCAACCATTGCGAACAAAGTTACACATTCATATGAGAGCAGGATGTCACAAGCGAGTGAGCTCAAGAGGGCCTACTCAAACCATCCATGTCATCTTCTCATTAATGTGATTAAGTATAATAAGCCATCGGTTCATGACCAACGTCATAAACTAATTCCAATCATCCTAATGTGTGAGTTCTCGAAGACAAGTTTTAAAAGGTTTAGGCTCAACTAGGTAATGACTCACGACTAATTCATATTCACTAGATCATAAAAGGATGTCATGGAGATATCAAGTGCGCCTAAGTCGCAAATTTAACTAGTAAGTGCTAATCCCCTGCACCTTCAAGTCAATTTTATTCTCCATACACTTTACTGTATCTAGTTGAAAGATGACGATACTCCTCTTGCCATCTCTGTTTCTCGCTTCATAGTTACTTGTAATTAATTCTACTATCCACTAGAAGGAGAGAATAAGCTATCAATCTATGATAGCTCCCGAAGTAACTTAAGCGCAAATTAGGCTAAAGAGTCTAATTCAACACAATGCTCTCACGAGCCATACGTCAAATTCTTAGAGTCATAACAACCTTGTCGGCCTTAACCTTTTCATTACTATGCTGCAACGTTTGCGCTTAGTGACGTTTTTCAAAAACATTAGCTTAGCTAAGGAACCATACAAAGAAGCACCTCTTCATGTCTCACACTTAACTGTGGAAACAGTAAGTGTCCAGACTTAGACAAGTTGGCAATGCTAATAGATTTTGCAGCCACTTGGCGCTAATCTTTTCACTTAGTGTTAATAGATTTTGCTGCTGCTGCTACTAAGCGCTAATCTTTTAACTTCAAGTGATACTTCAATGCACACTATTATAGTGCGTGAAATTTTGCTCCATCCACTCCTAGTAGTTGGGTAGAGAGCAAAACACTGCTCATACTGGCTACTCGTCTTACACTTAATGACTAACTCATTTAAGCTCGCATTTCTTGGATGACTTGACTCTTGAATGTTACTTCATCCAATGATGCAACATCATTACAAGTCAAATTACAAAGTCAATCCACGCAGCTCAATAGTCAAAATCATATACAGATCTATTGAGGGCTTACTAATTTCATAACTCCAAAACTCGCCAACCAAACTACGTAGCGTGCCGCTAACCATAGCGCACACATTAGTTTTTATTGTGCCAATCAAGGCAACAAAACCACGGCGACTTTGAGTCATGCTTCCTTGCTTTGGCTCAATTAAGGTCTGACCTAAAGTCTCCAAGACTTTTGCTCATCTAAAGAATAGGATTACATTATTCACATTTGAACATCTCTGCTAAATCTAGGTCAACCAAATTAACTTCCATAAGCTAAGTCAATTTAGAGAGAAATTCGCATTGAGATTAATTTGATTAGCATAATATAATTTTGCCACAAAAATCTAAATTAAATAGTGACAATATTACACAAGTCGCAAGATTGAAAATTCGTTATGCTCGTAATCATCTCTTGCGCCACATGTGAAAATTATCCAAAATTTAATTTAATTTATGTGCAAAATATTAGTTTTTGGGAATAAATCTACAAAGATTTTTCTCAACCGAATAAACTCCCACTGACTATGGCATGTACAAAGCATGATAAATTCCATACAATAGCATCTTAATGTAAATTTACAAATAACTCATGCTATAGTTCATTTAATAATGGAATTTAAATAAATAAAAAAACTAAGCATGCTTTTCTAATCACAACATATTAGAAATTCTAGGCAAAAAACAACAATATGCTGTATTTAATATTCAGATTGTGTCATAACAGAAAGTATATCACTTCTGAAATTTTCTGGTATTTTCTGGAATTTTAAATAATTAATAAACACACATGAAATCATGAATAAATATTTCAGAATCTGGGAAAATGCAACAACCATACCAATAAATAGTAAACCATAACAGTAGTCTACAATAAAAAATTCAGCCCCAGAAACTTAATCATGCAACACCAGATGCATTTTAAAGCAGAAATAATGAATTATTATTTCAGGAAAAATATTTTTCTTTTTCATAAAATTTTAAAAATTTTACAGAAGAAAGAAAATTTAATTCTTAGTCTAACAGTACCAACCACGCTTAAAACAAATCTATAACGAATTACTTATGACCATTTAACGCAATTCAGAATTTAAAAAAAAACAAACAGCGGCTTAGCACCAGCTGCCAAGCCAGCCAAGCCGGCGGAGAAAAAACGGCGCGGCTCAGCAGGCGGCTCGGCGCGCGGCGTCTTGTGATGGCGCGTGTAAGAGCGTGGGAAGGCGCTTGCCGCGTGGAAGCCGCTGGGCGGCGTCATATAGCGCGTGCGGCACACGCGCCGCCTTTCGGGGTGTTTTCTGGTCTAATTTTGGTACTGTCAGACTCCATTTTTCACAACAAAAACATTTATGGTCTCAAAAATGACATTTAATGAACATAAAAATTGAGGTGTATAACACTCTCAATCTAATGAGAGTGGAAGTGCAGAAACCCTGCACTTCATCTTCCTCCTTTGTTAATTTTCATGCATATAACGTGTATATATATATAAATATAAATATACACATATTTTAATGCATAAAAATAAGCACGAAATACCATGTTAGCTCTGATACGAATGTAAAACAAATAACGCAGCAGGTAAAAAATTATCAGATCATACCTTAGGTGATAGAACCTAAAGCGAACAATCTTGTGAGTAAATCACATGCTTCCATAAATGCAAACAACAAACTCCCAGCAGTGGAGTGATACTACAATATGAGTATCACCCACACAAGTCACAGTATAGAGCTGGATCGTTCTCATATGGGAGAGAGTTAGAGAGAGAGTCTGGGAAAAAGGTTATGGGTAAAAACCACATAACGTATCTGATATATTTATTAATTAGATATGTAATAAAAAATATAACCATATATATCTATCTATCCATATCTCCTAAGGATAGGATAGATGTAGATAGAGGGTTATCCTAACAAATAGGATGATCAGGAAATCAAATTCAAATTACATTGGCAATTTGAATGGGCCATGGATCATGCCACATGGGCGCCCAAATTTGAGTCCAATACCTGGCCCAATTTCCAACAGTTCCTCACGTAGACGGCTTTGTTCTTGGTGGGAATGAGACTGACCGGCTTGCTGGCTGAAATAACCGGTGATCCCTTGGGTGCTCGAAACTCGTGGAACGAATCTATCCACTTCTGTCAATGGGGTGGCATAACATGTGGTCATCAACACCGCCAGAGGGTGAATGTGTTGAACCTGAGTCATCGAAAATTGATTGGCTCCATTTCGCCTCACATTGGACATCTGAGCTTTCTTAGGGAACTAAGATTGGCTAACAATAGCTTCAGTCATGAAATCCCCCCACAACTCCAACGTTTGCAGAGACTGCAAATATTCGCAATACGGAATAATTCAATCAGTGGTGAAATACCCGGCAACATATCTGCTTGTTCTAATCTCGTTGGCCTTGATTTTTCTCGCAATATGCTTGTTGGGAAAATTCCAAAGCAGCTTGGTTCTCTGTCTAAGCTCCAGATGATCTTTATTGGCAGAAACAATCTAAGAGGACCTGTCCCTGATACTTTTGGAAATCTATTCTCTTACAGATTTCGTTGCAGAAGTTAATAATATTAGTGGGAATATTCCGGATGTTCTTGGAAGATTGATGAACCTGCAAGTTCTTGGATTGGGTGGGAACATGTTGGTGGGTAGCATTCCTTCCTCAATTTTTAATCTCTCTCCTATAACAGTTGTCAATGTGGTACTTAACCAAATTCAAGGGGGGCTTCCCTCAGACTTGGGAAGATCTCTTCCTAAGCTCCAATCTCTTGCTGTTGGCGCCAACCTGTTAACTGGATCCATTCCTGTTTCATTATCTAATGCCTCTAAACTTGAGAAACTCGACATGGGAGATAATAAGTTTACTGGAAAAGTACCTTCTTTGGAGAAGGTGCATCGTCTTTGGTGGTTAAGCTTTCAAGGTAATCAACTCGGAACTGGGGGAAAAGAAAATGATGACTTGAGCTTTCTCTCCTCTTTAACCAATGCTACCAATTTGAACTATTTTGGTATGAGCGACAACAATTTTGGAGGGACATTGACTGAAGAATTGATTGGGAATTTCTCTACTAGTCTCAGCCAACTACTAATGGCCGGAAATAAAATATATGGGAGCATCCCAACAGCAATGGGAAATCTGGTCAATTTGCAAATGATTGACTTGTCGTTCAACCAACTCACAGGTAATATTCCTAAATATTCCTACTGATATAGTAAGTAACCTTGAAAAGCTGCACATTCTGGATCTCGCAAGAAACAGATTCTCCGGGAACATCCCATCGTCCTTTGAAAATTTAACTTTGTTAACCTACTTTTATTTAGACAAAAATAATTTTCATGGGAACATCCCTTCAGGTCTTGGAAAATGCCAACTTTTACTAGGACTTGGTCTTGGGGGTAACAATCTTAGCGGTACCATACCCCAAGAAATTACAAGTCTCTCATCATTATTGCTTCTGAATGTATCTCAAAATTATTTGACTGGGTTGCTTCCAGTGGAATTTGGAAATTTAAAAAATCTAGAAGGCCTAGATGTTTCTAAGAACACCTTGTCTGGTAACATTCCAAGCACTCTTGGTAGTTGTGTCCAATTGACAATATTAAATATGGAGGGCAATACGTTATGGGGAATCATTCCTTCGTCTTTAAGTTCTTTGAGAAGTTTGGAGGAATTAGATCTATCTCGCAATAATTTATCAGGAACAATACCAGACTATTTGGAGAGCTTTGTCTTCCTAAAGAAATTGAATCCGTCATTTAATGACTTTGAGGGTGCAGTCCTGGAGAAAGGTGTATTTAAGGATCCAACCATTGTTTTTGTAAAGGGAAACAATAATCTTTGTGGGGGTATACATGAATTACAGCTGCGTAATTGCAACTCCAAAAGTTTCAAAAGGAAAAGATCTACTTTTGGCTTCAAAATAATACTCCCCGTAGCTTTTGGTCTTCTAGGATTAATTTTAATGTTTTGTTTCCTATACCTTTGTTGGTTTAAAAAGAAAGCAAAAGTACCATCTTTTGGATTTTTAGGGAACTCATTTATGGAATTGTCCTACCAAAGTCTACTTAAAGCTACTGATGGGTTCTCTCCAGCTAATTTGATTGGTGGCGGGTAGTTTTGGCTCAGTGTATAAAGGTTCCCTTGATCACCGGTGAAAAAGTTGTTGCAGTGAAGGTACTAAACCTTCAATTCCGTGGAGCTTTCAAGAGTTTCATAGCTGAATGTAAGGCCTTGATGAATATCAAACATCGGAATCTTCTAAAAGTGCTTACTGCATGTTCAAGTGTTGAGTACAATGGCAAAGCTCTGATCTATGAATTTATGGTCAATGGGAGTCTAGAGGAGTGGTTGCATCCAAATGAAAATGAAGATGAGGTGCAAGAGAAGTCAAGGAATTTAGACATTCTCCAAAGGTTAAATATTGCCATAGATGTTGCTTCGGCACTGGATTATCTACACCATTATTGCCCAGAACCAATAGTTCATTGTGATTTGAAGCCGAGCAATGTTCTTTTGGACAATGATATGACTGCACATGTAGGTGACTTTGGGTTAGCAGGATGCCTTCTGGGAACCACCTATGACTCTTCTGCAAATCAATCAAGTTCTATTGGCATAAGAGGATCTGTTGGTTATGCTGCTCCAGGTAAATATACTGCTTATGCTCTTGTTTTCATCTTCACTTTCCTAAAGAATATTGACATATCCATCGAGTCTGCTCCTTGAACCACTGGAATAAAGATAATGGCTCATTGTTTTTCTTCAATAAAAGTGTTTTGCCTTAAAATGCATAATAACCAATGTTTTAGCATATAGTGCATAAATCACATACAGAATGCATCAGCGACTTTAAAATTAAGATTAGTTGATTTGTTTTTTTAGTGAGTTCAAAAAATTTAGATTCTAACTTTGTTAGTCCCTTGCATGCAGAATATACCATCATTTTTTTGGGTGATAAATAGCATATACCATCATTTTTTTTTATAGAAGTTTCTCTATACATTCTCTTCAATTCTTTTATGCAATTTACAATATACTTGAATTTGGTTTCATTCTACCCATATCAGCAAATCATAGTTCTATACTCCCGCTATCAATGAGTGAAATTGTAACAGTATCTAACTTCTGTTTGTCTACTATCACTGTCTTAAAAAAATGGCAAGCAGGACAAGAAGCAGCACTTGAAGAGCAAAAAATAGTATTGGCTATATCACTATCTTAGTCTTTGTTTTTGATATTTTTTTTTAAAGAGTTGTTTGTAGAGACTAGAATGCGAATTTCACTATTCTTTAATTTACTTTCAATTGCATTTACTCTTTGGAACACGAATTGCAGAGTATGGCATGGGACATGAGGTGTCAGCATATGGCGATGTGTATAGTTATGCCATCCTCTTGTTGGAGATGTTCACAGGAAAAAGACCTACCAATAGCATGTTTAATCACACCCCGAGTATCCTGAACTTTGCTAAGGTGGTTTTGCCTGAACAAGTATTGAGCATTGCTGATCCATCATTATTGCACCGAATTGTAGAGGGGGCAGCAAGCTCACGCACCAACAATGCCCAAAATCATAGCTCTACTACTGGTAGCAGTCACAAAATTCAAGAGTGCTTGATTTCAATACTTAATGTTGGAATTGCTTGTTCAGAGGAACTGCCAAGAGATCGGATGGCCATTAATGATGTTGTTACTCAGTTGCATGTGATCAAGAAAACTCTTATTGGAAGTGGTGGAGTTCATGGAGGCAGAAGAGATAGAATTGCAATGCAATCATGATTAGGTACGTGGCTCTCCCCAGTTGTCACTGTCTGAGTAATTAGAACGTTCAAAACACTAGTATTTGGTCTTCAAATCGCCGCAAAATTTACACCAAGACAGCAAACTTTAGTTTGGCATGTGGATGGAAAATCATAACACTTGAAAACTATTCTACTTCACCCATGTCATCACATTCTCTAACATTTGAGATTTTGGTTTCATGGCTTTTGGTTGTTCTTCTTTTCCCTGAAACTCGGATTTGTTAAAGGAAAAAAATAAAGAAGAAAAAAAAGAAAAGAAAAAAAGAACTTGGCTCTGATGAGGATAGGAGCAAGTAGCATCAATTAAAATGCTTTTCGACAAGGTCGCAGCTATCAATAATGTTTTAGAAATGAATAGAAGTTGTCAGAAGTTACACATCTTTCATTATAAATTGGAGTGATTTTTCCGCGCCCCCCCCCTGCTTGCAGAATCTGGACCGGAAATGTGAAGAATAATGACAAAAATCTTATGATATATGTTCTTATGATTTTTGTTGTATTGAAGTTGTTATAGACTGGATTGTTTGTTCTCTGGTTTTTTAATTGTTAAGAGTAGTTTGTCTGTTTGCAAGTTTCAGGACCTGTTGATGTAATCCTATACGTTTTTTTGAAGTTTATATATTTTGGGCCAAATTGATTGAATTTATCATATACTTGTGGAATTGCATTCAAGTGCATTGATATGTAGGATACGGTGAATCTGATAGTGCTACCTTGGTTTCTGAAATATGAGCAGTTCTTGCAGTTCATTTGGATTGAAGGGTTTGGTGACAAAATAAAAGAAATTGAGAGAAATATGTCTCTCAGCACTCAGTGCATTGATATGTAGCATACAGTGAATCTGAGAGTGCTACCTTGGTTTCTGAAATTGAATGTTGAACAGTTCTTACAGTTCATTTGGATTGAAGGGTTTGGTGACAAAAGAAAAGAAATTGAGAGAAATAGGTCTCTCAACACTTATTTGGATGATTAAACAGATGAGAAACGTTTAAAGTCCATGTTTTCTTGTCACAGAAAGTTGTGAGACTTGATAAGAAACGCAAACTGTTCTTTATAAAAATTTTAGGATAAATTAAATTTTATATCTCGAGATTAAGTCCAAAATCAGACAACTCTCAAATCATTTACTTTGTGACACTAAATCCCCCTTTAATTAACAAGAAAATGTAAGATTGGACCGATCTAGTTTATGTTAATGGTGCGTGAAGAAAATTTAGTTTTGTATTTATTTATTTAAAAGAAAATTGTTAAAATAAAAAAATGTCATTTGTACCCTTATTTAATTTCCCTTTTTACCTTTTTTTCTTCCTCACCCGATATTCTTTTCCCACTGCAAACAACATCGGAGCAAATCCTTTAGAAGTCGATCTTAATCATAATCTTATCATTTCTTTTCTTGTCTGCTATACCAAACATACCTTTAAACCGTAGTAGAAATAAGCTTTTAACTTTCATGTGAACCAATCGATTTTGGGTTCTATATCACGGGTTTCTAGTGCTTCTATCCTCCCATGTATTTTAGGCGTATGTTTGCATGAGGCAAACAATGGAATAAGTCAAATGACTAATCCGGTTAGTAAGCCATCCATTTCAATTCTGTAGTATAAAATACAAAAGTTGAAATTTCCTAAATTAAAAGTCCCTTACTTCATATGAAGATATTTGAGGTTAAATTTTACAAAAATAAAAGAGGGCTATCATAAGTAGATTGAAAAACTATAACCATGTTTGTTACCGGTTTGGAGGGATGCCATGGACTAAAAGTTCTGTTGCACTACAAATCCTCCCAAAAGATTGAACTAACATTTACTATGGTATTAGTGGTGAAAAAATTATTTCGCCTCCATTTTACAAAAACAACAAAGTTACATGTTATAAAATGAGAGTTTTTCGCCGATCAAAAAAAATAAAATAAAATGAGAGTTTTTCCGTAATTGCATAGATTTAGTTACAACCAGTTACACTAGTGTACAAACAGATACAAATTATCTTACATCTATAGTCTAACGTTACCATACTAGTAATCCCATCACTCAACCTCACCCTTCACATTATCCTAATCAACCTAATTCACTAATCAAACATAACTATAAGTTTAAAAGAATTAAGGCCCTGTTTGTTTCACTGGAATGGGAGATGTAATATCTTGTGGAATTTAGTCAGAATATACAATGAATAAGATATAAATGCTGTATAACATATCCCACCATTCATTTGATATATAATATATCTTATCCATGTTTGTTTTACAAAATGGATTGTGGGATATAAGCAAGGAATTTTCAAGATTGCCCTCATAACATTATGTTAATACCCATCTTGCCCTTATGCCCATCAGCGGCCACTACTACATATCTGGAAAGAATACACTTCACAACTAATGATAATATATACAAATCAAATAATCGTATTAAATCCAACAATTTCTCCTCCCCCCCAAAAATTTATATTAACGCTAACCCGATAATAAAAATAAAGTAAAATAACCCATTTTAAACAAGTATTTTGATTATAAAAATAACAACTTTTTGTAAACAATCAGATTTTTTAGGTGAAGTGTCTGATTTTGTATATATATTTTTGGTTTATGTAAATATAAAAAAATAATAAAAAAATAAAAAACTAAACTCTTCACCTAAACAAACAAATGTCTCAAACCATTCATCTACAACATCAACCAACTGTAAAAATAAAAAAAGTAAAAAAAATTTCTGAGAAATAATTTTTTTGTCATATACATACAATCATATCAGATTTCTCATTGTTTATGAAAAAACAATAAATAAATCATTTTTGTTTGTTTATAGAAGCTTCATTTTGATTTCCAGATCAACAACATATAAAACAAAAAGCATTGAAGGGGAAGGATTATTCAGCTACAACAAAAAGCATCTATAAAAAAATATAAAGAAAAGAAATCAAAGACTTGACATAAACAATGAAAAGGATTCAGAAGGGTAAATAGATAAAAAAAAAGGTAAATTTGACTTTTTAATTCTTATCCCATAACACAAGATATGACATAACAGTGGAGAGTGGTACTGTATATCTACCAATTTGGGGATATACAATCTCCCGGTATATTATATACTCTCAAAAAAAAAAAAAAAAAAAAAAAAAAAAAAAAATTACAAACAATGGATATGTGGGTCCCAGGTATATGATATCCAATATAGCCATTTATATCCTGGAAGCAAATAAAAACTGCTTGTTACTGGGAAATGGGATGAAACGTCCAGCTTCGGGCACTACTATGAGTTCCACTGAAAGTAAGTTTGGTTAACTCTCCAAAACTAAAGAATTCACACCCAACAACAGATCTATTACCTTAAAACTAGAGAAATCGATTTAGGTTACAAGAATTCATTGGTTGAGTGTCAATCAAAGCATTTTAGAATATGTATTGGTAGTTCCTGTATATATATGTTCAAGTTCTAACTTTTAATCTGAGTATATATTTATCTGAGAAGACCATCTTGGTCACTGAACTGACTTATGTCTACAGTTGGAATGGAATTCCTTCCATTTGCTCACTTTAACAAATAATTAATGATGGAAAATGATTTGTAAATAAAAAATTATACATAAAGTCCTACAAGAATGATATGGTAGTGGCAATTTTAAAAATTATAAATAACAAAAATTTTTATTTGAAATGAATGGACACGAATATGCCTTGTTATTCTATATGGATTTTTTAAAATTATTTTATTTTTATATCTTTTGATGTCATATTAAACTGTCACGCCCCAAGCTCCGTGACA